>JASXTE010000008.1:27300192-27887692 GCA_030280995.1 Hemileia vastatrix | reverse complement strand
TTTATTTTTTATTTTTTATTTTTTATTTTTTATTTTTTATTTTTTATTTTTTATTTTTTATTTTTTATTTTTTATTTTTTATTTTTTATTTTTTATTTTTTATTTTTTATTTTTTATTTTTTATTTTTTATTTTTTATTTTTTATTTTTTATTTTTTATTTTTTATTTTTTATTTTTTATTTTTTATTTTTTATTTTTTATTTTTTATTTTTTATTTTTTATTTTTTATTTTTTATTTTTTATTTTTTATTTTTTATTTTTTATTTTTTATTTTTTATTTTTTATTTTTTATTTTTTATTTTTTATTTTTTATTTTTTATTTTTTATTTTTTATTTTTTATTTTTTATTTTTTATTTTTTATTTTTTATTTTTTATTTTTTATTTTTTATTTTTTATTTTTTATTTTTTATTTTTTATTTTTTATTTTTAATTTTTAATTTTTAATTTTAATTTTAATTTTAATTTTAATTTTTATATTTTTTGTCAGCCAGGCTACTAGACTTATCCAGTAAAATAATTAATTATTTTACTGAGATGGAGCCACACCTTTTTAATTCATATTATTAATTAATTATTTTATATTTACTTATGTATTACTTACAATAAACTTAGTACAATAAGTAAATTTAGTAATTATATAAAATTAATAATAATGTCCGTTATATTTTACTTCCTAACACTGTCCTCAATAACAGGACAAAAAGGAGTAAAATCATACTAAAATACTAAAGACTCAAAAAATTCAAATTTCTTTATTAAAAAATTTAAAATTCTATTAATATAAAATTTTAATTCAAAATGTTTTACACTAAGTGTGACAATAACAGGGAACTCTAAAACTATATCAAATAATGTGATAAATTTTATTGATGCATCATTTAGTATACCTTTGTTATGTTCACATTCTTATTTATGGAATGGTTTTTCTCTCACACTCCCCTATGGATAGTTGTTAACTCCATGTGTTATCTTTCTCCTTTTGTCTACAAAAGGACTTCTCTTTTGTTTTGTTTTAGGCATTCCTTACTTACCATTTTATAAAAACATTTATTATATCAACTACTTATTCCTATTATTTATATTTTTAGTATTTACATTACCATAATTCTAAATCATAAATTTTAATAATATTTATAAAGATTCTACCTGTCAAGGTTCACTTTTGGTCTAGAAGCTTTGGTACGGAGTTTGTATGAAGATTTGAAGGATTTATTGGACTCTTAATAATTTAGTACGTATTTCTCAATCAAAGATGATGTTTACTCAATAATAAGAGGTAGATTTAAAATATTTATATAAGTTATAGATTAGAATTACATCCTTGTAAATACTAAAGATATAAAATATAAGAAATAAGTATTATATTGTAGTTGTAGTAATAAGTAAGTTGGTAAAAAGAATGATTAAAAGACAACAAAAAGAGAGGCCTTTTATAGGCAAAGGAGAGACAAAGCACAGCAATCAAATTCTAAAAACAGTAGTATGAGAGAGAGAAAAGAACATTCCAGAAGGAGTATTTCAAATAATAAAGTTATTCTAAAAAAAGGCGTCAAAAAGATGTATTTACAGAGTATGTCAGAAATACATCAATTTATTTAATATTTACTGTAGAAGTCAATTCTAAATAATAAATTTGAATTTTTTTGTATATATTTAATATTATTTGAATATTTAAATCTTATTTTATCTTAATATCTATTTTTTAATATAAAATTTTATTTTTTCCAACCTGTCAAATGAGCACAGTGTTAGAGAAAAATTTAAGGGACAAGTTTATATTTTTAATTTTAATTATTTATTTAATTTTTTAATTTTATCATTCTGTAATTAGTTAATTTATTATAACTAATTTTAATGCAACTAAATTATAATTAAATAATAATTAAAATGATAAGGTGCGGCTTCATCCAGTAAATAATTAATTATTTCACTGGGTAAGTCTAGTACCCTGGCTGACACTCCCTCACTCTAAAAAAAAACAATAAAAAAAATGCTATGATTTTTTCTTTTTATACTTTTTTAGTAAAGTAGGAAGATTAGATATCTCCTTCCCAGGTATCCAAGAATCATATTCAGATGATTTATTCTTGAATCTCAATAAGTATTCTGTACCTTTCTCAGCAGTGACTATTCTGTCATTTAAAATTTTTTCAATTTCTGCTGTCTCAGTGATTTCATTTGGGGTTTTCTTTGGTCTACCCCTCCTTTTTGGAAATAAATCACTATTGGATGTGTAAGGTTTCAAAAGAGATATTGGAAAAACAGGATGTTTTCTGTCATATGGAGAATACAGAATAACTTCAACTGCATTATCTCCAATCATTCTTCTGACAACAAATGGACCAACAAATGGATCTTTCAATTTGTTATTACCTTGTAAGTTGAAGTGGACTGTAGAAATCAACACTTCATCACCCTTTTTAAAAGTGTATTCTTTATGGGATTTTTCCCATCTCTTCTTCTCATATTCAAATGATTTTTCAATACATTTTTGAGCATGATTTCTGAAAAGTTGTTGCATTTGAAGAAAAGATTTTACACCAGGATGTATATCCAATTTAGGTATTTTGTTATTGTGAATTTGGGCAGGAGTATTTGGAACATATCCAAGCCAGAGCTCAAAAGGCTTTCTTTGAGTAACAGAATGAACAGTGCTATTATAAGCAAATTCCAAACCAGGAAGTAAGGTAACCCAATCATGAGTGAATCTGTCATTATCTTTATACTCAAGGCCAAAGGCACAATATCTTCTTATCATGTCCTCTAAAGTCTGAATCATTCTTTCAGCTAAACCATCAGTCTGAGGGTGATGGGCAGTAGAAAGTTTCAGATCACAACCACAAACATCCATCAGAGACATCCAAAATTCAGAAGTAAATTTAGGGTCTCTGTCAGAGATTATGGCTTTAGGAAAACCAGCAGTATTAAACATATGAGACCACCATAAGAAAGCTAATTCTTTAGCAGAAACATCCTTGTGGGTAGGGATAAATTTACACATTTTTGTGAATCTGTCCACAATAACCCAACAAGAGTTATAACTGTCTTTACCAGCAATAGGTAATCCTGTTACAAAATCCATGTTTATTATTTGCCATGGAGCATCAGGAGGTTCAATATGTTTCATTAATCCTGCTCTTTTACCAGTTAATCTTTTTGATTTTTGGCAAGAATCACAAGATTCAACATATAATTTTGTGTCTTCAGACATATTAGCCCACCAAGCAGTGTTCTTAATTTTGATCATTGTTTTGTCAAGATCAAAATGTCCAGCTAATATGTCATCATGAAAAATTTTCAAGATGATTTATTTCATAGAAGGAGGAATAACAATAACATTGCTCAACTTTCTTCTATAATATAGATATCCTTCATCAATTGAAAATTTACCTTTTTCCAAAGCTTTTTGGTACTTTGGTGGAAGGATTTTATTTAATGCTTGTATTAAAGCATTCTTTGGATCATTTAATATGGTGCATAACTTTTTCAAGTCAGTGTCCTTATCATATGATTCCAGAATAAGCTGTAATAGTTCTTCCTCAATATCAACCACATATATCCCATGTATATGAATAATTTCATCCTCAGGATCATACGCAGGATTAGAGTCATTATTTGGAAAAGGTAACCTAGATAACATATCCACATTTTAATGAAAATTACCAGCCCTATGAATAATTGTCATTCTCCCTCTGTACTCTTGAACAGCCAGCTGCCATCTGAACATATGTCTGTTAGGTGTTTTCAAGTTTAAAAGGGATTTAACTGCACTGCAGTCAGCAACAAGTTCAAATTTCTGGTCATCTAGGTAATAATGAAGCTTTTCTAGAGCCCATACTACAGCTAAACACTCTAATTGAGTAGCACCATATTTCAATTCACTATTTCTCAAGGTTCTTGAAATATAACAAATTACTACTTCTGAAACTTTATCATTTATCACTTGTTTTTGATGGAGGACAGCACCAAGACCAATGAAACTGGCATCAGTGTAAAAAATGTAATGGTTGATTAAAGTCAGGTAAAGCAAGAATTGGTGCTGACATCAAACAGTGTTTCATAGTGTCAAAGGCTCTTTGTCTTTCACTATTCCAGACAAAAGCAACATCCTTTCTAGTTAATTGGGTAAGGGGTAAAGCTATGACTTGGTAATTTTTAATATACTGTCTATAGTATCCACACATTCCCAAAAAACTTTGGAGCTCTCTCACTGTTGTAGGAGCCTTCACCTGTTGTATGGCTGCCACTTTGCTCTGGTCAACACATAACTGTAAGCCTGAAACAACATGACCAAGAAATTTTAAAGAATGGAAACCAAATTTGCATTTCTTCAAAGCAAGTGTCATATTTATTTCATCCATTTTCTGGAATACTTTACACAGGTGTTTAAGATGGTCCTCAAATGTTTTTGAGAATATAATGATATCATCAATATAAACCATCAGCCATCCTTCAATTATCTCTTGATGGAATGTGTTATCCATTACTTTTTGGAAAACTGAAGGGGAATTTTTAGGGCCAAATGGCATCCTAATATACTTATAAATACCCATATGAGTGGCAATCATCAGAAAGTTCTGAGAATTTTTCTCAACAGGTACCTGGTGATATCCTTTATTACCATCCAAACAGCTGATATATTTAGCACCCTGTAAAGTAGCATGTATAGAGCTGATTCTAGGTAAAGGGTAAATATCATCAACAGTATAAGTGTTTAGTGCTCTATAATCACCACATAACCTAGCTTTATCTTTCTCATAAGAAATTAGGACAGGTGAGATAACACAATATTTAGGTGTTTCCACTACCTTTTCAATAATATTCATTTTTAAAAGGGTAGAGATATTGTCTTCAATATCTTTTCTCTTTGTGGGAGAAGCAGGATAAGGCTTCTTCTTTAAACTAGGTGGTATATCAGTTAATGGGCAAGACAATGAAAGTTTCATTTCCTCTTTAACTAATCCCAATTCATGTGACCCATGAGCAAAGGCCATAGGAAAAGATTTTATCAAGTTAATGATGGAATCTTTATCCTCACCAGAAAGTTGTTCTCCAAAAGAAGCATTGTCAATTTCAGACATAAGGGCATGCATTTCCTTTGTAGATCTTCCTTTATATTGAACCACAGAATTACATGTGTTCAATTCTGGTTTTAATAATTTTTTAGGGGAGGAAATTTTAAATTTTCTCTTCCCATTCAACCCCATTGTGAAACATTGGTTTGAAGGATCCAATTTTATGCCATACTTGGTTAAAATATCATTCCCTACAATAAACCAATTGCTCAAGTTATCATTTTTCATGACAACAAATTCACAAATAGCTCTTACAAAACCATGGTTATATTTAAAAAACACTGTGGCTTTGTATTTACCAATGAGGGACAAAATAGAGCCATACCCTCTCCAATTTTCAGAAATTATAGGCATCAGTTTAGATTTATAGTCTTGATCTACTGAAGCAAGTGCTCTTTCAGATACTACACTTTCTCCAGCTCCAGAATCCAGAACAACTTCAATGCTGGTTCCATTGATCAAGACTGGTGCCTTAAGAGGGGAAATAACAATTGAGTTATCGTCAATGTTCTTTATGATCTCAGCATCCTCAACTGTAGATAAATCATTATTTTCAATGTCAATAGTATTTAAATAATGAATATCTTCTTCCAGAATTAAGATTTCTTGTTGAGATTCATATGAAATATTGCTGGCACAATCACTTGATGTATCATCCAGTGCCACTATGTCATCAGCATGCTCCTCTGTTTGTTCTACAAGATTTATCTTCTTGTCACAAACATGGCCTTTCTGCCAAGACTTGTTGCACTTGAAGCAAGTGTTTGTTGCATACTTCTTTGGTGCAACAGGGGAAGAAGGCTTACCAACCTTTTCCAGAGGTTTCTGTTGGTAAGTGGAGGGTTTCTCCAAAGGGGTCCTAGGAATGAATCTTCTGGAATCATACTTATTGTTTAGAAGTATCTCATTGCAAGTATTAATGAAAGAAGAGGGTTCTTTGGAGAACTCAGTCCTAGCCACTATCAAGTCTCTCAGAGACATTGGTAATTTATAGAGGATCCTGTCCTTCCATAAATCAAACTCCATATTTGGGTCCATTGCCCTTAAGATTTTTAAAAGTTTCATTAAAAACTCAATAGGTTTATCAGTAGAAGAGCTATATCTAGTTTCCTCATACTGCCTTTGTTGAGCCATTCTGAACTTGGAGCCACCAAATTGTGCTTTAATTAATTTCTTCCAATCCTCCCATGAGTAGTCATCCCCATCCAGGAGAACAGATTCATACCACATCAGGGCAACATTAGTGAACAAAGAAATTAACTTGGACACAATTTCCTCATCTGGGAGTTTGTAAGAACTTTTTAAGTTATCAATTTTTCAAATAAATTGTTGCCAATCAGAGGAAGAATCACCATCAAATGTTGGGTACTGGTCAAGTTTTGGCCAATTATTTTGATTTGAAGGAGTCTCCTTAGTACTAGCTTGTTTCTGAGTAAGAAGCAGCTGTAATTTCTCTAATTGTGCTGAAATCTCATTGTTTAATCCTTCTGTTGCAGATCCTGGTGAATCATCAGTTTTTGATGGAAACTCAGTGTTATCAACAGGTATTTCTGGAGCTATTTTTACTTTAGATGAACTAGCCACAGGTACTATTTGAGCATCCTGCACTATATGTTCCTTCACAGAAATGTCAGAATATTTTTGGTCATTTAACAATGAGTTCAATTTTTCTTCAATGGTTGTTAGTCTTGTTTTCATTCTTGGAAGACTAGATAAACTCTCATTGATAGTTGCAAAAGATAATTGATTTTTATTTTGAAAAGATGACAAATGGTCATTCAATCTTTTCAGATTTATCTTATCTATCTCTACCTCATGGAAACAGGCGGATACAGTATCTTTTAGTTTAGACAAATCATTTTTTATATTTTGCCATAAAGCAACTTTCTTTTCATGGGTTGCTTTGTAATGAGACAATTCATCAGAGACTCTCTGTGCTTCACTTCTTAATGCTTGATAACCCTGATCAGTTAACAAACTATTATATCTCTGAGTCAATTGCATATTGTTCATTATATGATTTTTCTGGGAAATAATATCTCTCAAGTGCTCATCATTAATTCTTGCTACATCTGGAGTGTTTCTCAATAAGGAAACTGAGTAACTTTTAAGACTCTCATAGAACTCAGGGTCAAGAGTTTCATCAATCACAGCCATATCAGGATTAATCATTGAGGTAGCAATTAAAAGTAATGGATTAGATACATGAGATATCTGTCTACTATTCCCAGCCTCTATAGGTCTCAAAGTTTCATCCTCCCTTCCAGATTTACCTGAAGGAACAGAGTCAGCCACAAGAAAAGGCACTTGAGAATCAATAGAGGGACGTACCAGGGTTTGCTGGGTATCACTATATTGGGCTTCCTTCTTCTTTTGCCTCCTTGATAAGGGTGGGGAGGAGTGGGGTTGACCTGGGTGGGCCTTGATGGACCTACCTGAGGTAACTGATGCTGGTTTTGAGCCAAGTAGTCCCACTGCCACTTGGACACTTCCACCTTCTCTTGGGACTGGGGAGCCAATTGTTGTTGATCCCTTGGAGGAAGAGGTTTCTTCTTCTCTTGGAGAAAAGTATCTGTTCTTCTCACCTTTTCTTCCAAGGCATCTACCCTTACATTTAGTCTCAAGCTTTCTGTCCTTAACTCCTTTATGTGAGTAGACAGATTCTTTACCTGCTGAGACAATGGCATCTTTTTTATCCTGAAGCCTTTTGGAAGCTCTTCTGGTGGGTTTATCATGGGCTTCTGATCCTGAGTTGTGTCCACTAGGATTTCTACTTCTTCCATCTCTACATCCTGTTTGGGGCAAGGATTTATTAGTTTGAGAAATTCTTCTTGTTAAAGGAGAACTTACAGAAGTAGGCTCATCATAATCAATTAAGTCTAGTTCTTCTTCACATGCAGCAAAACCACTTTGGTCAGTCATTTTAAGATTTAACTGAAATGAAAAAAAGAGACAATAAGATTAATTAGTCTTTTTATTTTTAATTTTTATTTAACAGAAATAAAATAAAAATAATAATAAAAAATCTTTTTAGGATAAAAATCAACTTAAATAAAATTAATTTACTAATAAAAAAAATTTAAAACCAGGATTATAATATAATCAACTGTAGAAATAAATTAAAATTTTTATTAATAATTTTTAATTATTTATTTTCAGGATTTACATCAACTAATTTATTACCAAGACTTATTGTCAACTGAAGTAATCAAATATGAAAATTTATTAATTTAACAAAATTTTATTAAACTGATAACTTAACTACCAGGACCTAATGTCAACTGAAGTAATTAAATATAAATTTTTTATTTTAAAATTTTTATTAAACTGATCACTTAACTACCAGGACTTAATGTCAACTGAAGTAATTAAATATGAGTTTTATTAATTAAAAAAAATTTATTGAACTACCAGGACTCAAAGTCAACTGAAGTAATTAAATATGAATTATTTATTAATAAAAAAAATATTATTGTCAGGACAATTTGTCAACTGGAACAATTAAAATTTAAATTAATCAGGACAAATGTCAACTGAAAAATTATAATAATTTAATATTAAAATATAATTATTTTATTACTTCTGGGACTAAGAACACTTATTGCTCTATTATGGTCAACCAGGAAAAATAAAAAAAATATAATAATAAAAATAAATTCCAAATTACCAGACACCTCCCCCTGCAATATGAGCAAATTAATGCCACTTACAGAGTGCTGAGTAAAAAGGAAATACGTAGCAAATGAAGAGTGAAGAGTAACCCACAAATAGTAATATCAATAATTACCACGATATATACGACATTTAGTCAGTATATGAACCTAAGTTTTGGAGCGCGGTTCGATTCCCGTTCGCAGCAAAAACTTTTGTCACATGACGTATGACGTTCGTCGTTTTCTCGCCTTCTCTCGTCATTTACAGGTACTTGTACACCAATGGTCCCTTCGATTAAGCCTCAATTAACGTTGCGCCGTCGATATTTCGGAAAGGTTCCCAATTGTCAAGGTACGCTTTTGGTCTAGAAGATTTGGTATGAAGTTTTATGAGGATTTTAAGGGTTAAAATGGATTCTCAACAATATGGTACGTATTTCTTAATCTAAGTGATTTAATTACTCAAATAAAAGAGGTAGGATTAAAATATTGATATAATTTATAGATTAGAGTTACGTTATTGTAAATACTAATGTTATAGAATATAAGAATAAGTATGATTGTTTGTAATGGTAATAAAATAATGTAGTAATGGAATGAAGAAAAAACAACCAAAAGAGAGGCCTTATATAGGCAAAGGAGGGACAAAGAACGACAATCAAATTATGAAAACAGTAGTATGAGAGAGAGAGAAAAAGAATATTCCAGAAGGAGTATTTTCAAATAATAAAGTTGTTCTAAAAATAAGGTGTCAAAAAGATGTATTTACAGAGTATGTCAGAAATACATCAATTTATTTAATATTTACTGTAGAAGTCAATTCTAAATAAGAAATTTGAATTTTTGTATATATTTAATATTATTTGAATATTAAAATCTTAATTTAATTTAAAATCCATTTTTTAATATAATTCTTTATTTCTTCCAACCTGTCAAATGAGCACGGTGTTAGAGAAAAAATATCAGGGACAATTTTATATTTAATTTTAATTATTTATTTAATTTTATCATTCTGTAATTAGTTAATTTATTATAAGTAATTTTAATGTAACTAATTAATTAAGTAATTAAAATGATAAGGTGCGGCTTCATCCAGTAAATAATTAATTATTTCACTGGGTAAGTCTAGTAGCCTGGCTGACATTTTTAATTCATATTATTAATTAATTATTTTATATTTACTTATGTATTACTTACACTAAACTTAGTACAATAAGTAAATCTAGTAATTATATAAAATTAATAATAATGTCCCTTATATTTTACTTCCTAACACTGTGCTCAATAACAGGACAAAAGGAGTAAAATTATACTAAAATACTAAAGACTCAAAAAATTCAAATTTCTTTATTAAAAAATTTAAAATTCTATTAATATAAAATTTTAATTCAAAATGTTTTACACTAAGTGTGACAATAACAGGGAACTCTAAAACAATATCAAATAATGTGATAAATTTTATTGATGCATCATTTAGTATACCTTTGTTATGTTCACATTCTTATTTATGGAATGGTTTTTCACTCACACTCCCCTATGGATAGTTGTTAACTCCATGTGTTATCTTTCTCCTTTTGTCTATAAAAGGCCTTCTCTTTTGTGTTGTTTTAGGCATTCCTTACTTAACATTTTATAAAAACATTTATTATATCAACTACTTATTCCTATTATTTATATTTTTAGTATTTACATTACCATAATTCTAAATCATAAATTTTAATAATATTTATAAAGATTCTACCTCTTTTTATTTGAGTAAAATAAATTATAAGATAAAAAATATGTACTTGACTTTAAGAATTCCAAAATCCACTGTCCAAAACCGTAAATTGCCACCAAAAATCTTCTAGACAAAAGGAGTCCCCTGATACTTGAGGCCCTTTCCAAATAGTCGACGGTGACCAAGGGACTGTTTGATGTCGAGGTACCTGTAAGGAGGATTGGATGACAAAAAAGACAAATGTCAAAGACCACGTGACTTATTTTTTTGCTTCAACTGGTGTAGACAATCCTATAGTACTAGCTATAGGCCTTGACCAAGGGAGTTGGAGAAAAACCAGAGAGAAAATCCCCTGTCCCTTTAGAAAAATAGAGTGAGATTTACTTGCTAAAGTAAGTTGGTTCCTGTTTTGCTAAAGACCCCTTTTAAACACACTTGACTGCTTGATGAGCCAAGAAAGTAGTCCCCAGATAGACTACCAGACCAAAGAACTGAAATGTAGAACAAAGTCCACACCAGAGACAGCAAAGATACTTGATGTAGGCTGCAAATCCACACCAGAGACAGCAATAATACTTGCTATAGCTTGCAAGACTATAACAGAGAAAACAGTTGCTAAAGTTAAGTTAAATGAAGAACTCACTTGCAACAAAAACAGCCAATTGTGGCCAGAAAACAGTGAAAACTGAGTGAGGAACAAATGAGATCACCTCCGGATGGTTGTATGATGATTAAGGTTGCCCCAAACTGTCTTATTCACTATGTACACACAGACCACTAACTAAGAGCCCATGCGCACCCATCAATCTGGCGCCTGTACCTGCCAGATTGCATAAAAAACCCTCCTGGAGCGCTCCCCAACCTCCTAAAACAGAGGCGGGCGGGCCGCCCGACGTCAGAGATGCCGCCTGAAGCGGCCCAGCCTCCCTGAAGCCAGAAAACCAATAAAAACCACTAATCTACTTAGAAAAATTATCTACAACTACTAAAACCTTTAAAACACGGAATTTCACTATAACAACATTGAGACATGAAATATAGAGAAAAATTAGCTCTATCAAATGGTAATAAGCACTTAACCCTAAGACTTAAGGTTAGCCCGTAAAACAAGAAAAACAAAATTAAACAGCAATCTTTTATAAATGAAAAATGAGGAAATGACCCCTTAAAACTCAGAATATGAAAAATGTCTACAAGACATAGAATATAGAGAAAAACCAGGGCTATCCAATGATAGTACCCACATACCCGCAGACCCAATATCCACGGAATAACACCAGAAAAATACCAAATTCCTTAACAGATGTCAATTAAGACATGCACAAACAGCGCCAAATCACACAACAAAGGCCCCTGCCAATGTTGGAAGACCACACTGGGAATTGAACCGCCTTTCAAAACTTAGGTTCAGATATGGGAAATATCCATATATATTTGTGGTAATTATATTAGTTACTATTTGTGGGTCACTTTTCAGGTTTCATTTTCTACATATATCTTTATACTCAGCACTCTGTAAATGGCATTAACTTGCTCATTTTATAGGGGGAAACTTAGGTTCAGATATGGGAAATATCCATATATATTTGTGGTAATTATATTTATTACTATTTGTGGGTCACTTTGCAGGTTTCATTATCTACATATATTGTTTTACTCAGCACTCTGTAAATGGAGTTAACTTGCTCATTTTACAGGGGGAGGTGTCTGGTAAATAAATTATTTTTTTTCCTAGTTGACCAAGATAGAACTGTATTGTTCTAAGTCCTAGAAGTAATATAAAAATTACATTAATTATTTCAGTTGAACTCTGTCCTGATAATTAAAAAATTATATTATTGCTTCAGTTGACAAATTTTCCTCGAAGTGAAATAATAATATTAAAAATTAGTGAAATTAATTATATTAAAATTATTTCAGTTGACAATATGTATCGGCCAGTTGTCTAGAAGAAGGAGGGAAAAATGAAGAATGGGGAGGAGGAGGAGGAGATAGGGAAGGAATTAAAGGAAAAAACAATTTTTTGTTATTTTTAAAGCAACGAGGACCTCCTTGGACTTGACAGAGAAAGTGAGGATTATGTTAAATTATAATATATTGATTTTAGTAAGGATTTAATTTCAATGCACGGAAACACTTATATTTATTATTGAACTTAAAGCAACCGTAGAAATTTATTAAAATTTATATTAGAACTATGATACTAATAATAATAATAATAATTTTGTATAATATTTTAATATGAAATAAAAGGTGAGTGTAATAAGTGATGCCGTTAAAGGGGATTACCCAAGGCCCTTTTATAGACCAAGTGACCCCTGAAGCGCCACAAATCAGTAAATACAAAATAGAAATAAGCTAAAACAAAAAGATAACAGAGTAGAAATGAAACATGACTATTAAGAGAAAAATATGAATCAATTGACTAAAACCTGTGAGTAATTAACCATTTTCCCACCATAACTTCTCAAAACACTTAATTAAAATAATTATTAACCAAGTAAGTCTGAAACATGAGAAAAATGAGTAAAATAATCAAAAACAGAAATTATAGTGACATTTAAAGGTTTTAAGTAAAACAAATAAAATTATTTTCACGCCAAAAATTCATATAATAAATTCAATCCAGTTTAAAGTAATTTTGATTAGTTGTTTTAATTATGTAATTAATTCAATCATTAGTTTAAATGAAACATATAATTAATTTAGTGATATTTGTAATTTAAAGTGGGGATTTTAATACTATGTTATTAAATAAGTATTATAAATTATTTAATAATATTTTTCTGACACAATTAAGGGTCAAAAGAAGCTCCCAATATTATTGTTTAATAATGTATGAAGTTTTATTTAATATATAAAATTAATTAATCAACTTAATTACAATATAAGTCAATTTTACATATATAATTATAATATATGTTTTGTAATTAATTAATTATTAATTTATAATTATTAAATACATAAAAATGCGCCATTATTTTTAGAATATAAAATATATTATGCTTAATTTAAATGTATATAAAAATTTAGATAACAATAAAATTAATATAACACATATTTTTAATAAGATACTTATATAATTTTATTATGCAATAAAATATTAATTTATATACATAAAATACAATCCTTATGGCCTCTTACAGGTCCAATAAATTAACATATAATTTACTGAGCTCCTGGTATAGCCTGGCTGACAATATGTCCTGGTAATTGAATTATTTCAGTTGACATTAAGTCCTGGTAATTAAAATTAATTTCAGTTGCCAGTAAGTCTTGTTAATTAAATTCTTCAGTTGACTTTAGTCCTGATAATTATCAAAATTTACATTACTAATTACTAAATTAATTTATTATTTCAGTTGATTTACTTTAATCCTGGTTATGAAATTACTTTAAATTAATTTATAAAATTTTGATTATTATTTCATTTGATTCTTTGTCCTGAAAAACATTATATTCTAATTATACCAGTTGCTTAAAAAATCCTGATTATTACTTATATATTAAATTTTTTTTCCTTATTTTTCTTTAAATAAAGTAAAAATAATAAATTATTAAATATTTTTTTCTCTCAGTTCAGGCTGAATACAAATATGACTGACAAAGGTGCTTCTTCTGGCTGTGATGAGGAACTAGATTTAATTGATTATGATAAAGATTCTTCTGTAAGTTCTCCTTTGACTACAAAAATGGCTCAAATTAATCAATTGCTGGACCAATCAGGACATGGAGATGAAAGAGATAGAGATATTAGTGGAGACAATGGCTCAGGAACAAAAGCCTTCTATCAACCCCCCAGAAGAGCTTCCAAAAGGCTTCAAAATAAAAAAGATGCCCTTTAATCAACAAATCAGCAATCTCTCCACTCACATCAAGGAGTTGAGGTCAGAAAATCTCAGGTTGAGGTCAAGAACAGACTCTCTAGAAGACAAGGTAAGAAAAATAGAATCATTTCTTCAAGAGAAAAAGAAACCTCCCCATCCCCCAAAAGACCTTCCACAATTGGCTTCCCAGCAACAAGAAAAGATGGAAGTCTCAAAGTGGTAGTGGGATTGGCTGAACACCCAGTGGGATTATCTGTCTCAAAAGCAACAACAACAAGTACCTCAGGAAGGTCCTTCAAAAACCGATCAGTTCAACCCCACACCTCCTCACCCCTATCAAGGAGGAAGAAAGAGGAAAAAAAAATCACATTCAATTCCTGCCCAAACCATGGTAAGTCCCTCTATTGAATCTCAAGTACCGTTTCTTGTTGCTGATTCAGTTTCTTCAGGTAATTCTGGAAGAGGAGATGAGACTGTGAGACCAGTAGAGGCTGAGAGTAGTAGACAAATTGCTCAATATTCTATTGTATCTAATCCTATGGTTTTGATTGCTAGTTCAATTATAAATCCTGATATGGCTATTATTGATGAGACACTTGATCCTCAGTTTTAAGAGAATCTGGAAAGTTATTCTTTTTCCCTATTGAGAAATACTCCAGACGTAGCTAGCATTAATGATGAATATTTGAGGGATATTATTTCTAAACAAAATCATATAATGAAAAACATGCAATTAACTCAGAAATTTAATAGTTTTTTAACTGAACAGGGTTATCAAGCATTGAGGAGTGAATTACAGAGAGTTTCTGATGATTTGTTTTATTACAGAGTAACTCATGAAAAGAAAGTTGTTTTATGGAAAAATATCAAGAATGATTTGTCTAAATTAAAATATACTGTGTCCATCTTTTGCCAGGAGCTAGAAGGATATAAGTTAAACTTAAAAAGATTGAGTGATAATTATTCATCTTTACAAAATAAGAGCCAGTTATTTTTTGCAACCATCAATGAGACTTTATCTAGTATTCCAAGAGTGAAGACTAGGCTAGCAACCATTGAAGAGAAATTAAATTAATTTTTACATGATCAAAAGTTTTCTGAAATTTCTTTGAAAGAACCTGTGGTGCAGGATACCCCATATTTACCTGTTCCTAGTTCATCCAAAGTAAAATTAGTTCCAGAAATACCTGTTGATATCACTGAGTTTCCATCAAAAATTTATGATGTACCTGGATCATCTACAGAAGGATTAAAAAATGAAATTACTTCCCAATTGGAGAAGTTACAGCTACTTCTCACTCAGAAAAAAACTTGTAATAAGGAGACTACTTCAAATCAAAAGAATTGGCCAAAACTTGACCAATATCCAAAATTTGATGGTGACTCTTCTTATGATTGGCAACAGTTCATTTGCAGAATTGATAACCTAAAAAATTCTTAAAAACTCCCAGATGAGGAAATTGTTTCAAAATTAATTTCTTTATTTACCAATATAGCCCTAACGTGGTATGAACCAGTTCTCTTGGATAAAAATGACTACTCATGGGAAGATTGGAAAAAATTGATTAAAGCACAATTTGATGGTTCCAAGTTTAGATTAGCTCAACAAAGGCAATATTAAGAAACCAGATATAGCTCTTCTACTGAGAAACCTATTGAGTTCTTGATGAAACTTGTGAAAATCTTGAGGGCAATGGACCCAGATATGGAGTTTGAGTTATGGAAGGACAGGATCCTCTATAAATTACCTATGTCTTTGAGAGACTTAATAGTTGCTAGGAGTGAGTTCTCAAGGGAACCTTTTTCTTTAATTAACACTTGTAATGAGATCCTTCTTAACAACAAGTATGAGGCTAGAAGATTAATTACTAGAACTTCATTGGAGGAAACCTCCAATTACCAACAAAAAACTCTGGAAAAGGTTGGTAAACCTTCCGCCCCTGTTGCACCCAAAAAGTATGCAACAAATACTTGCTTCAAATTCAGTAAGCCTTTGCAGAAAGGCCATGTTTGTGACAAGAAGATACATCTTGTTGATCATACAGAGGAACATGCTGATGAAACAATAGCACTGGATGAAACTTCAAATGATTGTGCCAGAAATATCTCATATGAAACACACCAGGAAATATTAACACTGGAAGCGAATATTCATTATTTAAATAATATTGATATTGAGAATAATGATTTATCTACATTTGAGGATGCTGAGTTCATAAGAAACCTTGAGGACAGCTCAATTATTATTGCCCCTCTCAAGGCACCAGTCTTGATCAATAGAAACAACATTGAGGTTGTCTTAGATTCTGGAGCTGTAGGAAGTGTAGTATCTGAAAAAGCACTTGCTTCAGTGGACCAAGATTATAAATAAAAACTTATGCCTATAATTTCTGAGAATCGGAGACGTTATGGCTCTGTTTTGTCCCCCATTGGTAAATACAAAGCCACAGTATTTTTCAAATATAACCATGGTTTTGTAAGAGCTATATGTGATTTTGTTGTCATAAAAAATGATAATTTAAGCAGTTGGTTCATTGTAGGAAATAATATTTTAACCAATTATATTATAAAATTGGATTCCTCAAACAAATGCTTCACAATGGGGTTGAATGGGAAGAGAAAAATTAAGATTTCCTCCCCCAAGAGATTATTAACACCAGGATTGAACACATGTTATTCTGTAGTTCAATATAAAGGAAAATCTACAAAAGAAATGCCTTCCCTTGTGTCTGAAATTGACAATGCTTCTTTTGGAGAACAACTTTCTGGTGAGGATAAATATTCCATCATTAAATTGATAAAATCTTTTCTTATGGCCTTTGCTTGTGGGTCACATGTATTAGGATTGGTAAAGTCAGAAATGAAGCTTTCATTATCTTGTCCATTAACTGATATACCACCTAGTTTAAAGAAGAAGCCTTATCCTGCTTCTCTCACAAAGAGAAAAGATATTGAAGACAATATCTCTACCCTTTTAAAAATGAATATTATTTAAAAGGTAGTGGAAACACATAAATATTGTGTTATCTCACCTGTCCTAATTTCTTATGAGAAAGATAAAGCCAGTTTATGTGGTGATTATAGAGCATTGAATACATATACTGTTGATGCTAGCTATCCTTTACCTAGAATTAGCTCTATACATGCTACCCTACTAGGTGCTTATAAGATCAGCTGTTTGGATGGTAACAAGGGATATCATCAAGTACCTGTTGAGAAGAATTCTCAGAATTTTCTGATGATTGATACTAATATGTGTATTTATAAGTATTTTAGGATGCCATTTGGCCCTAAAAATGCCCCTTCACTTTTTTAAAAAGTTATGGATAACACATTTCATCAAAAAATAATTGAAGGATGACTGATGGTTTATATTGATAATATAATCATATTCTCTATAACATTTGAGGACCATATTAATCACCTGTGTAAGGTATTCCATAAAATGGATGAGATAAATATCACACTTGCTTTGAAGAAATGCAAATTTGGTTTCAATTCCTTAAAAGTGCTTGGTCATGTTGTCTCAGGCTTACTGATATGTGTTGACCAAAACAAAGTGGCAGCCATACAACAGGTGAAGGCTCATACCACAGTTAGAGAGCTCCAGAGTTTTTTGGGAATGTGCGGATACTATAGACAGTATATTAAAAATTACCAAGTCATAGAATTACCCCTTAGCCAATTGACTAGTAAAGATGTTGCTTTTGTATGGAATAGTGAAAGACAAAGAGACTTTGACACTATGAATCATTGTTTGAAATCAGCACCAATTCTTATGTTACCTGACTTTAATTAACCATTTGTTTTATACACTGATGTCAGTTTTATTGGTCTTGGTGCTGCCCTCCATCAGAAACAAGTGATAAATGATAAAGTATCAGAATTAGTATATTGTTATAATTCAAAAACCTTGAGAAATAGTGAATTGAAATATGGTACCACTCAACTAGAGTGTTTGGCAGTAGTGTGGGCTCTAGAGAAACTACATTTTTGTCTGGATGACCAGAAATTTGAATATGTTTATCCCCACTCACAAGGATTTTTCCACCAAAGAATTAGCCTTCTTGTGGTTGTCTTATATTTTTAATAATTCGTGTTTTCTTAAGGCCATAATCTCTGACAGGGACCCTAAATTTACTTCTTAATTTTGGATGTCTCTGATGGATGTTTGTAGCTATTATCTGAAACTTTCTACTACCCATCACCCCAAAATAGATGGATTAGCTGAAAGAATGATTCAGACTTTAAAGGACATGATAAGAAGGTATTGTGCCTTTGGCCTTGAGTACAAGGAAAATGACAGATTTACTCATGATTGGGTTACCTTACTTCCTGGTTTGGAATTTGCTTATAATAGCACTGTTCATTCTGTCACTCAGAGAAAGCCTTTTGAGCTCTGGCTTGGATATGTTCCAAAAACCCCTGCCTAAATACTCAATAATAAAATAGCTAAATTGGATTTAAATCCTGGTGTAAAATCTTCTTTTCAAATGAAACAACTTTGGAGCAGTCATGCTCAAAAGTGTATTGAAAAATCCTTTGAATATGAGAAGAAGTGATGGGAAACATCCCATAAAAAATACACTTTTAAAAAGGGTGATGAAGTACTGATTTCTACAGTCCACTTCAATTTACTAGTTAATAACAAATTGAAAGACCCATTTGTAGGTCCATTTGTTTTCAGAAGAATGGTTGGTGATAATGCAGTTGAAGTTATCTTATATGCTCCATATGACAGAAAACATCCTGTTTTTCCAATATCTCTTTTAAAACGTTACACATCTAATAGTGATTTATTTTCCAAAAAGAGGGGGAGACCAAATAAAACACCTAGTGAAATCACTGAGAAAACAGAAATTGATAAAAAACTGAATGACAGAATAGTTACTGCTGAAAAAGGTACAAAATACTTATTGAGATTCAAGAATAAATCATCTGAATTTGATTCTTGGATACCTGGAAAGGAGATATCTTTTCAGGCTGAGGTCAAGTACAGAGATGTGAGCTGGCTTTAATGGTCAGTTTTCTAGAATATTTTAATGGTCGTATATGAATACTGTGGTACAAATCCAATAAGTATTAAAATATAACTCAATATATGGGTCTCAGTAATTTTAATCTCACTAATTATATATGGTTTACAATCTTATAGTTGGTAGAAAAATAGATTTAATAAATTCAGAAACTATTCAAAGACTTTATAAGTAATATTTATATGTATTGTAATTGTATTGGTTATATTTTTTAATTGTAATGATAAAGAATGTAGAAAACAAGACCAAGAACCCCCTCCTTTTATACACAATTACTTCCCCAATGACCCCCTTGATTTACCAGCTGTATACCCAGTTGATGACGCCTCAATAAGCTAATTGATGTTTCCAGAAACAAAAAGAGTGACCAGTAACATAATTAGAATGATATCACCCGCCAAAATCCTGTAGTAATAGGGATAATCTATCAAAATTAAAGAATAAGCAATAAAGAAAGTATATGTATATTATACATTAAAATAAAAGAATAAAAAGTAAAAATTATGACTATTTATTACTTAAAAATTAGGGGGGATTAAAAGTAGAAATTTTGAGGCTAATCATTACATTATAATATGTGAAATCCCCATTCAAAAATAACCAAAAATGACTGAGAAACCACCTAAAAACCCAAAAAAGGGCATGAGATGTGGGGTAACTACATGCAGTCCTTGGAAAGCACTTGCATGGGTAAATCCTTGACTAATTTAGGCAATTTAAGCGTGGTAGTAAATTAAGGCTCCAAGATTGAGGTTATTAATGAAATTAGTGCATATAAAGAGGGTTAATGCATTTATAATTAAGCTAGGACACTAAATAAGCGCCTGTCACCTATTTTAGTGTGTTTCCCCACAGTGGGTGTAGAATGTGGGGTAATTATAGTGTGAAAAGGCTAACTTTTCTAAAAATGAAGCTATTCACATGGGAAAAATGCAGGCAGTATGTGGCCAGTACACAGAAGCCATTTCTGGCATAAAAAACACCAAATTTGAAAAGTGTTATTTTTATGCATTTGAGTAGCCAAATAAATAGTCTTAATTAAGAAAAATTGATCTGTAAAAGCGCATTTTTAATATTATTAAATTTATAGCGCATATAATCAGCTTTTAAGTGATTTAAAGGGCATTTCTTGTTTTTTACATAAAACAATGAAAAAACAGCTTTAAGTCTACTTAAAAATTATGTAGACTTATATTTAAGGTTCTTGAGATTACCCTAACATATTATAACTTAATATTAAGTACATAAGACTTATAAAAAGTGGATATATGCATGTATATAAGGTGTTATAATGGCATATTTTGTATATTATCATAAATTAACTTATGTATACTATTTGTGTTGGTCAGTCGTCTAGAAGAGATAAGAAAAGAGGGAAGAAATGAGAGGAGGAGAAGGAGAAAAAGAGTATGGGTAATAAAAGAAATAAAATTTAATAAAATTATTTAATTTATTGAGAGGAATCAACGACGGGTTTCTTGAGAGGTGACAAAAGTGAGGTTATTATTAATTACTAATATTATTAGGATTTAAGGACTATGCGCAGCAGACACTATGATCACTATCAGACTTAAAGCAACCTTCATATTGTTATATAGAATTTTAATTAGAATTTTATTACTAATAAAAAGAATATAAACGTAATATAAAAATTGTATTTAATTTGTTGAGTGTATAATAAGTGATGAGGCTACAGGGGATTATCCAAGGCCCTTTTATAGGCAATGGGTCCTCTGAAGCGCCACTATATTTGTAAATACAATAATTATAGTATAATAAAACAAGTATATCAAAGAGTAAGTGAAACATAACAATGTAGAGAAAAATATGAAACAAATAATTAAAACCCCAATTAAGAATCCAATTTTCCCGCCATTAATTCCCAAATCAGTAAGTAAAAATAGTGAATAACTAAACAAGACTGGAACATAGGAACTATGAGAAAAATAATTCCAAACAGATGGTACAGTCTGATTTAAGGATATTTTAAGTGAAACAAAAAAATACTTTGACGCAACAAAACATGTAATTAATCTCAATTTAGTATAAATTAATTAATTGGTTTTTCCTGACACAATTAAGGGTCAAAAGAAGCGTCATTAATTATTGTTTAGTATTATATGAAAGGTATTATTTAATATATAAATTTAAATAATTAATTTAATTATATTATAAGTCAATTTTACACTTATAATTATAATATATGTTTTTCAATTAATTAAATATAAATTTATAATTATTAAATACATAAAAATGCGCCATTATTTGTAGAATATAATATGTATTATGTTTAATTTATATGTATAAAAAATTTATATAAACAATAAAATTAATATAACACTTATATGTAATAAGATACTTATATAATTTTATTATGCAGTAAAATATACATTAAATACCATTCTTACGCCCTCTTTCAGGTCTTATAAGATAACATATCATTTACTGGACTCCTGGAATAGCCTGGCTGACACTCCCTCACTCTAAAAAAAACAATAAAAAAAATGCTAAGATTTTTTCTTTTTGTATTTTTTCAACAGAGTAGGGAGATTTGAAATCTCCTTGCCTGGTATCCATGCATCATGTTCAGATGATTTGTTCTTATATCTCAATAAATATTCAGTACCTCTTTCAGAAATGATAATTCTATCATTGAGAATTTTATCAATTTCTGCTGTTTCTGTGACTTCCTGAGGGTTCTTCTTAGGTCTTCCTCTTCTTTTTGGAAATAAGTCACTGTTGGAAGTATAAGGCTTAAGCAAAGAAATGGGAAAGACAGGATGTTTCCTATCATATGGAGAATACAATACAACTTCTACTGCATTATCACCAACCATTCTTTTAACAACAAATGGTCCTACAAAAGGATCTTTTAATTTGTGGTTACCTTGTAAATTGAAATGGACAGTAGAGATCAACACTTCATCACCCTTGTTAAATGTGTATTCTTTATGGGATTTATCCCATCTTTTCTTTTCATATTCAAATGCTTTATCAATACAACTCTGAGCATGTTTTCTGCATAGCTGTTGCATTTGCATAAAATATTTTACACCAGGGTGTAGTTCCAACTTAGGTAATTTATTATTGAGAATCTGAGCAGGAGTGTTTGGGACATAACCTAACCAAAGCTCAAAAGGCTTTTTCTCAGTGACAGAATGAACAGTGCTATTATATGCTAATTCAAGACCAGGCAAAAGAGTGACCCAATCATGAGTAAATCTGTAATTGTCTTTATATTCTAAACCAAAGACACAATACCTTCTAATCATATCTTCCAGAGTTTGAATCATTCTTTCAGCTAGACCATCAGTCTGAGGATGGTGAGCTGTAGACAATTTTAACTCACAGCCACAAATATCCATCAAAGAGGTCCAAAACTCAGAAGTGAATTTTGGATCCCTATCAGAGATAATGGCTTTTGGAAAACCAATAATATTAAACATGTAAGACCACCATAAGAAAGCTAATTCTTTGGTGGATACATCTTTGTGGGTTGGAATAAATTTGCACATTTTTGTGAATCTATCCACTATTACCCAACAAGAGTTAAAGCTGTCTTTACCTGCAACAGGAAGACCAGTGACAAAATCCATATTAATGATTTGCCAGGGAGCATTAGGTGCTTCAATATGTTGTAATAACCCTGCTCTCTTACCTGTTAACCTTTTAGATTTTTGGCAGGAATCACAAGATTCAACATATAATTTTGTGTCTTCAGACATATTAGCCCTCCATGCAGTGTTTTTGATTCTAATCAATGTTTTTTCAAGATCAAAATGACCAGCTAATATGTCATCATGACAAAGTTTGAGGATAGTTTCTTTCATTGAAGGAGGAATTTCAATTACATTGGTAAGCTTCCTTCTATAATATATATAACCATCTTCAATAGAGAACTTTCCTTTATTTAAAGCATTTTGGTACTTTGCAGGAAGAGTTTTTATTAATGCTTGAATTGAAGCATTCTTAGGATCATTTAAGATAGTAACCAATTTATTTAAATCAGAATCTTTATCATATGAATCCAGTATTAACTTTAATAACTCCTCTTCCATATCAACTATAAATATACCATGGATATGAACAGTATCATCTTCAGGTACATAAGCAGGATTTGAGTCATTATTTGGCAGAGGCAATCTGGAGAGCATATCAACATTAGAGTGAACATTTCCAGCTCTATGGATAATTTTCATCCTTCCTCTGTATTCTTGAACAGCAAGTTGCCACCTGAACATATGTCTGTTAGGTGTCTTTAGGTTTAAGAGAGACTTCACAGCACTACAGTCAGTTACCAACTCAAATTTTTGGTCATCCAAATAGTAATGAAGTTTCTCAAGAGCCCAAACAACTGCTAAGCACTCCAATTGAGTGGCACCATATTTCAATTCACTATTTCTTAAGGTTCTTGAAATATAACAAATTACAACCTCTGAGGATTTATCATTAATAATTTGCTTTTGGTGAAGGGCAGCACCCAGACCAATAAAGCTAGCATCTGTATAAAGGACAAATGGTTTTTTAAAATCTGGAAGAGCCAATATAGGGGCTGTCATTAAGCAACTTTTTAATGTATCAAAAGCTTTTTGACAGTCATTATTCCAGAGAAAAGCAACCTCTTTTCTGGTCAGTTTTGTAAGAGGCAAGGCTATGACCTGATAATTTTTAATATATTGTCTATAATAGCCACACATACCCAAAAAACTTTGGATTTCTCTTACAGAAGTTGGTGCTTTCACATTTTGAATGGCAGAAACTTTATTATGGTCTACACAAATTTGTAAGCCTGACACAACATGGCCAAGGACTTTCAAAGATTGAAAACCAAATTTACACTTTTTTAAAGATAAGGTCATATTGATATCATCCATTTTTTGGAAAACTCTATTCAAGTGAATCATATGTTCATCAAAAGTTTTAGAAAAAACAATAATATCATCAATATAAACCATGAGCCAACCTTCAATAATTTCTTGATGGAAAGTGTTATCCATAACTTTCTGGAAAACTGAAGGAGCATTTTTAGGGCCAAATGGCATCCTAACATACTTATATATTCCCATATGAGTAGCAATAAGCAAAAAATTTTGAGAATTTTTCTCAACTGGAACTTGATGATAACCTTTATTACCATCCAGACAACTAATAAATTTTGCACCTTGCAAGGTAGCATGTATTGAATTAATTCTGGGTAAAGGATAAATATCATCAACAGTATAAGTATTTAAAGCTCTGTAATCTCCACATAATCTAGCTTTATCTTTTTCATAAGAAATCAAGACTGGGGAGATGACACAATATTTGGGGGTGACATCCACTTTCTCAATGATATTCATTTTCAATAATGTTTCAATATTATCTTCAATATCTTTTCTTTTTGATGGAGAAGCAGGATATGGTTTTTTCTTAAGGGTAGGAGGAATATCACTCAAATTACAGGATAAGGTAATTTTCATCTCTTCCTGAACAATTCCCAAGACATGAGAACCATGAGAAAAAGCCATAGGGAAAGAGGTAATAGAGGCAACAATAGAATCTTTTTGTTCACTAGTCAACTGATCACCAAAAGAAGCCGTATTTATTTCATGTAATAAATCATCCATTTCAGTTGTTGTTCTACCTTTACACTGGATCAGTGAGTTACAAGATTTCAACAAATGCCCAGAAGTTCTAGGAGAGGAAATTTTGAATTTCCTTTTCCCATTTATTCCTAAGGTAAAGCAATTATTTGCTGGGTCCAGTTTCACACCAAACATGGTTAAAATATCATTTCCCATAATAAACCAATTGCTTAAATTATCATTTTTCATGACAACAAACTCACAAACAGCTCTGACAAAACCACCATTATATTTGAAGAATACAGAGGTTTTGTATTTGCCAATAGGAAATAAGGTAGAACCATACCCTCTCAATTTTTCAGAAGTTATAGGTAATAATTTACTCAAATATTACTTATCCACTGAAGCCAAAGCTTTTTCAGATACTACACTTCCTCCAGCACCAGAATCAAGAACTACATCAACATTTTTACCATTAATGATAACAGGTGCCTTTAAAGGGGATATAGGAATAGAATTGTTAGTAATATCTTTAATTATCTCAGCATTTTCTACTGAAGATAAATTCAATACGCAATCTTCAGATATATTATTTAAATAATGGACATCATGTTCCAACATTAAAACATCTTTAAAAGATTCATTGTCATAGGAGATATTACTTTCACAGTCACTGGAAGAATTATTGACATCAAGTTCAACTTCATCAGTGTCTTCATTATGTTCAACAAGATGAATTTTCTTGTCACAAACATGACCCTTCTTCCACGGTTTGTTACACTTATAACAAGTATTTGTTGCATATTTTTTAGGTGCAACTGGGGCAGAGGGTTTACCAGGTTTTTCTGGGAGCTTTATAGAAGGTTTATTCTGATCATTATAAGATTTACCAAGGTAACTCTTTGGTTCATATCTATGGTTGAGCAGTACTTCATTACAGATATTAATGAAAGAAGAATTTTCCCTTACATGCTCAGTTCTAGCCACAATCAAATCTCTAAGAGAATTTGGTAATTTATACAAGATTTTATCTCTCCAAATATCATAATCCATCTTTGGATCAATTGCTCTTGGGATTTTTGTCACTTTCATAAGAAAAAAAATGGGCTTTTCAACAGAGGAGGATACATATCTAGTATTCTCATACAGTCTTTGCTGAGCTAACCTGAATTTTGAACCACCAAACTGATTCTCAATCAAGGATTTCCAATCATTCCATGTATAATGATTGTTATCTAAAAGAACAGATTCATACCACATCAAGGCTACATTGGAAAATTAAGAAATTAGCTTAGAAACAATTTCCTCATCAGGTAGTTTATAAGATCTCTTTAAATTATCAATTCTTTGGATAAAGTGTTGCCAATCAGAGGAAGAATCACCATCAAAGGTAGGATATTGGTCTAACTTAGGCCAATTTTTCTGACTACTGGGATGGTCCACTTTTTGGTTTGAATTATTCATTATTAATAATTCCTGAAGTTTAGCCAGGTGTTCATAAATTTCATTATTTACAGAAACAGCTGGTGCATGACCATCACAAGATTTTTTTCTAGTAGCAAAAGATTTTACAGACTCATTGTCGGTTTGTTTAATGGTTGAAATATGAGGAAGAAAGGATGAACTTTGCTCAGGTTTTTTCCCTTTATTATTAAGCAGCTTATTGACATCAATCTCATTTAATTCATTATTGATGGTTAAGGTTGAGAACTTTTCCTGCAGGTAAGACACATAGTTTCTTATTCTTGGAATTTCAGACATCTGGTCATTTACTTTTGCAAGAGATAGAACATTTCTGTCATCAGAAACTGAGTGCTTGGTACTTAGTGCATGGAAATCATTTCTTAGCTTTTTAAACTCATTTTGCAGAGATTTTATTTCATTTTTGAATGAATAATTTTCTTCAATAAGGGGTTTAAATTCACTCAAGGTCTTATGTAGACTGATATTTCTATCTGAGATAGCTCTATGGTCACTTCTTATTTGCTTTTGTTGACTAAGAACAATATTTAAGGTTTCTTTGATTTTTAAATAAGCTGTATCTTGTACAGAAGAACTCACTTTACATTGCAAGTGTAAATTTTTTAATCTATCATTTTCATGGATTAACACTTCTCTCACATGTTTGTCTTTCACAACATTAAAATCAAGGGTATCTTTCAATATTTCCTCAGAAGTTTTTTCAATTAAGGTATAGATTTCAGGGGGAAAAGAATCATTTTTAATTGCAAGAGAAGGATTAATTAAAGAAGTAGAAGTTAAATGTAAAGGTTCATCAAATGACAATTTGCTAATTACATCAATAGGGCTACTAGTTACAGGAAGCTGTCTTTTAACAGGTTTAGCTGTTCTTTCACCATGTTCAATAATATTACCTGCAGAATAAGATTTATTAGAAAACATACCCAAGTGACTATCAACCAAATTACTTACCATGGCAGAGGAGGAAACTTCCCCTGGGACTGGGTTTGGGATTGTGCTTGGGCCTTCTTTCTCCTGCCTTGTTGGTAGGGATGAGGAGGTGGATGGAAATTGGGTGTTCTGGATGGGCCAGGCTGATGATGAGGGTGTTGCACATTCTGTTGGTAGTGACTCATTAGATAATCCCATTTCCATTGCTCTACTTCCATAGTATTTGGAATTTGGATGGTTGAGCTGGGTGGCTGTGAAGGTTGAGCCTGAAACTGAGGCTGATTGGGAGGCAACTGAGGAGGGGCCTGGGCCTGAATCTGGTTCCTGAGTTCTTGAACCTGATCCCACAAGGTGTCTACTTTTTCTTTGTACATCATATTTTCTGTCTTCAACTCTTTTATATGACTGGACAGGTTGCTGATTTGTTGTGGCAGAGGAAGCTTTTTTATTTTGAATCCTTTTGGAAGACCTTCTTGAGGTACTAGAGGCTTTACTTCCTTCTGTGGTGCTGGGGGAAGGGGGTTTGGTTTGTTTACATTTCCTGTCATTTCCACATCCTGCAGCATGTGAATTCTTTGTGTTAGCATAAGATTTTTTATGTTCAACTTTAGAAGAACTTACAGTGTCAGCATCATAGTCAATTTCAATTTCATCCACTTGCATGTTATCCATTTTTTCAGCCAAATTGTTGGACATAATAGTGGGAAGATTTTAATTTACTTCTTATTTTTTTTTAAAAAAAATAATAAAAGTTAGTTAATAATTGCTCCAAATAATAATAAAAAATTTTATTAATTAAATTATAGAAAAAAAAAATTTCAATATAAAGTAATAATTATAAAAAATTAATTTTTAAAAAATGGATTGCAAGGTTAAATTGGGAATAAACAATCAAGTTAATTCAACCAATTAATTACCAATATTAAATATGGAAATATATTTGAGACTAAGCACAAAGTACTTTTAAGTCAACCAAAATTAACAATAATTAATAATAAAAAAAAATTAAATTAATAATTCAATTTGTATTAATAAAAAATGTCAATTCTTCTAGGACTAAGAGGATTTAACACTCTATAATGGTCAACTAGGAAAAAAAATTTTAATAATTGAACACTTACACTCAGTGAATCAGCAATTAAGCCACAATCACTGTTATTGCAGTAAAAATATAGTAATATGAGTGAGAGGTGCAAAGGTGAACTTACTATAGTGATCGAAAAATCACTTCAAAATAATATAAGAATTAATATAATATAAACCTAAGAAATCGAACCCAAGTTCGAAACACAGTTGCGGCAAAAGTTTTGTTTTTGCTAGGTGGTCCGTGTGTTTGTTGTTCGTCGCCAGGCTTGATCGTCGTCGTCGTTTGGAAAGGCCCTCAGTTGTCGGTCAGTCGTCTAGAAGAGATAAGAAAAGAGGGAAGAAATGAGAGGAGGAGAAGGAGGAAAGGAGTATGGGTAATAAAAGAAATAAAATTTAATAAAATTATTTAATTTATTGAGAGGAATCAACGACGGGTTTCTTGAGAGGTGACAAAAGTGAGATTATTATTAATTACTAATATTATTAGGATGTAAGGACTATGCGCAGCAGACACTATGATCACTATCAGACTTAAAGCAACCTTTAAATTGTTATATAGAATTTTAATTAGAATTTTATTACTAATAAAAAGAATATAAACGTAATATAAAAATTGTATTTAATTTGTTGAGTGTATAATAAGTGATGAGGCTACAGGGGATTATCCAAGGCCCTTTTATAGGCAATGGTTCCTCTGAAGCGCCACTATATTTGTAAATACAATAATTATAATATAATAAAACAAGTATATCAAAGAGAAAGTGAAACATAACAATGTAGAGAAAAATATGAAACAAATAATTAAAACCCCAATTAAGAATCCAATTTTCCCGCCATTAATTCCCAAATCAGTAAGTAAAAATAGTGAATAACTAAACAAGACTGGAACATAGGAACTATGAGAAAAATAATTCCAAACAGATGGTACAGTCTGATTTAAGGATATTTTAAGTGAAACAAAAAAATACTTTGACGCAACAAAACATGTAATTAATCTCAATTTAGTATAAATTAATTAATTGGTTTTTCCTGACACAATTAAGGGTCAAAAGAAGCGTCATTAATTATTGTTTAGTATTATATGAAAGGTATTATTTAATATATAAATTTAAATAATTAATTTAATTATATCATAAGTCAATTTTACACTTATAATTATAATATATGTTTTTCAATTAATTAAATATAAATTTATAATTATTAAATACATAAAAATGCGCCTTTATTTGTAGAATATAATATGTATTATGTTTAATTTATATGTATAAAAAATTTATATAAACAATAAAATTAATATAACACTTATATGTAATAAGATACTTATATAATTTTATTATGCAGTAAAATATACATTAAATACCATTCTTACGCCCTCTTTCAGGTCTTATAAGATAACATATCATTTACTGGACTCCTGGAATAGCCTGGCTGACAATTTGTGTACTCTAATTTATTGCTCAAAAGTATAGTCCATGTGTTTAACATAACTTATGAGTACTTTTTACTCAGTCCTGGGGATATCCAGGCTGACACTTTCCCACCCAAAAAAAACAATAAAAAAAATGATAAGTTATACACTTTTTTTATTTTATATAATTTTTCAGGTATTCAGAAAATTATGTAGCATTAAAGATTAATTCTTTAAAGAAATAAAACATAAAAAAATATTATGAGTACTAGATTTTTAAGCCTTCAGCTGGTTGAGCAGTAATTTATTTCTGTTTAAATTTTTTAAGAAGGGAGGATAGATTTTAAATTTCTTTTTCAGCTATCCATTTATCAAATTCATTTGATTTCCACTTAAATCTTAATAAATACTCAGTTCCTTTCTCTTTAGTAAGAATTCTTTTCCTGAGTATTTTCTCAATCTCTGCCTTTTTCACAATTTCTTTAGGTTGCTTTTTAGGCCTTCCTCTTCTTTTTGGAAATAATTCAGGATCATTTTCATTGTAAGGTTTTAATAATGAGATAGGCAAAACTGGATGTTTCTTATCATATGGGGCATACAATATGACTTCCACAGCATTAATACCAACCATTTTTCTTACTACAAAAGGTCCTACAAAGGGATCCTTCAACTTAAAATTACCTTGTAAGTTAAAATGTAGTGTTGAAATTGGACTTCATCTCCTTTTTGGAATTCAAATTCTTTATGAGATTTATCCAACCTTTTCTTTTCATATTCAAATGCTTTTTGGATGCATTCCTCTGCATTCTTTCTACACATTTTTTGCATATGAATAAAGGATTTAGTACCAGGGTGTATATCTAACCTTGTTAATTTATTTAAATGATTTACTGGGGTATTTGGTACATATCCCAGCCAGAGTTCAAATGGTTTTTTCTCTGTTACAGAATGAATTGTGCTTTTATAAGAAAATTCAAGGCCAGGAATTAATGTTACCCAGTCATGTGTGAATTTCTCATTGTCTTTGTATTCCAATCCAAAGGCACAATATCTTCTGATTATATCTTCTAGAGTCTGTATCATTGTCCCAGCCAGCCCATTTACCTTTTTACAACACATTTTTATACTTTGAAGGCAAGGTTTTAATTAATGCACTCATAGAGGCATTAGTTGGATCATTTAAAATGGTAGATAATTTAGCCAAATCTTTATCAGATGAATAATTTTCCAATATAGTTTGCATAAACTCTTCCTCTAAATCTACTATATAAATCCCAAATATATGTATAACCTCATTTTCTGGTACATAAGCTGGGTTGTCAGCATCATTTGGCAAAGGACTTCTGGATAATAAATCCACATTAGAATGAAATTTTCCTTCTCTATGAGTGATTTTAATTCTTCCTCTATACTCTTTTACAGCTAGTTGACATATAAACATGTGCCTATTAGGTGTTTTCATGTTTAGTAATAATTTTACTGCACTGCAATCTGTTTTTTAATTAAAACTTCTGGTCTTCCAGATTGTAATGAAGTTTCTCTAAGGCCCACACAACGGCTAAACATTCCAGTTGGGTGGCACCATACCTTAAGTCTGTCTTCCTTAAGGTTCTGGATATATAACAGATAACTACTTCAGATAATTTTCCATTTATTATCTGTTTTTTCTGTAAGGCAGCACCTAACCCTATGAAGCTTGCATCAGTATACAAGATAAAAGGTAGGTTAAAATCTGGAAGTCCCAATATTGAAGCTGACATTAAACACTCCTTCAATTCATTAAAGGTGTGTTGTCTTTCATTATTCCAAAAAAAGCATCATTTTTCCTGATTAATGTTGTTAAAGGGGGTGCAATTGATTGGTAGTTTTTTATATACTGCCTATAATATCCACACATACCTAAAACACTTTGAACATCTTTCACATTCTTAGGTATACTAATGTTTCTGATCTCTGCCACTTTGTTCTGGTCAACACAAATTTGTAATACAGATACAACATGTCCAAGTACTTTTAAGGATTGAAACCCAAACTTACATTTCTTTAATTCAATTTTCATATTAATTTCATCCATCTTTTGAAATACTCTTCTCAGTGATTTAAATTTTAATTATATGATTTTGAGAACACTATGATGTCATCAATATAAACTTAAATCCATCCTTCAATCATTTCCTGATAAAAATACTATCCATCAATTTTTGAAAGACTGAAGGCACATTTTTTGGGCAAAAAGGCATTCTCACATATTTATATATCCCCATGTGTGTGGTTATGAGTAAGAAGTTGTGAGAATTATTTTCCACAGGAATTTGGTGGTAACCTTTGTCTCCATCCAGACAGGAAATATATTTTTCTCCTTGTAAGGTAGTATGGATAGAAGCTATCCTTGGTAGAGGGTAAATATCATCCACAGTGAATGTATTCAGAGCTCTTTAATCACCACCTAATCTTGCCTTATCTTTTTCATAAGAGATTAAAACAGGTGAAATAACACAATACTTAGGTGTTGTGTCCCCTTTTTCAACAATACCCATTTCTAACAAAATTTTAATGTTGTCTTCAATGTCTTTCCTTTTTGCTGGAGAAGCTGGGTAAGGTTTCTTTTTCAAGCTGCCAGGAATATTATCCAGATCACAACTTAAAGGGATTTTTATTTCATGGTCTTTGACCAATCCTAGTTCATTTTCACCATGAGCAAATGCCATAGGATAATATTTTATCAATCTCAAAATATTGTTTTCTTCAATTTTTGAGAGTTGAGGACCAAAAGAGGCTTTTTGGATTTAATTTTCCAATTCTAACACTTTAGAGGTGGCTCTTCCACCTTGCAGTTGTTCTTCTTTAGGATCAATGCAATAAACTGAATTTTGAGAGCAAATCTTGAATTTTATTTTCCTATTTACGCCTATAGTGAAGCAACTATTTTCAGGATCTAGTTTGATGCAAAATTTAATCAATAAGTCATTGCCAATAATAAACCAATCACTACAATAATTATTATCCATTACCACAAATTCATACACTGCTCTTAACTATCCATTATTATATTTAAAGAATAGAGCAGTTTTGTATTTGCCAATTGGATTTAATACTGAACCAATACCCCTCCAGTTCTTTGTCTGTACAGGTTCTAGTTTTTCCTTATACCTACTATCTGGTTTCATTAAAGTGTTAATAGAAACTACACTACCTGCAGCCCCAGTGTCAAGAATGGCATTCATTTCTTTTCCACATATAATAACAGGCGCTCTAATAGGTGTGATTTGGTAAGTATAATGAGATACATCTTTGATAATTTCAGCTTTTTCAATGGAAGTTAAAGATGTATCTGTATGAGTTATTGAATCATTCAGGAACATAATATCCTGTACTAATACATATATCTCATTTTTATCATCACTGTAAGAAATTTGACTTTTACAATCCTCACTAGATTCCTCCTTTTCATCTTCATGATTACTTTGTTCACAATCTTGTGAGTTTTCAATAACATTTATTCTTTTCTTACAAGTATGACCTTTAGCCCAAGGATCATTGCATTTGTAGCATGTGTTATTTTATTTTCTTTTAGGGAAAAGGGGAGCTGAAGGTTTTTTCTTCTCCACTGGTAACCATTTTGTAGTAGGTTTTACTATCTCAACACTTTTCTTGTAATTATTATACCTGGTTTCATATTTGTGGTTCAATAATATTTCATTGCATATATTAATAAACCCAGAAGTATCTCTGATGGTTTCAGTTCTTGCTACAATAATGTCTCTGACTGATATAGGCAATTTATATATTATTTTTTTTTCCACTCATCATAATCCATTTTTGGATCCATGGCTTTCATGATTTTTATTAAATTCATTAAAAATACCTTTTTTTTATCACCAGCTTTTGAATTATATCTGGCTTTCTCATAAAATCTTTGTTGAGTGATTCTAAATTTTGGGCCACCAAATTGCCTTTCAATTAGTTCCTTCCATTCATTCCAGGAGTAGTCAATTCCCTCACTCAATACAGATTCAAACTATAATAAGGCCACATCTGTAAATAAAGATATCAATTTTGATGTAATTTCTTCATCAGGTAATTTTCATGAAAATTTTAAGTTGTCAATTCTCTGAATGAATTGTTGCCAATCAGATTTTGAATCCCCGTCAAAAGAAGGGTACTGATCTAACTTAGGCCAGTTCTTTTGGTTATTTTTTGCTTCCCTAACCTGAGGAATATTAAGTAATTCACTTACTTTAGAAAGATGATCATTTATTTCATCCTTTACTTATTTTTTATTCTCAGAAGCCATGACACTATGTTCATGTTCAATCATTGGTTTATCATCTGAGTGTTTCATAAAAACTGGTACTCTTTCCACATAAGAGGTATTATCTTTTACTTTATCAGTATTTTTCAAAATTTTAGCTATTTCAATTTCTACTCTTAGTAACATATCTTTTATTACAGGTACATGAGTTAAGGTATCATTCACATTTGAAAAAGACAATTTTACATGTCCCTCTATGGTAGCCATAATATTCTGAGAATGTTCCAATTTATTTTCTAAGTTTTAATCTCAGAGTTTAATCTTGTTTTTTCATTGATTAATTAATTATTTGAATTCTCAATAATTTTTAGCCTATTGGCTGTTGTACTCAATGATTGTGTGAGGTTCAATAATACACTTTCTGTATTATTGTTTGACTCTCTAGAGAATTCTTCTAATTTTTCAACTCTTAATAATAATTTGCTAATTATTTTTGATTCCATTGCATTTTATTTTAGAAAATATTCAAATTTTTTTTTGTCCAATTCAGAAGACTCATCATCAGGTTCAATATTTAATTAATTTGGTTCCATTTTTATATTTATAGCATTATCCTGGTGGGCAATAAAACTATGTACATTGTCATCCTTTAAAGACAAGTTTAACATGTTATTTTCAAATGAATAATTTTTTAAATCCTTATCAATTATATCCAATAACTCTCTATCAATTTCATTACCTATAAGTAATTCATTGTTAGGATTATATAATTGATCCTGAGAAGATGGATGACTTACCAAGGTCTTTTTCCATTTCACTGTAAGGGTGACTGCTGAAGCCCTGCTGTTGAGGGTTGTTGTAGTTTTGGGTGTACCTATCCCACTTCCATTTGCTTACACTAATTTTTTGGTCCTTCTCTTGGGCTTGAGGTGTGGCTATGGAACTGTTGGGTGAAACTGTTGGTGGTTGAGCCATTATTTCTACTAGAGCTTGATTGACTTCTATGAAACCCTGAGCTGCTCTTTTCTCCAGGTTGTTTATCTAGTCCACTATATTGTTGACTATTATTGTCAAGGTGTTCAGTAGAGTTGATAGGGAGTGAATTTGTTCTTTTAAGGTATTTCTTGTTTTCTTTATTGATACCTCTTTTAACAGTTTTTCCCTTTCCTCCAGAGACATTTGTGGAGTGTTGCTGTTTGTGGGGGAATCCTTGCCCTCCATTTGAATGTCCTGTAACAGGTCTTTCAGCTCTAGGTCTTAAGCTATAAAGTTTTGTCTTATTACTCACAATATCATTGTTGTCACACATTTTTATGTGGAATTTATTCAAAGATTTGAAAATTTGAGATCTTAAAACTTCAAAAAGGAGTTTTATCAGTATTTATCAATACCACTGAAGACAATTTTATTTCTTACTTGTAGGTATAAATTGAATTAATAAGTGCCAAAAGTCAAATATGATTTTATGTGGTCACTTGATTTAACTGGTCTACAATATGTAGCCGTGTTTTTATATATAAAAAAGAAAATCTGTAATTAAAATTCTTTCTAAATATTATATGAATTTTACAAAACAATAAAAAGGGATTAAGAGTTCTGTTAAAATAAAACAATTAATCAGTTTAACTGGTTTATCATCTGCAAAGATCACAAATTAAATTAGTCTATTGACAGATTCCCACTAATAAAAATTTTATGTTAAATTAGTGCTAAAAATTTTGATCTGCAAAGATCACAAAATTAATTGGTCTATTGACAGACTCCCACTAATAAAAATTTTATGTTAAATTAGTGGTAAAATTGTTGATTCAATATCATGATTTTATAATATAACAGGGCTTCTTTTTCTCAAATCACTATATAAGTGACCCCAATGTGTTGTAATTATCCAAATATTTCTATAGGTATTTTATTTACTTGTAGCCTCTTTTTGAATTTTTACTAACTAGAAGATAACCAACAGAATTCTTGAGGAAAGGCCCCCAATTGTCAGGCTGAGGTCAAGTACAGAGATATGAACTGGCTTGAATGGTCAGTTTTCTAGAATATTTTAATGGTCCTATATGAATACTGTGGTACAAATCCAATAAGTATTATAATATAGCTCAATATAAGGGTCTTTAAGGTGAAAAGATTTTAGGAGTTCAGGGGCGTTAGAAACATTGATGGCTTGTTCCCAGGATTTTTTGTCTGAGTCATCAAGGAAGCCTTCCCATTCCACGAGGTATTGAAGTTTCCCTTTGCGCATTCTTGAATCAAGGATATGGCTTACTTCCCACTCTAGATGGTCTTCTACTTCGACTGGTTCCGGAGGAGGTTGAATCCTGCCCGGGTATGTTTCTCAATCCAGTTCCAGGAGAGATACGTGAAAAACAGGGTGAATAGCCTGCCATTTAGGAGGTAACTTGAGTCAAAATGCAGTTTTAGATACTTCAGAGTCGATTTCAAATGGTCCCAAGCGCCTTTGGCTAGTTTCTTTGATGGTAAAGTTGTTCAAATGTTTCGTGTGTTGAGCCATACTTTGTTGCCTGGTTTAAAGGCAGGAGCAGATTGTTGATGTTTATTGGCCTGTTCCTTGTACCTTCAAGTCGCTAATTAAAAATTTGATTTAAGTTCTTCTTGGAGTCGTGATATGGTTTGAAGATAATGCTCCTCAGAATGATTAGTTCCTACATGGATTGAGTTGAATCGAGGATGCCTTCCATAAACAGTTTTGAAAGGTGATTTTTGTGTTAAAGAATGATTCTATTTACTATAAGCTAGTTCGGCCAATGGTAACCATGTGATCCAATCGTCTTGTTGGTAACTGACATACATTTGAAGGTATTGTTCGAGGATTTGGTTGACCCTTTCCGTTTGCCCATCCTTTTCAGGATGATAGGCCATGGAGAGATTCCTTGTGATATTGAGTTGTCGACACAGTTGAGTCCAGAATGTGGATACAAACAACGAGCCTCTATCTGAAATAATGTCATTAGGTAAGCCATGTTTGGAAAATACATATTCTAGAAACAATTTTAACAAATCTTCTGCTGTAGCAGTAGTAGTGGTTTTAATGAAAATCTATCTACTATTACTAATATAGCATCAAAATTATTAGAAAGAGGAAGTTGAGAAATAAAATCCATCAATAAAGATTCCCAAGGTTTAGAGGGAATGGGAAGTGGTTGAAGCAACCCATGCTTCCGGTGACGGGGAGCCTTATTCCTATTACATTTGTAACAAGATCTTATATAGGCTTTGACTTCTCTGCTCATTCCTGGCCAAAAGAAATCCCTCGCTATTAACTGGTAGGTTTTATCAACCCCAAAATGACCAGCTAATGGAGAATCATGTTGACTATTGAAAATCCATAATTTTATTTCATTGTTGTCGGGTATGACTACTCTACCTTCAAAAACTAATAGACCTGATTCAATACTAGATCTTTTGGCCCCTTGCTTCAAGAGTATTTTGTCTTTTAACCCTAAACAATAATTGTCCTTTGACTGAGCTTCCAGGATGTTGTATAGTGGATTTCAAAAGGGTTGAATTGTAATTGAATTAAGTATATGAGTCGTTAACATTGATTCGTTGAAAATTCATTTCACATTTGCTGGGTTCTTGTCAGAAAATGCGTCCCCCCGCTGTGGGTAAACATTGTCCTGATGTGACAAGATATCTGGGACAATGCAGTTCTTACCTGGGCAATAGGAAATAGAAAAAGGAAATTCAGACAGAAATTCAGCCCACCTGGCTTGACTCCTGGTTAACACTTTGGAAGACATAAAGTATTTCAAACCATTATGGTCTGTTAAAATTTGAAAAGGACTATCTAGGCTGAGAAGAAAAGAGCACCATTTTTTAAGACATTGAATAATAGCTAAAAGCTCTTTGTCATGAATTTCATAATTTAATTCTGTCGCAGTGAGTTTGTGTGACTCAAAAGCAACAGGATGAAACAGTTTTGTTTCAGGATTTAATTGAGAAATGACCCCTGCGATAGCATAATTGCTTGCATCTGTCTCGACGATTGTCAAAGCAGAAGGATCAAAGTGTCAAAGAATTGGAGCTGTGGTGAACGCAGTCTTCAATGCTTCGAATTCCTTTTGTGCTGTAGAAGTAAAAGTAAAAGGAATATCTTTTCTAAGAAGAGAAGTAAGATTGGAAATAGTTTTAGAGTATTCTTTAATAAATCTTCTATAGAAATTTACAAAACCCAAAAATCCCTGGAGAGATTTAACGGTTTTGGGCTCAGGCCATTCTAAGACCTTTTGGACCTTTTTGTTTTCCATGACTAAACCATCAGTGGATAACGTAAAACCCAAAAAATCGATTGATTTAAGATGGAATTCACATTTATTGTGCTTGGCGTAGAGACCGTGATCTCGAAGTCGATTTAGAACCTGTCAAACATGATGAATATGTTCATCTAGTGTCTTCAAGAAAATTAAAATATCATCTAAATAGACGACAACAAATTGTTCAACAACATCTTGAAAGATTTCATTAACAAAAGTTTGAAAAGTTGATGGTGAGTTACACAATCCAAAAGGCATAACTAAATATTCAAAACTACCAAATCTAGTAGGCATTGCAGTCAGTGGTTCATGACATTCCGCAATGGGAATAAGATTGTAAGCGCCTCTAAGATCAATTTTAGAAAATAAATTAGTACCATTGAAAAGGGTAAGAAGCAATGACATAGGAGGAACAGGATATGCATTCTTCTTAGTGACTGTGTTGAGATTTCTATAGTCAACACACAACCTAAGGCTACCATCCTTTTTCTTTACAAAAAGAACAGGGGAGCCGTTTGGAGATTTGCTGGCTCTGATGAAACCTTTGGCTACATTCTCTGAAATGTAGTCTCCAAGAACTTGAGATTCTTCCTTCGACAAAGTATAGACAGGACCTGCCGGAGGTACTGGACCTTTTAACTCTATTTGATGGTCGTAGGGTCAATGAGGTGGTGGCTTATCGGACTTGCGGATTGAGAAAAAATTGAGGAAATCATGATAGGTTTCCAGTAGAGTTAATTTAATGGCTTCAACATTGATTTGGTCATCCTCATCATCTTTGAGAGAATCTGTCAAGGGAAGACCAGAATTGAGGGAGCACAATTTGATTACTTTGAGGCAATTTAAATCCTCTTCAAGTGAAGTCATCAAGCTAGAAGGGTTAGCCAATTGCTCATTTAGAAAAAGATCAGATGCTTGCAAGTCATCTGGCAGAGATTTGTCCTCTAGCAGGACATTGTCAGGCGGGTTGTTTAACTCCCTATTGACCTGCATTGAAGAATCAGAAATATACTTAGCGCGTGGGGTGATCAATCCCCATTTCCAATCAATTTCAGGATTCCAATGTGTTAAAAGGTCATGGCCAAGAATGGTATCGTCCATCCTTGGGGTGTCCAAGACTGATAATTCCCACTCAAAGGAGGGAAAGTTCGGAAAGTTGAAAACCCATAAAACTTTCTTACTTACCCAATTTTGGGCTCCTCTGATTTGACCAAGTAAATTGGAGTTCAATTGATATCTGTAAATGTCAGTTGTAACTTCTCGGAAAAAGATAAACTGAAAAAAGAAATTGAAGCTCCAGAGTCTATAAGAAAACTGAAGGGGATATCCTCCTTAAAAAGAATGAATCTCAAGTGGTTTAAGGCAACTCCAGTCCTTAAGACATGGAGGTTCTGTGCACTGGGAGAGATAAGATATTTTGCTTTGCACACAAGTAAACTATCTAATAGTTTTTTGACTTCGTACTAGTACCTTCTCTTTCCTTAAACTTTACACAATCTTCAAGCTTGTGCTTACCACCCACAATACATACATAACCTGTTATCTGCTCGCCTCTTCCTCTCAGCTTCTTTAAGTTCCCCTTTAGGATCCAGTACTTTGCTGATATCAACTGGGGCCGAGCTTTTCAGTCGAGGTTTGTCCTTTCCCTTATTTGGTTTGGATTGAGTCAAGGAGGATTGAGTTGGCCGTGGGTATGAAGAAGGTGCCAATTTAAAATTTAGGCCTTGAGATTTGTTGGCATATCAAAAATGTTGTAGACGTCCTTGATAAACGCCGTCGAGTTTGAGGGTTAGATCCATTAAATCAGTTAAAGTAGTCATTTTCTGACCATGAAGATTTAATTGATCCAGGATCCTCGAAGGAAGTCCTTTTTGAATGATACTTGAGGGCAGCATCATTCCAACCTACTCGAGTTTGAAGTGCTCTAAAATTCGAGATGTATTCAGAAGCTTTACCATTATCACTCATGTGAAGGAAGTCCAGTTCAATTTCAGTTTTGTCAGTTTCATTAGGGTCACTGAACAACATAAAAAGTTGGTCTTCAAATTTTTCCCAATTATTGATGAGTAAGTGGGTCTCTTTTGAAGAGAGAATGAGAAGATAAGGTTCAATCCACCTTGCTGCCTTTCCGGCTAGGAATGAAGAAGCGTAAACAACCTTCGATTGGTCATTATTAAAGGTTCGATGGTCATTATGGAACAGAAGTTTGAATTTTTGCAAGAAAGGTCACAATCTGTCTAGATGTTCCCCATCAAATTTATCAGGAGATCTCATGGAAGGAGTTTTGAGTTTTGATCACTCCGAAGATGTTGGATTTGAAAGGGTCTTCATGAAAAGCCTCATGAAATCTTCCAGTGAATTAGATGGTCCAGGTTCCAAAGGTTGACCAGAAGGGTGTGTAGCAGGGGCAGATGGTGCCTCGTGCATTGTATTCTCTCCTTCTTCATCATCACTAGAATCATCAAAATCCTGTGGGATGTCTTCTACAGATTGGACTGAATGTTGCCGTTCCCTAAGGTCGAGAGGTTCCAGGGAGTGAGTGCGGGAAACAGGCTGTGTGGCTGTTGGCCTGCCTCTGGAGCGGGCTCTAGTAGTAGCCCCTGTAAGAGGAGTGCGCTGAACAGGTGCCATTTTAAGAATTTAGAAAACACCTGAAAAAGGACGTAGTAGTGCAAAGAATGAGAACTACGTAGAATTAAATTTTACTGTCACCGGACGACCTACGCACAAGGTCAAGGATGTTTCTGAAAGTGAGATGAGGGGTTTATAGACTTCTTCGAAGCACAGATGAATTGTTCGAGGATGTGATTCGAAGATGACTCAAAAGAAGAGCTACTGCTTCGATTTATATTCAAGAAGAATCTTAATATATTGTAAGGTAATGCTAATATTCTTAGAATCTCACAAAGGGTTGTAACACTCAACAATCAAAAGATTTTAAATTTAGAAATGATTATTGAGGGAAAAAGGAAATTTACAATAACAATGATTTAACTTGCAGTTTTATCACTATTAACTATAAATACCCTTTATAATTTAATTCTAAAGAAAGTACAACCAAAACCCAACCCTTTTTATATCCATTACTCCTTCTCGCATTGACCTCATACCCATCTACTATTACACACACCTCAGACCATTAAAAATACACCCGTTACACCTGGACCCTCCTCACTAACATCCGTTAACCCCTTAATCCTCCACTAACCATTCCGTCCATACTCACTACCCCTTTTTAATAATTCACAGACTCTTAATAAACCTTTTAGCATACTATTACATTGACTATTGCACTGTGCGTTGCTTATTGAGAAAAAGACTAAGACACACTATTGAGAGATTGACTAATTTAGATTTAGAGTTTAGACTAGCGCGGTTGAATAGTGAGTACACAAAGGAAAGTTGCAGTTGCTATGGAGAATTGCTTTCTGCGCTTCGAGTATGGATTTAAACCTCTGTATTATTGATTTAATGAGCTGCTTTTGCCTCCAGTGTCACGTGGCATGTGACAGAGGTGGGCGGGCCGCCTAACGTAGGGAAAGCTGCTTAGAGCCAGGCGGGCCACACAACATAGGGACAGCCACTTAGAGGCGGGCGGGCCACATAGAGGCGGGCAGGCCGCTTGACATTGGGACGGCTGCTTTTAGGCCCTTAAACGCCCAAAAACACCCAAAAACACCCTCTAAAATGACGAAACATCAGTAACTACATATAGAAACAAGAAAACACCAATAAAAACACCATAAACCCAACAATACCCTACATTCCAAATACCTAAAAATATGCACTCCAAAGGCCTACCCAGGTTTGGATCACCACAACGTTGGGTCCCCAATTTACATAATTTTGATTCCATGTCTTCTTTTCTATTTATTTTATTTTTATTTTTATTTTACATTATCTTATTCTTTTCTTATCCTTTTTCTATTTCTATTTTTATATTTATATTTATTTATATTTATATTTAAATTCATATTTATATTTATATTTTTATTATTTTTTATTTTTTATTTTATTTTTTATTTATTTTATTTTTATTTTATTTTTTATTTTTATTTTTTTATTTTTTTTTTTATTTTTTATTTTTATTTTTTATTTTTTATTTTTTTTTTTTTATTTTTTATTTTTTTATTTTTTATTTTTTTTTTATTTTTATTTTTTTTTTTTTATTTTTTATTTTTTATTTTTTATTTTTTATTTTTTATTTTTTATTTTTTATTTTTTATTTTTTATTTTTTATTTTTTATTTTTTATTTTTTATTTTTTATTTTTTATTTTTTATTTTTTATTTTTTATTTTTTATTTTTTATTTTTTATTTTTTACTTTTTATTTTTTATTTTTTATTTTTTATTTTTTTATTTTTTAATTTTTAATTTTTAATTTTTAATTTATTATTTATTATTTATTATTTTTTATTTTTTATTTTTTATTTTTTATTTTTTATTTTTAATTTTTAATTTTTAATTTTTAATTTTTAATTTTTAATTTTTAATTTTTAATTTTTAATTTTTAATTTTTAACTTTTAATTTTTAATTTTTAATTTTTAATTTTTAATTTTTAATTTTTAATTTTTAATTTTTAATTTTTAATTTTTAATTTTTAATTTCTAATTTTTAATTTTTAATTTTTAATTTTCAATTTTCAAATTTTAATTTTTAATTTTTAATTTTTTATTTTTTATTTTTTATTTTTTATTTTTTATTTTTTATTTTTTATTTTTTATTTTTTGCTTACTAAATTCTATGTTATTTTTAATAATAAAGGATTCATGCAAAAGAAATTCACATAAACAACCTTAGATCCTTTTTTAAGATACATTTCATTTCCCATCACCACTTCTGATTACAACTCAATTTGCAATATTGAAGCTGAACTTGCTAGCAAGTCTTCAACCTTGAACCTAAATTCATATCCAAGTGAGCACACATTGAGGTAGTGATGAAAAAATATGGAATAAAGTGTGAAAATACATTGAACCTCTGATGAAGCTAGCTTTAATTTATATTGATGTACAAGTGAACATTTTTGAAACAATTTTGAACCATTAAAAACACAATTTTGTAATGGTAAGTTGAAATCAGCCCCCCCCCCACACAGCTAAGACAATCTGGAAAGATACAAAATTTTTAAAGTAATTTTATATTTTGTTGCATGTAAAACTAGACACAATCCAATTTCAATTGAAAGAAAAGTGATCTTAAATAATCAAATAATTTTTCTTAATTGTTAATATATGGTGAAATTATAAGGCACTATAGTAAATCATTCAAGAAAAATATTAATAGGAATTAATATCTTCCATTAAATTTCCCCAGTATGAAGTTGAAACAAAAATTGAATTCTAATTATTTAAAAAGATTTTAATAACCATTATTAATATTCAAAATATTTGAAAAATGTAAAACACTTATAAAAATGAAGGGAATAATAATTTGGTGATAAAATTAAGCTCTAATAAAAATATCTATTCTGTTTTCTATTCAATAAATAAAAAAGATATGCATGAAATTGTTTTTTAAATAAATTAACCTTTTATCTTCAAAATATGAAAAAAGAAAGAAATAAAATTAAATATTATTAGAATGAATAGTATAAAAATGGTTGGTTTGATTACTATTTGCTTTTTTCAGTTAATCCATTCTTTTTTCCATTTTATATAACATATTTCTCATGCTTTATTATTATTTTGTTTTGTAGAGCACTATTAATTACCTCTCCATTCCTACCTTCTCTTTTACAGAAAAAATTATCTTCAATATCAATGTTGCGATTGGGTGAGGACCATACAGGAGAGAGTGTCATAGGAAGCAGACTAGGCAGTAAAAAAATTATTCGGCAAAAAATATCTATTCTGTTTTCTATTCAATAAATAAAAAAGATATGCATGAAATTGTTTTTTTTAAAATAAATTAACCTTTTATCTTCAAAATATTAAAAAAGAAAGAAATAAAATTAAATATTATTAGAATAAATAGTATAAAAATGGTTGGTTTGATTACTATTTGCTTTTTTCAGTTAATCCATTCTTTTTCCATTTTATATAACATATTTCTCATGCTTTATTATTATTTTGTTTTGTAGAGCACTATTAATTACCTCTCCATTCCTACCTTCTCTTTTACAGAAAAAATTATCTTCAATATCAATCCCCTGTCAAGAATTTCTCTTCTTTTCTCTCAACACAATCATTTCCATGATTTCAAACCTTTTATCTGCTATAAAACGCTCTCTGACCCTTTAAAAGCATCCATACCCCTTTCCACTTCTTCCCATCCCTACTTATCACTTCCTCAGACCTTTATGTCTGTTATAGCTCATAAAAAGCAAGAGGACTTTTTTGAGAAGGAAATGAATTGGTATTGATGAGAGGGTAAGTGTAGCAAAAGGCAAAAGGTGATGATAAAAATTGGAGATATGGGTTACAGAAAAAGGGGTAGACAGGGAAGTAGAATGGGTTTAAAGAGGCTGTAAGTATTATTTAGGATAGAAAAAGGGATCAGAATGGGATTGATTGTTTATTGAAGGGTATTGGAAGGAGTGGGGATCAATTAAATTGGACAAGAAAAAGGTTAAGATTTGTGGGATAGGGAGTGAAAGAAAAAGGAGGAGAGAAAAGTGAAAGGTTAAAGGAAGGTAGAAAAGCATTTGTTGAGAAAATATGATCACATATAAAGGTGATAGTAAGAGTGAAAAAATTAGAAAAAGTGGTTGAGAATAATTGAAATAAGATTTTTTAAAAATAATAGGGTGGATGCTATTGGATTACCAAACATCCAAATTCACCTTCATTGTATGTTTCTTACAACAGAAGAAGCTTTATTTCACTCATATGAGTACAGAATTATGGCTATAAATTCTTCACCCTGTTAGAATAAAGTGTAGACCACCATTTTTAATTGAACTGAAATTAAATTCTAGTTTAAGGCTTCAAATAGATCATCAGTAATTCAAGATACATAGGTTTTTACTACTTATATAAATAATAAAGTTTAAAAATCAAAAGAAAAGAAATATTAAAATTTATCAATACATAGTAATATATTTTTTCTTTCCAATAATTTCATTTTATGAGGATAATGATTATATATATATTTGAAAAATCAGTCAAATTTTATTATCTATAAAATATTTTGAGAAAAAAATCCTACAATAAAACTCAAAATTCTCAAAGATATTTTGTCAGACAGGCTACCAGACCTACCCAGTAAATAATTATAATTACTTAATAGAGTAGAGCTACACCTTTACCTCTTACATTATTAAGTATATTTACTTTATAATAATTTATAATAGGTTGTATCAAAGTTGAACAATCTGAAATTAAATTAATTGTGGATAAAAATCCTTATACCCCAATTATCTTCTGCAATTATTTTTGCTAATAATGGGGTTATTAGACATTTTACACGTCAAATTTGACCTCTTATCCAAAATTCTTCTACTCAATTTTTCAAAACCACATATTAGACAACTTTCTGTCATAACCACATCTTGGCCTACTTTCATTCATATCCACATCTTTGAATATACTCTGAATATGCCTTCTACCTTGCTTCACACTCCCATTCTCATCACAATGTCTATTCTCTCAATTCAGAACACCTTGCTATCTCATCTTCTTTTTTTCGCTCCTTACCATCTTAAATTATCTTAACATGCCCCATCATCATAGATCTTCTCAAAGGCAGTCTTCCCCCAGTTCTTCTTCAAATCCCATTACTCCCTCTTTCTCCCACTCAGCTGAGAAATCAAAGAAAATTCAATTAAAAAAAGATGATCATCTCATTCTTATCAACTGGCTGAAAATTAAATCTAACTACGATTCTTGTTTTTGGTACTGAAAATGCAACCAAATTAGGATGGCCCCTCCACATAAAAAGTTAGTGGTTATTTACTAATTGCAAATGAATTACAGAATACAACCAAGGAAAGGATAAATATTTTACCTTAAAAGATGTCTGAATGTTTCAAGAATTACCAAGCCAAATAAAAGAAGGCAAAGACTCTTTTCATTTTCTACTGGTTTTGGTATTACCAACATCAATATCAGTAAGGGCATAAAATCCATAGATGATAAACTTGAATCTTTATGTACTTAATTTAAAGAGATAGATACTATTATTGGAAAGCAAGCTGATGTTAATCCTGCAAACATGTTGGATGGTGAAGATGCTATCTCCAATTATAATTTCAAAACAAATCTTTTCCCATCCTCTTCCTCCACTCAAGCCTCCCCTGTTCTAAATTCAAAAAATCTAGATAGATTTTCTATAGATCCTTATGGAAATTTCAGCCAACCCAATATAATTCAAGTTTATTTTTTTTTCTTTTATCTTACCAATTCTTTTTATTTATTTACATTTTCTTATTTCTAAAAAGGCTGAAGAGCAAGCACAGGAGCCACAATTAACCAAGTCTGAAGTCAGCAAAAATGATGAGGAGGAAAATGTGACCTTGAACATAAAGCAAAGGGCTTCAAGTAGTCTAAATTTACACTCTCAATGAAGAATAAAAAGTGGTACTTTATCTTGAACACCTTTTTCCTCTATCAAAGAGTTTTTGTAGAAATTTTATGCTAGTAAGTGATACCATACCTCTTAATACTTTACTCTGCTTTTCTTCTACTTTTTGTTAATATTTCTTATCACTCTAGAAGAAGTGGAAGTTTCTAAAGAGACTCTAAATTTTGAAAAGAAAAAATACAAGCTCTCTTTAAGGAGGGATGATAGGGCACAAGACTTGGAGGAGTGGAAGTACAAGCTCTCTATACAGAAGGATGATAGGGCACAAGACTTGGAGGAGAAGAAATTTGAGCTTACTCTTAATATTAAAAAATCAAAGAAAAAGGAGAAGGCACTCAAGCATCAAAACTTAATGGAACAGATTAAATTTAAGCATGATCTTGAAGAAAATTCAAAAAAGAAAATTTTTTTAGTGGAATGTGTTAAAGCCAATAAATCATATGAAGAAATTGAATGTCTAATGAAATTTTTTAATGAATAGTGTGTTTTATTTCTTTCATACTTCAACTATTCATAATTATTTTTATAAAAAATTTTACAATACTTTCCTTTATTTCATTACTCTATCCATCATTAGTTGAAGTGTTGTATTTTAATGTTAAAATTTTATTTTTAAATAAATTTTTCAAGTCTCATTTGAGAAGCTTCCAATCCTCCCCCTGAATTTTCTTAAATTAAGGGGTGGGTATCACCAAAATTCTTTCAAGTCAAGAATCTTGAAAGTCTTATATGAAAATTTGGCATTACTACCCCCTGCATTTTATGGGTATCACCAAAATTCTTTCAAGTCAAGAATTTTGAAAGTCTTATAAGAAAATTTAGAAATACTCCCCCCTGCATTTTATTGAAGTAAGGGATGGGTATCACCAAAAGTTTAAGTCAAAAATTTGCAATTCTGATATGAAAATTTGGCAATACCTCCCCTGCTGCATTTTATTGAAGTAAGAATGAAACTTTCCTTAATTGAAAATTAGGAAAAATAGAGTGAGAAAGATTGATGTTGGAATTGTGGGGAAATTGAATATGGAGTAAGTGAATTGCATAAAGAATGTGCAATGTATGTGTTTTAATGACATGGAACCAAAAAAAAACATGAAATAGGGGAAAGGGGGGATAATGACCATGCCAAGAAGGGATGAAGAGTAGGGTGGTGGAGCTAAAAAAGAAAGTAAAGAGGGAGAGAGAAAAAAGGTTAATTTTACCATTGAAATCAAAAATAACCACTTAAAAAAATATTTAGATACAAAAAATAAAAAAAATAGAAAACAAAATTAAATTAAAAAACTTTAATTAGTAATCAAAAAATCAAAAAAAGAATAAAATGACTTACTGGGAGAGATGAGATGAGAAAATAAATGAAACCAAATTGTTTGAGGGATGTTGGAGAAGAAGAGGAAAAGGATATGAGGGATGAATGAAAAAAAGAAACAGTGAAAAATTATGCAATTTCAGAAAATATGCAATGTCATTTTGAGCTGGTGAAAGTAAACTAATGAGCCATCCAAAAAAGATATATTCACTGTAAATTCCAAAAAAATGAGTATGCAACAAACAAAAATACCAAGACAAGTGAATAAAGTATACAAAGTGGACATTTGGAGAGTATGAAAACAAAAAATTAAAAGTATTGTGTGTCAAAATGGTTGAGGGTAATTTACATAATGACAGAGTGTATGTCGGTTGAATGAATGTTTTGTGATTCAAGAGAGGAGAGAGCTGGTGTTGCATTCCAAATCTTAGTACGGTTCTAAAAATCTATTTGGAACGATTATTGGGTATAGGACGGTGAATGGAGAAGCTGGATTAGTTCAAAATATTTTATTATTAACAAAAATTGAAGTTAAAAAAGTCAAGATATGAATGTTTGGTCAGATTTATTTATTTCATGAGTCATATGATTTTTTACAGCCGTAAAATTGAATTTAATGAAAGTCAAGAAGCTCAAGAACCTTTGGGAATTTTCCCTGAAATTTTACTTTTTTTCTTATATTTTTAAGTGATTTTTAAAGATTTATTTAATTATTTGTGTTTTTCAAAAATTACTTAACTTTGATACTTTTTCAAGGGGTCAATAGAGCTGCGCACACTACGAAAAAATATTAGGAATTTTAAGGAGAAGTAGCTCTATCATGTGCAATTTTTCTAGATTTGGACGAGCTCCGTATGAGCTACGGATGAGCTCTGGCTGTGCTCTGGAAGGGAAAATGAGGCATGTGACTAAGTATACTTAAGGACACCTCAGACTCGAAATCGGGCATCTCATAGATCATATAAATTTTGCAGATACATGATTATAACAACCATTATTCATATTTTTCTTTAGTCAACAAAATAATTAATTATTTGTAATACCCTTATAAAATAACAATTTTACATAACACTATAAATATTTTACTCAAAAACTCATAAACATTAACATATAGGGTATCATTAGAAAGGTCTCAACTCCAGGGACACATTTATAGTATCTGTTTTCAAAAATTATTAAAGTCTAAAAACATTAAAACTTCTTTCTTTTATAATATTGTTTCTGGTGTAACTTTATTGTTGCACAGAAGAACCTCTCAATCATCCTAACAAACATTAATTAAACAGGGTTTCATTCTTTATTATTATCAAGTAGACTTTTAAGCTTATTGATCTAAAAAACTCACAAAATTATCTAGAGGGACAGGGTTTTCTCTGATTATCCAACTCCTTCAGATTCTGCTTACAGCAAGGAAACTGTAAGAGTCTACCTACACCAGCACTGGTTCAGGATCCTCTTCCTCAAGAAGATCATTCCACTCATCCTTTAAATCAGCTAGGATATTTTGGGTATAACTCAAGTCATTATCCAATGATTTCCATTTTTTTTTGAAATTGGATTCTGAGTTCATGGAGACTAGAAAATATTCCCTTTAAAATCCCACTAGCATGTTCAATCTGTACTCTTGATTAGGCAAGGTGATAATTAAAGGTGTTTTTGGGGTCATTTTTTAAGGTTGCACCATGGAAAGCAGATATAATGTACCTTCCACTTGCATATGATGAGTCTGAAAGGAGGTACTGAGATTCTTCAAAAAATGAATCATGACTTTAAGCAATCCTCATTCTTTGGAAGATGAAAGAGCCATGACATGAGCTGGGGAAGCCATTATGAAAAACAACAAACTTTTTTTGACATCACAGACAAGTTGGACAGCAATAGAGTATCTACAAAGAAGATAAAAAGTTAGTTTATGAAAGATGAGAAATTGTAGAACATTCTGAAGAAAACTTTTTTTGCAATCAGAATAATGGTTGCCATCATGAGCAGGATTTTGACCCAAAGGTATAGTTGTACCATCAACAAAACCTACACATCCAGGGAAACCTTTGGTTGTAACACTTTTTGGAAAGATAAGATATATAAGCTAAAGTGTTGTAGATAGTTCTAAAGTACTAAGCAATAGACACAATGCAAGATGGGTTGGTTCTGCTTTTCAATTTCTAAAAAGAAGCGCCTGCCACTATTATTTTTAAAGACAGCGCAATAATGTGTAACACTAATTTGTGATTAGAAAGTTAACAAGTTGAGAACTGAGTTTAAAAGATCGGAAAAACAAGTATTACTATCCAGATATTTCTATTCTTAACAAGCGCTAATATTTACAGCTACTCCCCCTTGAAGTTCTCTCTTTGAATATGCCTTATTATAGCAATAAAATAACTCTAATAATAGTTAACCCTACTGAATCTATATATTCCCAAATAATTGAATGCAGAAAATGTAATATTCTTTGACTCCCTAATTATTAACTACTTGTATGTTAACTAACTATTCGTCAATTTGTTCTCTATTTTTTTCATTACTAGATGTGATACCCTCTTTATATTTTTCCAGTGCTCTAAACACAGTTCCCTAGTGGATCTCCAGCTCTGACTCTAGCGCTACATTAGTAAAACAGTAACTAATTTATTAGTAGACCACGTAAACCGCTTGTAACAACTACAGCAACTAAATCATACCCTATCCTTACTAACACTAGTATTAACTTGTTTTATTCATGCTTGACAGCTTGACATGTGCGCCCTTGAGTGTACCTTTGTTAGTTTCAGCGCTACTTCCAAGTTTGACTCCTTCTAACGCTGATCCTAGTCGCTTTGATTTTCAACTAGTTAATCTCCCTTATCACCCGTTTCAGTAAGTTACCACAATAGCCGAGGTGCAGTATACTTTACACTTGAGCCTTTCCTTAAGCCATAATGCCTTCCTTAGTGTGTAATACACGATTATTGGAAAATACAAGTCCATATTGTTCAGCGCTTGCAGTCCTAAATCAATAACACAAAATTCCCAACTATGCGGCACATCCTTCTGCAAAATCCGAGCACACAGACCCTGAATCCTCTTCCGCACTTCTATTCCCCTTCGTCCTTGAAACACACAAACACGCATTACAGTTTAGCAATTCCAACTGTGCTATGAATACCCTTTGTTCTTCCTGGACTATGCGAGCTGATTGGTCCAAAATCAAACTACCTACGAGGCACGTACCACAGCGTCTTCCAAACCAGAGTCAGAATCAAAGTCAGTGGTTAAAACTAAAGTGATAGAATTTATAGCTGAGTGAATTTGCTTCCTAGTAGAGATGTGCTTCATTATTTTTAATTGAAGGTTTAGGTGATGAGTGGGAAGTGGGAATTTTCCACCAAATGAGCAGGTGGGGTGTGTAGATAGAAAAAATTTTATTTGTTTGCAAACAAAATTAAGTATCATAGAGTGAAGAGACACATAAGGATGAGAAAAAATGTTATGTTTTTTCCAACAAAATTTAGTATCATAGAGTGAGGAAAGACTTGAGGATAGCATCAGCAATTATAAGTCATGTGACTTTCTTAAAAATACATCATGGATGTGATGAGTTTGGGATCAGGAATTAGGAACAGAAATCGGGGTATAGAGGCAGGATAATACATTATCATGGATTCCTTATCCACTAGCCCTGGGGCTAGTGGATAAAATCATCTACAATCAATAATGTCTGATTCCTTGAAAAAAAATTCCTGATCCCTAATTGCAGATCCCTGAACATCTATACCCCCTAATAAATTATTTATAGATTAAACATCAGGGAAAGACTAATAAAACTCTTATACTCAGTTTTTACCCCACAATATTTGTATTGGTGCAGACTAGTGGTGGAAAATAGGCTAATAAAATATAGTTATAGCTAAAATAAAGTGAATATATTAATTTATTAGGGCTTTTATATAAATTTGTATATGTTAATAATTTTTTAATAATGTTTATTAGATGTGTACTAATTAAGTGATGTCTAATAACCTTCCAAATCATCCTTTACTTATACCAAAATCCACTGGAGTGCACAGACCTACAATCCAGATGATGTCACAGCTATCCCTGGAAATTACAGCACTATGAGGGCTCATCACCTTCTCATGGCATCCACTTCAAGAATTTTCAACACCCAGACCTCCAGTAAGGGCCCTCCATCACAATTTTTGATATCATACACCCATATCATAAATAAAGAAAATGGATAAAAGTGGATACTATAAGGAAACAGGTAAAATAACTCATCCAAAGAGAATAAAATGAAACCCAAAACACAAAAATGAAACAAATCAGCTTCCCAAGCCCCAAATAAAATCCCCAGACATACACACTAACCCAGTAAACATGTCCCAACCCATAAATTGGTGAAGCTATATTAAGGAAGCAGATTAAGTTGCCCAAATTGGATGTATGAGCCTGAAAAAGGTGTATATGCTTATGTAGGCCTGTTGAGTCCATTGAATACATCCATATGACCTAAAATAAGCAGAAAAAAAGCTTATAGGCTATTTAGAGGGTTAAACCAGCATATAGACCTATATATACATACTATAACAGCATATTTCACTGAATATTAGGTTTGTGCATGCATATAAGCTTATGTATGTCTATGATTACTTAATATCACTTAAGATAAGTATTTTATGACATAATTAGAACCTTAATAAGTTTCACATGCCACTTGACACTCAAAGCAAAAGTACCTCAATTATCCCACTAACAATGCGCAAAAAGTGACCTTGGGGCAATTGCATTCTATTGTATTCTCAAATAAGCCACAGTGGTGATCCAAACCTGGGTAGGCCTTTGGAGTGCATATTTGGGGTTATTTGTTATGTAGGGTGTTATTGGGGTTATGGTGTTATTAGTGGTATTTTTTATTGTTAGTTGATAGTAAGTAGTGTTTATGGAGGCTTAAGCTAGGGTCACTTGTTATGTCTCAGCTTAATGTTCTTTCTTTTCTCTTCATTTTGGTATCCCTTATTGGTTGTTACCTTGTTTTATAGGGTAGTTATGGTGTTGTTATTGGTATTTATCAGAAGTTTATTGCTTACACTACACAATATAGGGGGTGGACTTGCTAGCAAGTTCCCAACCTGAACTCAGACTGAACTCATACTGAAATCTACTTGAAGACACACCTAAAACTGTTATTCTGAGAGTTGTTCATCCCTTATTGCATGGTTCCTTTGTCAATAGCTCAATGTTTGTTCAATCTGTAGTGAATTTGAGTCCAAGGTTGTGGACTTGATAACAAATTCGCCCCCCATATTGCATGGTATTAGTGGTGCTTATGTAGGCTTAAGCTAGAATTACCTATTATGTCTCAGCTTATTGTCTTTTATTTTCTCTTCATTTTGGTATGTCTTATGTGTTTTTATCTTGTTTACTAGTGAAGTTATGGGTTTTTTTAGGTTGTAAGGGTGTTTTAGAGCCTAGAAGCGGCCGCCCGCCTTGAAGAGGGGGGCCCACCTGGGCAATGGGGAAGCGCTAAAATGCCTTTTTATGCATGAAAAAGGCCGGGAAAGCTGAATTTTGTGCTGGGAATCGGTCAGGGTGGTGTGTGCACTGGCTGTATGATGTGTGTGTGGGAAGATTTTTAGGGAATCATCTTATCTCTTTACTCATCACCTCTCTGCTCCTCACTGTCTCATTGGCTTTTGTTTTGTTGGAATATATTACTGTTCATTTCAACTATTTCTGGTAGTCTGTCTGGGACTATTATCTTCACTTTTAAAGAGGTCAAGAGTTTTTAATTAGAGGGTCTAGGAAACAGATCTCCAATTTGCTGCAACAGGTAAATCTCACTTGTTCTTCTAAAGGAACAGGTGTTATTCTTTCTGGTTTTTCTCCAACTCCCTTGGTCAAGGCCTATAGCTAGCACTATAGGATTTTCTACGTTTCTGGCTCCCAACTTGGGGATGGAATCTGTTGGCTTTTTGGAATCTCTGTTGATCTAGTCTTCTCTCTTTGGTGGATCTCCTTTGGTGGATTTTGGATTTGGTGCTATATCTCTTTGTGTTTGGTCTAGGGGTCTTCTTTTCTGTTGGATTTGGTCACTCCTAGGTCTTTAAGGCTATCGGGGGGACTTTGGCTATCTTTGGTGGAGATTGGAGGCTATAACTGGGAGTTGCTAAGATGGTTAGGATTCAGTCTTGGGATGGTTCAAGGTTTTCGGGGGAGGATGCAAAGGGATTTTTGGCTAGGTTTGAGGTTGCTTCTGAGATTGATGGGGTCTCACTGTTGGACATGGTTAGGCAAGTAATCATTTTCATTGGTAATAGGGAGGTTGAGAAAGAAGTTTCTGGTATGGCATGATATAGGAGTCAGGACTGGGGGATGTTGAAGATTGAAATGGTTTAAAAGGTGGCCTACTACTTTCTCAATGGTAGATTTTCATGGGATTTCTAGGAAGTGGGAATTGAAAGGTGGTGTAACTTCTCTTTCTCAGTATGGGGAATTTATGGAGGAGTTTCGGGAGGCTCTGGATTATCTGGTATATTATGATATATTACCACATGAAGATGGGGCCAAGTATTTATTTTGGAGTGCCATGGGTAGGAATGTAAAGGTGGAAGTTATGTAGATTCTTTTCAAGGCTGACTTGAAGAAGACTCTTCCAAATAGAAAAAATAGGATTCCTGCTATGGCTGTTTTAAAGTATGTTATTTTGGGATATTTGGATGGTATGAAGGATAAGGATGTGGAATCTGGAGAGGAAATACTGTTGGACAAAGAGGTTCAGAAGACTGTGGTGGAAAGTTCAGCTTCTGGGGAGGTGTTGGAGCCATAAGTTTTAGAAGATGGTGATTCTGATGATGTTTGTGAAGCTTATTTTTCTTTTCCAGAGGATACCATGGGAACTCAGGAATTTGTTCACTGGATGTTTTGGAGATTTATACACTAGAGGATAAGTGTATTTCCTTAAAATGGGGTGAATTATGTGGGATGGAGGAATTGTCTGGTCATGAAGAATGATTTTGGGATATTGAGAAGGAATTTGTGGTGGATGAATGGCTGTTGAGGGATGATTATTTTTCTTTCTCAATTTCAGATAATGGCTTATTGGAGGAGGATGTATCAGTTGAATTTTTGGATGGAAAGAAAGATTCTGTCTTGGATCTTTTTATCATAGAGGAATATTATTTTCAGGTGGTTCCCTCAAGATCAGAAGGTCTCTGCTTGGAGGAGGATTTTTATTTTGATGTTATGGATGTTATTCTGGAGGATTTTGCAGATTCTAAGCAAGATTACTGTAGGGAAGAGGAAAACTGTGATGTTTTGGATGTCACTGGTATGGAGGTTGATTTTAAAGATGTGGTGGAGGTTCCAGATGCTTCACAGGGTGGAGAATTCATTGATTCTGGTGATGTGAACTATGGTAGACTCAGTGTATGGAGGAGGATGGAAGATTTGTTTGGAGGTCTTATGTTGGGATATCAGAATCGGAAAAGGAGCTTAGGGGGTTCAAGCCCTAGGGGAAAACTTATTGTATTCAACCTGGGGTTTTCAAAAATCTGATTCCTCCAAAATGGGGATAAACTACTTAATTTGTTTTAGTTTTTCTTTATTTGGCCTCTATGTATTTGGTCAGGATTTTTTTGTTTTGTCCAATTCTTATTGGTCTCTCTGGTTCAAGTCTCTATATAAAAAAGGAAAAAAAAATCTTAGTATAATGAAGATGGAAGAAAAGAAAAATTCAAGTGAAGATTGGTATTTTATTTAAAAGAAAATGAAGATAAAAATTATGATCATTGGTTTTATCTAACCTCCAGCATGAGGTTAAACTGCTAAATTTTATTTCTAAATTGGATTTTTTTTGGCTTTCAAGAATTTTGATGGATTGGTTTTTTTTATGGGAGAAGATTTGAGTTGGGTTTTTAGTTAGAAGGTACCCAGGGGGGCTTCTAGATTTTTTATTGGCAAGTGTGGGGGTAACTGATGGGCTGGCTGCTCTAACAACAGTTACCCCAGATTTTCTGTTTCCAACCCCTTCTCTTAATTTTGTTGAATTCTAGTATTGGTTTTTTTTCTTTAACAGATTTTTAGTTCACCATGAATTTAAACTGGAAATTCGTTTTGTCTTCAAGTGCTGGACCCCTCATGCTTATTGGTTTTGTTTAATTTTGCTGGATGTTGTGTTTTTGTTAGAAGGTACCCAGGGGGGCTTCTAGATTTTATTTTGGAAAGTGTGGGGGTAACTGATGGGCTGGCTGCTCTGTAGAACAGTTACCCCAGAATTTCTGTTTCAAGCCTTTGGTTTTTTTCTAGTTGAATTCTAGTGTTGTTTTTATGTGATTCAGGTTTTTAGTCCTGTATGACTTTAAACTGGATTGCCTTGGATGTCTTTTGGTGATTTTGGATTGGTGGTGGATCACTGGTGGACTCCCATCATTTTTACTTATTTGACGGAGCCCACCCAGTGATCTTTTCTGTAGACCTGGAGCTGGCTTTGCTATGTGGTTTCAGGGTGTTGGCTGTGAAAGTGGTGGATTCAAGATTATTTTCTTTTTTCTTTTTTTTTCTTTTAACTTTTTAATTGGGGCTATGTTTTTTCAAAGGCTCAAGATAGGGCTCTGGAAATTTTTTTGGTAGAAGAGGAGTAGTCAAAATAAAAAAATAAATTTTTTTTAGGTGTGACCACATAAAGGTGCACTTTGATGTGGGTAAGGTATCAGGGGATTAGCTCATCAATTGGCTGGGGGATACCATTTTATTTTGTTTTATTTGTTAAAGGAGGTTAAATGTTTTGGCTTTGATGGTTTTTGGTTTGGTGATTTATGGGATATATCTTCAAGATTTTTTTATGGAATGTCCTTCAAGACTTTAAACTGATCTTTTATTTATGGGCTATATCTTCAATTTTTTTTTTTTTTTTGGAATATCCTTCAAGACTTTAAACTGATCTTTTAATTATGGGATATATCTTCAAGGTTTTTTTCTGGAAAGTCCTTCAAGACTTTAAACTGATCTTTTAATTAAGGGCTCAAGATTTTTTGATGGAAAGTCCCCCAAGACTATAAACTGAGGAATGGGAGGCAGTGTGAGGTGGAAGGTTAAAGGCAGAAGGATCCAAGGGGGAACTTCTGAATTTTGTAAAGGCAAGTTTGGGGGTGACTGATGGGCTGGCAACTCTATATACAGTTACCCCAGAAAGTTAGTTCTCTAAATCTTTTTCTGGTTGATCTCTGGTTCTGGGTTCTGTGATTCAGGTTTTTGCAGTCCCCCAAAACTATAAACTGAGAATTTTTGGATTCCCCCAAGTCTATAAACTTAGGGCGGTTAGTCCCCCAAGACTTTAAACTGAGGGTTTTGAGTCCCCCAAGACTATAAAATGAGGAAATTTTTATGCTGGTAGAAGGTTATAGTATGGAAGACTGGTCAACTGGATATCACTTTTCATTGTTGGAGTCTGGTACAGTCAGAGTTGGAATTCAGGAACAAAAGGAAGAGATTCTTTACAAGGATAGATGTAATTTAAAGGCATGGTGCAAGAGAAGTTTTAAAGAAGAAGCTTTGATTGCTGGTTCAGAAGTTCACTTAGGATGGAATAGGATCTGGTGGAAGAGAGAAGTGGGCTGTTTGTAGAGATTCTGGAGAGGTGTTTGAACATGGTTGTTGGTGAATAAAGAATGGGGAAATTCTTGATTGGAGGGAGGATGTGGTTATCCAAACCCCGGTAGGCCTTTGGAGTGCATATTTGGGGGTATTTGGTATGTAGGGTGTTATTGGGGTTATGATTTTATTATAGTATTTTTTATTGTTAGTTGGTAGTTAGTAGTGTTTATGGAGGCTTAATCCAAGATCACTTATTATGTCTAAGCTTAAAGTCTTTTCTTTTCTCTTCATTTTGGTATCCCTTATGGGTGTTTACCGTGTTTTATAGGGTAGTTATGGTGTTGTTATTGGTATTCTTCGGAAGTTTATTGCTTAGTGGTGATTATGTAAGCTTAAGATAGAATCACTTATTATGTCTCAGTTTATTGTCCTTTATTTTCTCTTCATTTTGGTATGTCTTATGTGTGTTTATCTTGTTTATTAGTGAAGTTATGTGTTTTTAGGGTTTTTATGGGTTGTATGGATGTTTTAGGGCCTAGAAGTGGATGCCCGCCTTGAAGTGGGGGGCCCTCCTGGGCGCTTGGGATGTGCTAAAATGCACTTTTATGCATGAAAAAGGCCGGGAAAGCTGGATTTTGGGCTGGGAATGGGTCAGGGTGCTGTGTGTGTGGGAAGATTTTTAGGGAATCATCTTATCTCTTTACTCATCACCTCACTGTCTCATTGGCTTGTGCTTTGTTGGAATATATTACTGTTCATTTCAACTCTTTCTGGTAGTCTTTCTGGGACTATTATCTTCATTTTTAAAGAGGTCAAGAGTGTTTCATTAGAGGGTCTAGCAAACAGATCTCCAATTTGCTGCAACAGGTAAATCTCACTTGTTTTTCTAAAGGGACAGGGGTTATTCTTTCTGGTTTTTCTCCAACTCCCTTGGTCAAGGCCTATAGCTAGCACTATAGGATTGTCTAAACCGCGCTATCCAAACCTTAAAAGCACACTAATGGTAAAGACTCTTATACTTTTTAATCATAGGCAATTTGCACATAATTTAGTGCTAAGATCAAGGCAATATTTGAACAGGGGGTAATTGTGGATCTGAGGGTAAATTCAGATGTCTGTGAAGTAGGAACAGGGCAGAAGGGTTATAAGGTTAGATGGTTAGTAAATGGGAACTCCAGAGGATTAAATGGGTCTGTGGGTATATGATGGCTGGGTGATTAATGGGTCAGTGCAAGAAGGAAAGGGATATTTAAAGGGGAGGTAATTTGGTTTGACATTCCTTAGAATTAAATTATAACAAGAAATTATATTTGTAATAGTAGTCAAATTCTTATTAGGCTATTTTTATATTTGTCCTTTTCTTACTTAATAATAAATTTCATTAAATCCTTAAATACTTAAATCTTTCCCTTTTGATTATTGAGTTGAAACCCTTTGTGAGATATACCACAATAGTTCATTTCCTTACCATATACATTAATTATTCCTCAATGATTATCTTGAACCAGTATTAGTTACTTAGATCTATCTTTGAATCACTTCCTCAAAGTAGTCCTCTGTGCTTCAAAGTCGTAACTGCTCTCTTCCTTCTTATCTCACTTACTTTAGGATTATCCTTGACCCTGTGGGTAGGTTGTCCGGTGACAATAAGTATTATAGGGCTATGGATAAGTTATTTAAACTTGTATAAGTCATATAATAGTGTATTAAATATATATATATAAGAATAATAACCATATATATAAGTATTATAACCATAATTTACACTTATAATCCTAATGCAATAAAGGTTATCTTATTTTAAACACAAGAAATACTCAATCCTGGGGATACCTAGGTTGACAAAAAGACCAAAACCTATTGTTGTGTAAACCCAGGCTAGTGAGTCAATGCCTGTCTTCATTTACACCAAAAGGTGTAAAAATCACTTAAAGCAAGAGATACTAACCTATTGTCCAATAAACCCAAGCTGGTGAGTCAATGCCTGTCTTCACTTACTCTGAATGGTGTAAGGGAGGATTGTTTTATGGGACATAAACTATATACATGCTGCCAAGTTGTGACCTAACCTAATGAGTGACTCTCACTGCTCCAACAGCCCACAGTCCTGCTGCATTATTTCTATTACTTTTTTTTCAATTCTTTTTTCCAAGATTTTTGAATTCAAGTTTCGCTGTCTTGGCTATATATATATCTTAACATCAACTGTCGTCAAACTAGAGAACAATTAAATTATATTCTCGTGGTAGAACCATACAATCATACTTATTTACCAATGGTCTGTGAAGTTATATATAAAAGAGAGAAATGGAGATGAAAAAACGAAGTTAAAGAAAGGAATAATTTTAAAAGAGGAGTGCTTTGAGGGATTTGTAAATTAAAACTTCATCTCTTTTCTTTTTCGGCTATATAATACGTTTTTAATAATATTAAAATATGATAGTCAAAATATTTTTAACAGGTTTTCTGTTTATCCCTTTCCATCAGTAATATAATATAATTATTTTCCATGCATGCTTTGCTTAGGCCCTTGATTCTATGGTGATTGCCGCCGAGAGTTCAGTGAAACTTGAAATGGTGCGATAACGCTATGTATTCACTATGAGAAGATAGATAACTATCACCTCAAAGTGTCCGTGTTTTAATTGTAAAAGAGTTCATTGTGATGAGCTTGCTGTATTGATCATATTTATGTTTGCGAAATATCATTTTGCAATCCTTAATCGGGATATCGCCTCAAAATAGAAGATGTTGCAAAGTAAAAGTGTGAATTGTTTGCCGGATCTACGAAAAGATAGATTTATAGAAATATGAGTGTAATGAAGAAAATAAATATAAAAAGAGGCTTCATTTCCTGACAAATAATCTTCATCCCACTTAACATTTTTATTCGGATTTTAGAACTTTATACCAATCAATCAACCTTTTTTACCTTTCAATTCATTCCTACTTCTTTTGATTTATTATACCAACAACATGAATTTTTCAATTGTTTCCGTCTTGTTTTTGAGTGGTAAATAGATGATTTCATTACTTCAATTCGATATCAACATTTTAACCTTATGCGTCCCATTCCAGTTTTCATTTCAAGCCTCTCCGCCTCTCCAATCATCAAAGAAACTGATCCCTCCTCCAAGTCAGTTACACTTTTCTTTTTTATGATCCGGTTGTTCATTTATTTTATCCTTATATTATCTTCTTTCTAGCTCTCTTGAACGTCGAACGTTTCTTTATGGATATCCTGGTTACGGTTATTATGGATATCCTGGTTACGGTTATTATGATAATTATTACGGTGGAGTAGCAGCCAGTGCTGGTGTAGCAGCAGGTGCTGGTGTCCCCCTACTTTAAGGATGAATCATAGCATTGGCGTGAATCGGATTTTTCATTATCTCCTTTTTATTTTTAAGTTAAAGTGGACGAAATATTTGTATTTATTGTTGTGATTTCTGGGAAATTTTAAGTTTACAAATATGCCAGGCAGTTTTAGAAGTCCACAGCGTCTTGTTTCTCCATAGGCGTTTCACACTGATACATTGTCTGGAAATCATGAATGCTACCCACAGCGTAATTTAGCGCAAAATTCTTTCTATCCGGTCATACCCCCAGAATAGTAGCATGTCGATTTTATTTTTGTCATTTATCAAAAAGTATGACCGGAAAAGCATCGAATCCAGAACCTAGCATAATTTAGTGCAAAATTCTTTTTATCCCGCCATGCCCCCAGAAATTTACATTATGTTTTATTTTTGAGATGTATCAAAAAGTATCATAGGATAAATATTTCTCATTTGAATCAAATTTAATGACACCGGGTTGAAGAGTTGCTAGTTTTGGATTTGGTACATATGCATACTGTCAGAATTCGGAGACTTGCGCTTCCTAAGTCATCAAACTTGCCATAATTGGAAGAAAGAGAACTTTTACAGAGTGTAAGTGTCATGAGTTAAAAATCAATAGTATTACATATATATATTTAGGGACGATATTAGGACACACCGGCACACTCAACCAAAAGTGTTAGGTGCACGCCGGTGATGCTATTTTTGTCTATTTTCAATTCAAATTTTTTCGATGTCTCATACTATGTAACAACATCCCTTAGATATATACATAATTCTTACGCTTGGTGTGCAAGTGTGATATTATTACCGAATAGGGAAAAAAACACCCACTACTACAAATACATACGGTGTGCAAGTTAGATACTACTGCATTATGAGGCAACAAAAATATGTTGCTGGGCACTGTACAATCCTTTGTTAAATATGCAAGTATTACTTCAGTACAGGCTCAGTTTGTGAACACTGAACTATTATATACATATTTAATTTTAGTTTTTATCACCAATAACTTATAAGTGTGGTAATGGCAATCAATATGAGTCAGATGATGATAACGAGCAAATAATTTTGTGACTCTAATTCTTGCGTAATCACTGAAATCTTAAATTAATGTGCACTTTACAATCATTCCCTTAAATATGTATATAATAGTTCAGTGTCCACAAACTGAGCCTGTACTGAAGTAATACTTGCATATTTAACAAAGGATTGTACAGTGCCCGGCAACATATTTTTGTTGCCCCATAATGCAGTAGTATCTAACTTGCACACCGTATGTATTTGTAGTAGTGGGTGTTTTTTTCCCTATTCGGTAATAATACAGCTAAGTCGGTAAAGCTTGCGGATTTTTTGCAAAAAAAAAAAAAAATTTAGTGCGCAAAAAAAAGATTTGCCGCTAATTTTGACATGTGGCGACATGTCACGCAATCGCTTTTCCCACGGTAGCTGTCCCTTTCAGCCTCCTCATTTCTCGCTTCCAACCCCTATTCTTGCCATTCCTGCCATTCCCCTCCATCCTTGTCTCCATCCCTGTTCTGGTGAGTTTTTCCCATTTTTCTTCTTTCTTTTTTTATTCATTCCATTATTATTTAATATTTTAATTTTTAATTTTTTTGTCTTTCAATCGCAGGTGAGTTGTTCCTATTTTTTATTTCTATATCTCATTTTTTTATTTGAAAACTAATTTTTTTTCTTTTATCTTTTTTTTATTCGCTCTTTTTTTTTTCTCTTCTATATTTTATTTTATTTTCTCTTCTATATCGCAGGTAAGTTTTTATCATTTTTTTTCAATATCTCTTTTGTTTTTTTAAATGAAACTAACTTTCATTCATATTTTGATAGGGAATGATAATGGATTTTCACGATATTCTTGGTCCTCCCAATCCTGGAATAACCCCTCAGAACTCTGCACTAGGTGTTGCGAATCCGAACCCTCATTTTTCTTATACTCCATCATATTTCCCCTTGCTTCCGGATACTGAGGTATCAACCCCTGCAGCTTCAATTCAAGGAACTCTATTATCACAGAATGAGGATATGCCTCCAACTCTCGATTCTGTTGAAACTCATGGACCCGGTAATCCTTTTTCTCACCCAACTTACCGCTCAAGTGTTAGGATTCATGTGGAATACACCTTGTACTTACCAAATACCCACCTTCAACCAAGTGCAAAGAAGCAAAAACAACCCCCTCCTGATTCTAAGGTGGCTTCGGTAACTGATCGAATAACGTTCGACTGGCCGACTACACATGACGAAGTTGTAGATTTCAAGCAGGAAGCTTTAATGGCAATTCACAATGGTGTAAGTAAAAAATTGGCTGAATTTATCAGACAAGCAGATTCAGAGGAGCAAATTACTTGGTATATCTCTATCCTTCACAACTCGGAGTTTGCTGCAAGTCACAAAAAGCATCTGGGAATGCCTGGATTATTTGATCAATTTATTCGAGCAATTAAAATTAACCCTCCAAACCAAAAAATTGTGTTGAGACTTTTCCAAAAGGATAGTAAACCTGCAAATAATGTAAGTTGTTTTATTTATTTTTTCTTTTTCCTTTTCTTTTTTCTATTTAGTTATTGATTATTTGGCTTTGGTAGCATGATCGTATTATTAGTAATCTGGAACAGAACGACAATCCTGACAGGCAAAATCTCACTTCAAAGGCACAAGAATCTAAAACTTACCATGATAATCTGCGCCTGATTCTGGATACTCACAAATTCCGCCCAGATCTCACAGGTCAGACCGATGTGAGGTGTTGTTTAAATCCTCAAAATCCAAAAGAGTACTTTTTACTTACGGTTCAACGAGCAGCCCAATGGGCTCGTGCAATGGTGTGTATCTTAATTTCTATTGTTTTCTATTTTCACTCACATTTTGTTTTGTTTTGATTTTTTTTATTAGGTTGCAAATCCTGGAGAGATCAACAAGTATAATCCCCCCCAAACTCCTTTTTTTTCTTTCACCCACAAGATCAGACGTTTATCTCCCCCTCCAACCCCTTCACCTTCAACATCAAGGCGTAGGCCTCGCCAGTCATGAAGTGGTCGCTCTTTTGTCAAACATTCTAGAAGGAGAGACTATCAAACTCCTACCTCATCCAGTTCAATTTACAGTAGTTATGATTTCTCTCCACGACATCGTACTTATCATACGCATAGGTCTCGCCGTTCATACTTTCATTACACACCACCTCACAGATATCAGTCTTTGAACACTCATCAATTAACTGAAAATCAAAATTCTCGATTGTGTCCACACTCTGCATTGTGTTGTGCACAAAACTCCCGTAAAAGCTGCCATTTAAACTGCCCCATGTCTTCTACACATGTAACTCATGTCCCAAGCTCTTTTGCAAACACTTTGGGTAGCCATAACGATGAAGATGATGAAACCTCAATGGCTGAATATCTTAGGTATGCGAAAGTTAATCCCGACAAACCTGAAATCCAAATTGCTCTTGATAATTTAGGTATAACTCATTGGAGTTTTTTTAAAAATTATCCGCCTGAAGAACTTATCCAAGCTGGTATACCTCGTGCTTCAGCAATATCCATGGTCCGATCAACTATCAGGTTTTCTTTCTTGCAAAATGAAGAAAAACTTGCCAATGAATTAGAGGCAGGTACCAATAATGATTTGAATATATAAATGTTTTGTCTTTATAATAAAAAAAAATTAATATATATATTTTTAAACTAGGAATAAAGATTCAAAAATATATATATATACTTCACAAAAAAAATATGAAAAAAAATTAAATAAAATTGTTAAACTATGAAAAAATATACAATAAAAATTATAAATAATTAAATTAAATTAAATTATTGATAGATGACATACACAATTATAAATAATTAAATTATTGATAGATGACATACACGAAGGTTTTTTATAAAGAAATGAAAATATTTTGATTTTAGATACACGAAATAAAGAAATGAGTTTGAGGTTTCAAACAATCCAAAATAAAAGATAACAGTATTTTTTTTGACATTAAGAAATTTATGAGGATAAAACAAATGAGTTGAGTGATCGTAAAAAAACTCACAACATGTGATTAATAGGGGGTGTCAGTTCTGGCAAATCCGCACTTACAAATCCGCACTTAAATTTGACCAAATCTGCACTTAAATAAGTGCGGATTTCCAAAACACACTAGCCCCAATACTGGTGGATTTCAAAATGAAATAAGTCACTTATTTCACTCAAATCCGCACTTTCTCAACCAAAAGTGCTGATTTCACCATCAAGTCCCATTTCACTGATTTGTCAGCATCATCCCATTCATACGCAGCACTCCGCAGAATAACACTTCATAACTCAAAACATCGTACATCACTTACATCTTCATATCATATCATATAAGAGTCATGCCTTCCTCACTTTCAAATCGTGATAAATTACATAAAGCAATGACTTTCATGGCGCTTGAACTGCTCTTGGACTCTGATTCCGATTCTGATCTAGAAGAAGATTTTGTCGTTTTATCAAAAATGGCCACGAAACGTTACCTTCTTCCCAGAAAGCCTCAAGTACTTCATACCCCCAAGTACACCATCCAAACACTTCTTAAACTATCTACACCCAGTTTTAGATGGCTGTTCAGGACTTCTCAGGAATGTTTCCTTAAATTGCTTGAGCTTATTCAGGATCATCCCATATTTCACAATAATTCTCAAAAAGAACAACAACATCCTTCAATTCAATTGGCCATCACACTATGTCGTTTGGGTTCAAATGGTAATGGAGCCGCTTTGAAACGTTTAGAAAATGTCTTTGATTTAGGGTATGGTTCAGTTAACACTTATACCAAACGATGTATCACTGCCATCAACTCCTTGGAATCTCAACTTCTCACCTGGCCAACAAAAGAAGAGCGACTTGAATCATCTCAGGTTATGCAAGCAGAGGGCTTTCCAGGATGTATTGGTTTTGTTGATGGTACTACTATTCCTTTGAGCCAGAAACCTGCTCAAGGTGGAAACAATTACTTTGACCGTAAAAAGAGGTAGATTATTTTTAACTCCTTTCATCCTCCTTGAAACTAACACAAACAAATATATCTTCTTTATAGATATTCAATTAATGTTCAGCTTATATGTGACGTAAACAAAAAATTTATATCATTCTTCGCTGGCTATCCTGGCTCATGTCATGACTCCTACGTCTTCCAAAGAATGCATATTTCAAATGAACCTGAAAAATTCTTTGATGAAAATCAGTATCTTCTTGCAGATTCTGCTTATGTGAATGGAAAGTATGTACTTCCTGCTTTTCGGGGAGCAGCTTCAGAAGACAGTCAAAATGCCAAATTCAACAATCATTTGGCAAAGTCAAGAGTCCGTATTGAACATTCTATTGGAATCTTGAAAGGCCGTTTTTCTAGTTTAAGGGAATTAAGAAGTCCTCTTAGAAATAAATCTGAAATGGAGGCGGTGATCAACTGGATTCTGTGTTGCATTATACTTCATAACCTACTTGCTGACCTCAAAGATCAATGGTTAGAGCTGTATGAAGATGAACAAGTTGATTCACCTCCGACTATATCCAACACTTCTTTTTCTCAATCAACTAGTATAAGGGCGAAAATCCTTCCAATAACACTCCAACATTTTTCAACGCAATTTTAATTTTTTTCTCTTTCTCTTCAAATTATCAATTTGCATGTATTATTCACTGAGAATGGTAAATTTTTTTGCATATTTTTTTGGTTTTTGAATTTGCTGTTAAAGTCTTATTTTTTTTTCTCTCTGTGTTTTCTTTCATCAACTCAACATGAAATCGCATATTTTCAGCAAACGCATATTTTTTCAGTCACTCAAAGGTTGGGAAAGAGTTGGAAGGGAAGATTAAGGGTTCCGAGGCATTTTAAATGAAGAAAAGGGTCTGGGAGAGGTTGAGAGGGGTGAAATGGGGATCAAAAGAGGATGGCATACAATGGGGCTGGGAGGATAGCGAAAGGCATGGGGAGGGAAGACAAGCATGTGTTGATAGAATTGAAAGGGATGGAGATTGGTGCAAACAGAGTGTGAAAATAGGAGGATGAACTCTGTTCTTCGGGCGAAGAACAGAGTTCACTTCCATAAAATATTAGCTGAAACATAGTTTTCAATTCTGTAAAAACAGTTGTAAGTAATAGAAAAAGTCACTGATTTTTTTTATATGTAATCCTTGCTTTACGAGGAGACTTTTGTGACGAAGCAGATTTTTGAATTACCTTTAAAAGAGGATGGCATACAATGGGGCTGGGAGGATAGCGAAAGGCATGGGGAGGGAAGACAAGCATGTGTTGATAGAATTGAAAGGGATGGAGATTGGTGCAAACAGAATGTGAAAATAGGAGGATGAACTCTGTTCTTCGGGCGAAGAACAGAGTTCACTTCCATAAAATATTAGCTGAAACATAGTTTTCAATTCTGTAAAAACAGTTGTAAGTAATAGAGAAAGTCACTGATTTTTTTTTATATGTAATCCTTGCTTTACGAGGAGACTTTTGTGACGAAGAAGATTTTTGAGTTACCCTTTGAGATTTGGAATGTCTGGGAGGCATTATGAAACTGGCACATAACAAGAAAAAAGATTAAAAAGTAGAAGAAATAAGTAAAAAAGAATGTAAACATGCCTGGTCAAAATATTGAAAATGTTGGAGATTGGTGCAAACAGAATGTGAAAATAGGAGGATGAACTCTGTTCTTCGGGCGAAGAACAGAGTTCACTTCCATAAAATATTAGCTGAAACATAGTTTTCAATTCTGTAAAAACAGTTGTAAGTAATAGAAAAAGTCACTGATTTTTTTTATATGTAATCCTTGCTTTACGAGGAGACTTTTGTGACGAAGCAGATTTTTGAGTTACCCTTTGAGATTTGGAATGTCTGGGAGGCATTATGAAACTGGCACATAACAAGAAAAAAGATTAAAAAGTAGAAGAAATAAGTAAAAAAGAATGTAAACATGCCTGGTCAAAATATTGAAAATGTTGGAGATTGGTGCAAACAGAATGTGAAAATAGGAGGATGAACTCTGTTCTTTGGGCGAAGAACAGAGTTCACTTCCATAAAATATTAGCTGAAACATAGTTTTCAATTCTGTAAAAACAGTTGTAAGTAATAGAAAAAGTCACTGATTTTTTTTCTATGTAATCCTTGCTTTACGAGGAGACTTTTGTGACAAAGCAGATTTTTGAATTACCTTTAAAAGAGGATGGCATACAATGGGGCTGGGAGGATAGCGAAAGGCATGGGGAGGGAAGACAAGCATGTGTTGATAGAATTGAAAGGGATGGAGATTGGTGCAAACAGAATGTGAAAATAGGAGGATGAACTCTGTTCTTCGGGCGAAGAACAGAGTTCACTTCCATAAAATATTAGCTGAAACATAGTTTTCAATTCTGTAAAAACAGTTGTAAGTAATAGAGAAAGTCACTGATTTTTTTTATATGTAATCCTTGCTTTACGAGGAGACTTTTGTGACGAAGCAGATTTTTGAGTTACCCTTTGAGATTTGGAATGTCTGGGAGGCATTATGAAACTGGCACATAACAAGAAAAAAGATTAAAAAGTAGAAGAAATAAGTAAAAAAGAATGTAAACATGCCTGGTCAAAATATTGAAAATGTTGGAGATTGGTGCAAACAGAATGTGAAAATAGGAGGATGAACTCTGTTCTTTGGGCGAAGAACAGAGTTCACTTCCATAAAATATTAGCTGAAACATAGTTTTCAATTCTGTAAAAACAGTTGTAAGTAATAGAAAAAGTCACTGATTTTTTTTCTATGTAATCCTTGCTTTACGAGGAGACTTTTGTGACGAAGCAGATTTTTGAGTTACCTTTTGAGATTTGGAATGTCTGGGAGGCATTATGAAACTGGCACATAACAAGAAAAAAGATTAAAAAGTAGAAGAAATAAGTAAAAAAGAATGTAAACATGCCTGGTCAAAATATTGAAAATGTCAGGAAGGGGTGTGTGCCGAGGATTGATGGGTAGGTAGCGAGGAAGGTCAGTGTGTCACATGTGACAGGGATGGGGTAAGAAACGAAGGGATGTTTTGTGGCCAAAATGTGGTTGTGAAAAAAAACGGGAAAAAAGTGCTGATTTGAGGTCATAACTGACACCCTTTTTTGAAATAAGTGACTTTTTTGCAAAATTTAAGTGCTGATTTGTAAGTGCTGATTTGGTTTGAAATCCGCACTTAATTTAAGTGCGGATTTGCCAGAACTGACACCCCCTAATACACACATGTATAACTATCAGTACTCTAACAATTTTTTTGGGATTTAAAAATTTTTAGCGTAAATTTAATTTCATTTCAAAGAAAGCAATATATAGGATCAAAATTTATTAGCGTAAATTTAATTTCATTTCAAAGAAAGCAATATATAGGATCAAAATTTTTTAGCTTAAATTTAATTTCATTTCGAAGAAAGCAATATATAGGATCCACTAATCAATCATTTATGTAACCACAACCTTTAAAAAGTTTCTTCATCAAGGGAGCTGTGAATAAGAAGTTTACAAAATCATCTATTATCTCAGCATCATCTTTGTTTTGTCCTAACATTGCATAACTCCGTAAATTAAATTTAAGTATAGCAAAAGCTTTCTCAATTGGGTTTAAGTCCGGGGAATATGGAGGTAGATATATTAGAAGACATCCAGCATCTTGAACTATTTCTGCAATTCGACCCTTGTGATGAATAGAGGCATTATCAATTACAAGGATGCTGTTTGGCCCTGGAAACGGGTTCATCATTGGCAACTTGTTTTGCAGATCAGCACCACATCCAAAATAAAAACACCACCAAAAATACTTACTAAAATATTTTCAAGGTAGAACTCAAAATCAAATCGTGAGACAGTCTCTGGTTGCACCATGAAAGCAACTAAACCTTTAAGGGAAATTGCAGGTATCAGGTTAAAACGGTAGGTGGAAAATGAGTGTGGGACACGAGGAGTTCGTCGACCAATGGGGGCCCAACCTCGAGTGCGCATGAGGCCACCGCAAGCAATTCCTGACTCATCTGCCAGGAGATCATGTTAGAGTATATTAAAAAAAACTAATAATAATAAAATAGACTTACCACAAAAGACAAGCCAGCTTGCATCAAAGTTTGCAATGTACGAGATGTAGTCAAGTCTTTTTTCAACACTTTGCCTCGGGTTCACCTTTTGAGTATTCTTCTTTGATAATAGAAGGCAAGTATGCAGTTCTGTTTTCAAAGTACCAATGGAAACTTTAATTTGATGACGATCGTAGAGTTCTTGCTGGAGATCAGCCACATAAAATTCAGGGTGGGCATGTAGAGTTTCTTCAAGAAACTGTCACTGTTCACCATTCAAAATTAAATTACGCCCACGTCGTAGATACGTCTCAGGATTGGCAACTACAGCCTTGGTTGACTTGTAGAGTTTTAGCCAACGACACATAGAGTCCTCACTAATACTGCAGCCATACATGATGTTGATGTCTTCAAGACTTCTACCTTTGAGTGCCGCCGCCACAGCCTGGAGCTTAAAGGAAGGATCATATTTAACAAAGCCCATGATCTAGAAGAGAGAAAAAAAAAAGAGCGAATAAAAAAAACATAAGAGAAAAAAAAATTAGTTTTCAAATAAAAAAAAAAGAGATTTAGAAATAAAAAATAGCAAAAACTCACCTGCGATATGAAAGACAAAAAATTAAAATAGAAGAGAAAATAAAATAAAATATAGAAGAGAAAAAAAAAAGAGCGAATAAAAAAAGATAAAAGAAAAAAAATTAGTTTTCAAATAAAAAAATGAGATATAGAAATAAAAAATAGGAACAACTCACCTGCGATTGAAAGACAAAAAAATTAAAATATTAAAATATTAAATAATAATGGAATGAATAAAAAAAAGAAAGAAGAAAAACGGGAAAAACTCACCAAAACAGGGATGGAGACGAGGATGGAGGGGAATGGCAGGAATGGCAAGAATAGGGGTTGGAAGCGAGAAACGAGGAGGCTGAAAGGGACAGCTACCATGGGAAAAGCGATTGCGTGACATGTCGCCACATGTCAAAATTAGCGGCAAATCTTTTTTTTGCGCACTAAAAATTTTTTTTTTTTTGCAAAAAATCCGCAAGCTTTCCCGACTTAGCTGTATCACACTTGCACACCAAGCGTAAGAATTATGTATATATCTAAGGGATGTTGTTACATAGTATGAGACATCGAAAAAATTTGAATTGAAAACAGACAAAAATAGCATCACCGGCGTGCACCTAACACTTTTGGTTGAGTGTGCCGGTGTGTCCTAATATCGTCCCTATATTTATCATTCATCAAAATTATATCGCAAACAGGAACCTTGGTTACTATATAAATTCCTTAATATTCTTAGTTATTTGTTAACTACAATTCAGTATCACCCCTGTATATATATCTATCATGAGTAGGATTGATTCCTCAGAGAATCAACTTTGGAATTTACCTTTCTTAAAAAGTTTCTTTCTTAGAAATAAAACATTATATTTGTTTGAACTGTTACAATTTTGATTCGCTCAACATATACAAAATTTTTCTTTGTTTAGCTCGTTTCTTCTTGCTAGAACACCTATTTGAAAAAAAAGAAACCTTTGATCTTTCGTGCTGGCTATTTTTGGGCCCCCCTCCAATATTACTTCTGAATCATCTCATCGTCTTTCTTCTCCATTATCGGACCATCAATATTTTCATTTTTCAATAAGTCACTCAAATAGTCCTATTAACACGAACAACCATGTCACTGTAGACCTAGAAGTACTTCGCCAGCTTCAGGCTAAAATTGAGGCTCTTGAGTTGGAGAGTTCTAGAAGAAACCAGTTGGCTTCTGATCCTAAACCTTCATCAGTGGTATTTGCCACTTTGCCTAACGTATCATTTTCAGGCGACTCACAACAACTTAAATCGTTTTTGCTTAATATTCGTGGTCATTTACGTTTATATTCTTGTCACTTTACTAGCACTACAGATAAAATTCTTTGGATTTCTCGTCACTTTGAGCATCTTCCAGGAAAGAGCCCTTCTATTGCCATGAATTAGTGGCTATCAATAGTGCAACGAAATTCAGTAGCTCAAGAAATTCATTTGACTTACCCTGACTTCTCATCAATGGAGCGAAAATTACCCTGCTTGTCTTCGGTTGATTCTTTTATTGATGAATTGATTGTTCATTTTGGGGACAGGGCTTCTGATAACACTGCCTATGAAAAGTTGGAGCGTTGTAAACAGGGGAAAAGATCAGTAGCTGAATATATCAGTGATTTCTTATTGTTAGTTTATGTCATTGACTCATCTGATAGGGATCGTGCTATCCATTTCATGAAGGGTTTGGCTCCATCAGTTCAAAAGGTTATTATTGGTCGTACTGATTATTTAAGTACCACTCCGTTACTTAATACATTTGTTTCCTGGGCCCAAACTGCTGGCCAACAACTGCATCTCCAAACTCTTATTGATAATCCTGCAAAAGCCAATACAGCTCTTCACATAGATTTGTCTTCTCAAAGTCGAATCCAAGTTTATCAACCTTGCCAAGGACCAATGCATGTTGACTCTTTATCTGTTTCAAAATTAAAATCATTGGCGGGGACTATCCTAACACGAGATCTTCCCCCTTTCACAAATGAGGAAAGAATTTGTTGCCAAACGAATAAGATTTGTTTTAGATGTCGAAGACCTTATATGGCTGAGGATCACCCAATTGGCTATCTCTTTTGTCCTTACTTTCCCGAAGCAAGGAAGAAGACTTCTACAAATGTTTCAGCTGTTAAATCAGATGCTAAAGATGAAAAGAAGCAACCTCCTACAAAGGTCTCAGTTGCGGAGGTCTCTACTTTGAACCGTTTTCAGGAAGTCGAGTCATTTGTGGCTGATGCAGGTCCTTCTCATGACAAGGATGTAAACAATCTTATGGACGCAATATGGACAGATGGGGATTCTATTCCAATAGCCTCCCTTACTTCCAACCCGTGTAGTCCTTTTTCCTCCCCTCCTCTCAATTCTTCTTCGGTTACTAATTTTGAAATTCCTTTTTATTTTAAAAATGATCAACCCTTTTCTCTTACTTATCTTCCAATGGCTAATTCCTCCTTTCTAAAGGTCCTAGTTTTGCTGGACACAGGAGCGGGAGAGAGTTTTATTGATGAGGAGGTTTTCTTTCATGTAGGTTGGGAAAGAAAATCTCGTTCTCCTTTATCATGTACTACGGCTGATGGATCCTCCTTTAAAGGTGGTGCAATAACCTCACAGACCAATGGATTATTATTATTCTCAACAAAAAATAAGAAAAAGATAAAAATAAAAACATCTTTAAACATTGCTAGCTTGGGGAAGCCAATTATTATTCTTGGCTCTCCATGGTTTTTGGCGCATAGGGAAACTTTTAATTTCAAATGTCTCTCACTTACTATTCCATTATTTTTGTCAACTCCTGTTCTCTCTGTTTCTTTGACAAACAACTTTCCAAATTTACCTTCTAATCTATCCTATTTTAAGAAGATTTTTTATTCATCAACAAACCCAGGATTGCCCCCTAGTAGGCCAGAATTTGATCTTCAGATTAATCTGGACCCTGGTGCTAAATTACCAATTTGTAGACCGTACTCACTACCACTGGATCAAGAGCCACTCATGAAAGACTATATACAGGATCAGCTTGAAAAGGGATTCATTACACTTTCTTCTTCCCCAGTGGCGTCTCCAATATTTTTTGTCATAAGTCCTAACAAATTGCCCAGGCCATGCGTGGATTATAGATTATTAAATAATATTACCATTAAGGACAAGTTTTCACTTCCTACCATTCCTCATTTATTCACTTTACTTCATAAAAAACGAGTCTTTTCAAAATTAGATTTAAAATCAGCATTTAATCTTCTACAAGTAGCTCCGGGACATGAATGGAAGACAGCTTTCAAGACACCCTGGGGCTTATATGAATATCGGGTTATGCCTTTTGGGCTCTGAAATGCACCTGCTGCTTTCCAACGCTTTGCTCAATGGGCCTTATGTGACGGAATAGATATATTTTGCAGTGTGTACATAGATGATATCATAGTATATTCGGATAATTATGATGATCACTTAGTTCATTTAAAAAAAGTTTTTGACATGCTACAACAAGAGCATTTATTAGTTTCACCCTCTAAGTGTTCCTTTTTACAATCTTCAGTTGAGTTTCTTGGCTTCATTGCATCAGGTGAGGGTTTAAGAATTAGTGAGGATCGGATTAAAACCATCTCGGAGTGGCCTCTTCATAAGAACCTTACTCAAACAAAGAAATTCTTAGGGTTTGCTAATTTTTATCGAAAATTTATACCCTCTTTCTCTTCTATCATTTTGCCAATGACTAATGCCACAAGGGAAACTGACCCTGTTTCATTTAATTCAACTGAGTTCACATCTGCTTTCAAACTACCAAAACAAGCTTTCTTAAATACTACATTAATGTATCATATTGATTTTGACTTACCTCGTGTTTTGCAGGTGGACTGTTCAGGTTATGCACTGGCAGCAATTCTCTCTCAACCAGATAAAGATCAAAATTTAAGGCCAGTTGCCTTTCATTCAAGAAAATAAACTGAAATGGAAAGAAAATGGCAATGCCATGATCAAGAATTATTGGCAGTGGTAGAAAGCTTTATGGTCTGGAGAACTTGGCTAATTAATACATCAAAACCAGTAATAGTTTCATCAGACCACACTAATCTTAAATATTTCATGTCCCAACAGAAACTAACAGCGAGGAAACAAAGATGGGCAATATTTTTAAGTCCCTTTAATTTTTGTATTGTCCATTTCCCTGGTTCCAAAAATTCAGCAGATGCTCCCTCACGAAGACCTGATTATTTTTCTCCTTTAAACCCTGAAACCCAAGCTCCTCTAACTCCCTTTATGTTGGGAAATGTAAAGGTTCCAAATACAGTAACAATAAATTCAATCAATTCTTATTTTGTGGTTCCTAAGGATTATTCATTTCTAACTAACTCTTATTTTTCTATGAATGAGGATGAAAAAGCTAATGATGATTTGGATTTCAAAGATGAACGCTGGTGGTTTAAGGACAGACTATATGTCCCAGGATCTTTACGGGCAGAAACTGTTTCACAGTACCATGATTCACCCTGTTCTGGTCATTTAGGTCCTGAGCGTACCTTGGAGCTGATCACTAGAACTTATTATTGGCCCGGAATCAGGAAGGAAGTATTAGAATTTGTAAAATCCTGTGATACATGCCAACGCAACTCCATTGACAGAAGAGGAAGACAAGGGGCCTTACAACCACTAGAGATTCCCTATCGTCCATGGGCAGTTATTAGAATGGACTTCATCGTAAAGCTCCCACACTCACAAGGTCATGATTCAATTTTAGTAATTGTAGATTTCTTCTCCAAAGGAGCCCATTTCATTCCTTGCAAAGAAAGTATCACTTCCATGCAGCTAGCTAATTTATTCTTAGATAGGTTCTTCAGATATCACGGACTACCAGATAAGATAGTAAGTGATAGGGGATCTGTATTCATCTCACAATTTACAAAACACTTATACAATAAGTTAAAGATTAAGGCTGCCCCTTCAACAGCATTTCATCCACACACAGATGGTCAATCAGAGAGAACTAACCAAACCCTGGAAGCCTATTTACGTAATTTTGTCTCCTATAGGCAGGATGATTGGAGTTTCTGGCTCCCCATGGCAGAATTTTCCTTCAACAACGCAATTTCTACATCAACCAAAATGTCACCTTTTTATTCACTCTATGGACATCACCCTCGTTTCAAATTGATAGATGATTTTTCAGTAGTACCAGCTGTGCAAGGGTTTTGTGAACACATAAAATCTATTCATGAAGAACTAATTCAGGCACTTGCCATGGCCAAAGCTGCTTGAAAAGACCTTTTACAAATAAATATGAAGCAGACGTTAATATAATTGGTCTGCCCTTAAGTTGATCTTTGCCGCTGTTACCTTTTACAAATTAATATGAAGCAGACGTTAATATAATTGGTCTGCCCTTAAGTTGATCTTTGCCGCTGTTACCTAACAAATAAAATAATAATATTTGAGCCAGAGAAAAAGATCATAACTAGGTAATAGCTAAATACAAAGTCTAACCTTTTACAAATAAATATGAAGCAGATGTTAATATAATTGGTCTGCCCTTAAGTTGATCTTTGCCGCTGTTACCTATATACATTAGTTATAAGTTTTGATAGTATTAATAACATGATCAATAGTCGGGATAAAAATTAATCCTGACCTAACAAATAAAATAATAATATTTGAGCGAGAGAAAAAGATGGGAAAACATTAGATGACCCAGAACATATATATTAGTATATCTCGCTCAACATGAATAAGCATGATTGTACAGCAACATGCAAGAACGCCACTAAAAACGTGAGCATGTCACTACACATGTGATAATAACATCTACTCATATATATAAAAAAATAAAAATAGAATTATAAGATAGAAAATAGTAAAACACCTATTCGTTCTTACACCCCTCCTTGCTGTCAATCATCTCATTCAGTCCAATCTTCTTGATAAAACCATGAAATTTTTCTTTACTAAGTGCTTTGGTGAAAATATCGGCAATCATGCCAGTAGATGGAGTATATTGAAGATCAATCTTTCCAGAAGATATCTGCTCCCTTATCCAATGAAATTGAATTTCCACGTGTTTAGTTCTAGCATGAAACATTGGATTTTTACATAGAGAAATACAACCCTGATTATCTGAGAACAGTTTTGAAGATGATTTACAGTCAAAATCAAGGTCACTGAAAAGAGTTTGCATCCAAATTGCTTCTTGAGCTGCATCAACTGTGGCTTTAGATTCGGCTTCACTGGTGCTGAGAGCTACTGTGGGTTGTTTCTTACACCTCCAACTAACAGCTGTCCCTGCAATAATGAAAACATATCCAGTGGTAGAATGCCGAGTTACCTGACATCCGGCGCAGTCTGCATCTGCAAAACCAGTTGGCATTGAATAGTTATAATGACCTTCATTATTAAAATGAATATCAGATTGAAATGTAAGAGACCATTTGATTGTACTTTTTAAATATCGAAGAACTCGCTTAAAAGCTATCCAATGTTTTATACCAGGAGAGACTAAGTGTTGAGCAAGTTGACTATTAATGAAAGCAATATCGGGTCTTGTTGCTTGAGTGATATAATTCAGTCGTCCAACTGCTCGTCGAAAGTTAACGTTTAATTGTGAAAATTGATTTATCTCATCTTCAGTAGCTGGTTGTAACTGTGTATTCATTTGCATAGGAGTATTTGATGGTTTACAATCTATCATATCATACGATGCAAGTAAATCTCTGATTTCCTGATCTTGACACAATGATAATGTACCAGAGGTTCTATTTCTAGTAACTCTCATGCCTAATATAAATTTAGTGTCGCCAAGATCATCCATATCAAAATGCAAAGATATTGCATCTTTAAACCATTGAACGTTTTTACCAAAGATTGATAAATCATCAACATGTACATGTACATAACATGGATGAGTGGAACTTTCATGAGTGAAAAGACATGGGTCTTCAGAAGAGGGATAAAAATTAAGGGAATGAAAGAAATTCAATAATTCTGTATACCAACATCTGGAAGCTTGCTTGAGGCCGTACAGTGATTGTTTAAATAACAAAACTTGATTTTTGAATTCTGAAGGTTTTCTCATTCCAAGTGGAATGTTCATATAAACATCTTCATCAGGTTTTCCATACAGAAATGCCCCTTTGACATCCATCTGAACGAAATCCCAATCCTCTCCACTAGCCAGACTAATTAAAACTCGCAATGTAGTCAATCTTCCAGTAGGTGCAAAAGTTTCAAAATAATTCACTCCAGCCTTCTGAGAACATCCCCGTGCACATAGTCTAGCCTTGTATTTTTGTATATTTCCATCTGCATCTCTTTTAATTTTAAATACCCAAACAGATCCAATAGATGAAGTATTTTCTGGCTTTTCAACAACATCCCAGACTCTTTGTTGATCAATCATATTTAATTCTTTTTCAATTGCTTCCAGCCATAAATCACCATCTTTTCTATTAACTGATTCAAAATAAGTCAGAGGTTCCAATAAATGGACATCAGGAATCTTGTCATGCAATGAATGTGAATTTATTGAATTGACAGAATTTAAATTGTTTTTAATTTCAACTGATCTATTTAATCGTTTTGGGATTCTTTGTCTAGTGCCTTCAATGATATTTTTTGTATCTATAGAAGAATTAATGTTTTTAGGTGCAATGTTGGAAGTTAATTGATAATCCCAATATTTGTTGATTGGGGTTGAATTTGTTGAATTAGCTTCATCATTGGTAATCAGAGAATCAGATGAATCAACAGTTGAGATAGGAGAGTTTTCTGTGACAGATAAAACATCTTCAATGAAAGCTTCGGATAATTGGGACTCAGTTAAAGAACTTTGAATTGGAAAACTCAATTCATCGAAAATAACATTATGAGAATAAAAGATGCTTTTATTGTCAAGACGAAGTAAATGATAAGATGACATATCTTCGGCATAACCTAGAAAACAGCATTTATTGAATTTGGTCAAAATTTGCCACCTCTTTTTGACTTATCAATCAATGCGTATGTGGTACACCCAAAAACTTTGAGATGAGTAAACTTAGGATCTTTTCCAAATCTCATGTTGTATGGAGTTTCAAAATTGATTGATGCTGAAGGAAGTCTATTTTCCAGGTAGACTGCTGTGTTAACAGCTTCTCCCCAGAATTCTATCTGCATTTTTGCATGAAACAATAATGATATGGCCATTTCAGTGGTAATCCTGTTCCCTTGTTCAGTAATGGGATTTTTCTGAGTTGAATAAGGAGAGGTAATTATCATTTTAAATCCCTCTGTTAAACTTAACTCAGTAAAATTCTTATTAACAAATTCGGTTCCTCCATCACAGACAAACTTTGCAATTTTTAAATTTGAAGAATTTTCGATTTGATTTTTGAAATTTAGAAAAACTTTAAATGCATTGGATTTGTTGACTAATAAAAAGACAAAATGATACGAAGTGAAAGAGTCTGTAATTTTGAAATAATATGAAGAACCACTACAAGATGGTGGAGAGATCTTTCCACTGAGAGCACAATGAACATAATCTAAGAAGCGGGTGCCTCTAGGGACTACACCGGGAAATGGAGAATGATGTTGTTTTGCATCTACGCATGGTTCACAAAATTTAAAATCATCCAACAATTTAAAACCAAATTTAGATTCAAGCTTGTCTAAATACTGTGAATTTGAGTGACCTAATCTGTAATGCCAAAGTGTCTTAGATTTAGCTGTGAACATTGATTTGACATTGACATTGAATTGCTCACTGAAATTGGCATTTAAAATAACAAGACCTTCAGCAGGATCCCACTTGCCATCCAAAATAATCTCATCTGATTTCATAATTGTCAAAATCCCATCTTTACTTGTTTGTTGTTCACATCCACGAGAAATAAATGGGCCAAGGCCAACCAAATTTTGACTTATTTGTGGAACGTGTAGACACTCAGTGAGAGCTATAACCTCTCTTGGTGTAACAAGATTGACAGAACCTCTACCAACACTGTAAATGATAAAGTCATTTCCAAGTTTTATAGGCTGTCGAAAGGGTCGATAAGTTTTAAAATTAGAGCGATTTTTAATCATATGAACAGTGGCTCCAGTGTCAAAGACAATTAATTTTGAGGAAGAATTTGAAAGATTTGCTTGGAAAATTTTTGCTGGGCCACAACTAACATTAGCGTGGACTTCATCAGTCTTAGATGAACTTGCAGCTGGACGAGTTTTCCTCTTTTTGGGGTGAAGTTGAAAACAATCGTCCTCTGAATGTTTAGCCTTTGGATTATGTTTTCCATCTCGACAATACTCCCACTTGGGTCTCTGATTATTTTTGACTTTATACAATAGTGCTGAACCAGTGGAGTTTTCCAATTCAATTTCAGAAGATAATCGAGCAAGACGTGACAATAAGCTTGCAACAGAAAGGTGAGTTTGCGTAACTTCACAAGCATGGAAAATTAATGCTTTATGAGTAGCATAGCAATCCAGAAGTTGTCTCAATAAACGATGAGCCTCATTTTTGCTTTCAACGGAGACTCCAATGGCACCCAGCTCATTAATGTGGGTTCTCAAGTCATTAACAAAACCCATTAGATTGCCTTCATGACATTTAACATCATGATAGCAAGCAAAAATTGAAGCTCTATTGGAGGCATTGGAGGCGGCATACTAATTTATTAATTTAGTCCAGATTTTCCAAGGCTTCTCCATATCTTCATCAGTGACAAAAGCGGCAATATTTGCAGCGTCAAGTTTGGAAATGATTATATTTATTGCTTTATCTACACGTTTTTGGAAATCCAAACTTATATTTTGAGCAGCATCAGTTGACAGCGGTGTTTCAAGACCAAAGACAATATTTTTAAGATCGTGATATGTGAGAAGGGCTCTCATCTTAATTCTCCATTCATGAAAATTATTGGCACTCAAGACTGGAATATTTCAAAGAGTATCACCACCAGAATCATTGTTTTAATCCATTCTTAATGGTGAAGCAGGGAGAGCAGTATCAAAAATGGAGGTAGAGGAATCAGAAAGGTTTGATGGTGCTGGCGATGGGAAAGCAAATGATTCTTCTGAAGTCATTCACTTGAGCTCTGGGCCCATAACCTGAAAAGACCTTTAACAAATAAATATGAAGCAGAAGTTAATATAATTGGTCTGCCCTTAAGCTGATCTTTGCCGCTGTTACATAACAAATAAAATAATAATATTTGAGCCAGAGAAAAAGATCATAACTAGGTAATAGCTAAATACAAAGTCTAACCTTTTACAAATAAATATGAAGCAGATGTTAATATAATTGGTCTGCCCTTAAGTTGATCTTTACCACTGTTACCTATATACATTAGTTATAAGTTTTGATAGTATTAATAACATGATTAATAGTTGGGATAAAAATTAATTCTGACCTAACAAATAAAATAGTAATATTTGAGCAAGAGAAAAAGATGGAAAACATTAGATGACCCAGAACATATATATTAGTATATCTCGCTCAACATGAATAAGCATGATTGTACAGCAACATGCAAGAACGCCACTAAAAACGTGAGCATGTCACTACACATGTGATAATAACATCTACTCATATATAAAAAAAATAAAAATAGAATTATAAGATAGAAAATAGTAAAACACCTATTCGTTCTTACACTGCTCAATATAGACAATATAATAGACACTCTAGAGATCCTCCCAGTTACAAGGTGGGGGTCAAAGTCTTGTTGCTCCATAAGTACCTTAAAACTAAACAACCAATGCAAAAATTAGCCTTTTGGCGAATAGGTCCCTTCACCATAACTCAAATTGTAGGACCAATGGCTTACCCTTTATATTTACCCCCAGAGCTTTCTAGGATTCACCCAGTTTTTAATGTCAATCTATTAGTGCCTTATCGGGATCCTTCTCAGACACCTTTGCGAACCAACCAGGAAAATATCCTAGCTTCTTATCCGCTTGAATTGGGGGATCGAGGGAAATCAATATTGTTACCAATGGATCTCAAGGATTTTTTCAAGTGGAGTCAATACTGGATTATAGGAAAATTGGGTTACAACATGAATATTTGTTTAAACCCAAAAACTCATCAGTTGAAGATTCTTTATGGGTTACATTATCAGGTATTCCCACAACTTTTGACAAGGTATTATTAGAGTTTTATAAAAAGAAAGCTTATATTGCTATACCCAAAGAAATTTTGTTAGAATGTGGATCATAATTGACATGAGTTAAAAATCAATAGTATTACATATATATATTTATCATTCATCAAAATTATATTGCAAACAGGAACCTTGGTTACTATATAAATTCCTTAATATTCTTAGTTATTTGTTAACTACAATTCAGTATCACCCCTGTATATATATCTATCATGAGTAGGATTGATTCCTCAGCGAATCAACTTTAGAATTTACCTTTCTTAAAAAGTTTCTTTCTTAGAAATTAAACATTATATTCATTTGAACTCTTACAGTAAGTGTCAGGTTTAAAAATTGTTTCCTAATTCATCATTATCAAATTTCATTACCAGTTCTCACAGTATTCCACAGAACTCACGTTTCCCTAATATACCTAACCTTATTGGAAGATAAGGAATGCCCTAATCAGTCACCCTTGCCCAACCTCCCTCCAAGCACTCATGGAACTGGCCATCCAAGTCGACAATGAGTTCACACATCAACAAACGGATGGCTGGGGTGGGGCTCGTCCATGGCGCAGCTATGCCTCATCAAGCGGGGCCGGCGCTAATGACCCAAATGCCATGAATATCGATGCAACAAATGCACGTGGTGCTAGTGGGAGGAAAAGGTTGTCAGATGATGAGTATCAGAGGCGCATGAGAAAAGGTCTGTGTCTTAGGTGTGGGAGTAGTGGTCATCTGGCAAGGGAGTGCAGGGGGAAAATGCGGGTTAGTGAAGTGGAGGACAGCGCAGGAAAGGCACAGGTAAAAGACAGCGCTCGGGAGTGAAGGTTGTGCCCTCCTGGAGAAGATTAGAGGGAAAGGATAAGAGGAATTTATGAGAAGAATTATCAGCATGTAAGCCAATTGAAGTGAATGATAATTGTATTATACTAAACTTGCCTTTAATGACCCTTGATGCCACAACAAATGTATGAGCCCTACTGGACTGTGGGGCCACCAACTGTTTTATTTCTAACAAGTTTTTACAGAGGAATAAAAAGAAAAAAGAAAAATTAGACCACCCTAGACGCCTAATTATGTTTGACGGATCGCCAGGTGGGGGGGGAGAAGTAAAAGAGAAGGTTCTTTGCAAATTTTGGTGTGATGGAAAAGAGTCGCAGTGCAGGGAATATGCGACAAACCTGAAGGACCAGTATGACATGGCTGGACTTCTATAGCCCAAAAATTGATTGGAAGGAAAAGAAGGTTCAGATGGGAAAGAGGGGGGATGCTGGTGCTAAAGTATTGGCCCCCTGGCCCCTTCAGGGGTCAGGGGCCTATCCTGGCGACTCTTCTGATGTTTTTTTATCATCAATTGACTTGCCGCCAGAGCTGATGCTTTCTCTTGATTCTAAGCAGCAGGCTGGGGATGGGTCACCAACAGGGAGCGCCAAGGGGAGCCAAGGAGAAGATAAAGCGCAGCATGAAAAGGAGAAGGCGCAACAAGGATGGGGAAAGGCAGAGGAGGGAATGGTGGATGAGGCAGAGAAATCATTTGCCCCTGGCCCTGCCCGGCAAGTCTCCTGGTGTTTTTTCATCATCAGTAGACTTGCCGCAAGAGCTGACGCTTTCTCTTGATGCTAAGTTCCAGGGCTTGGAGGGGGCGCACGAGGAGGAGGAGGGACTGGAATGCAATGCAACATCTTGGAACATATCTGCCAAAATTGCAGCCAAGGCCCAAAATTCAAATCCAACAAGAAGCCTCAAATAAATGGTCCCTGAAGCTTATTGGGAATTCTTACCACTTTTTGAAGATGGGGGAGTCAAGACCCTTCCACCTCACTGACCATATGACTTTGCCATTGATCTGATTCCAGGCGCAACACCTCAATTTAGCCGCATAATCCCATTGTCAATCTTTGAGTCAAAAGAGCTAAAAGAGATGATTGATGAAAATTTGAAGAATGGGTTCATCAGAGAATCAAAATCCCCCTGGGCGGCCCCTGTGATCTTTGCTGGGAAAAACAATGGGTCATTAAGACCATGTATGGACTTCAGGAGATTAAATGCGCTGACGGTAAAAAACAGATACCCCTTCCCTTTGACTAGTGAGCTAATTGATAGTCTTCAAGGTGCAGAGATCTTCACGTCCTTAGATATTAGGGCAAGTTACCATAACATACAGGTGAAAGAAGGCAATGAACACAAACTGGCATTCTGCACTAAATAGGGGGTGTCAGTTCTGGCAAATCCGCACTTAAATAAGTGCGGATTTTCAAAACACACTAGCCCCAATACTGGTGGATTTCAAAATGAAATAAGTCACTTATTTCACTCAAATCCACACTTTCTCAACCAAAATTGCTGATTTCACCATCAAGTCTCATTTCACTGATTTTTCAGCATCATCCCATTCATACGCAGCACTCCACAGCATAACACTTCATAACTCAAAACATCATACATCATTTAAATTTTCATATCATATCATATAAGAGTCATGCCTTCCTCACTTTCAAATCGTGATAAATTACATAAAGCAATGACTTTCATGGCTCTTGAACTGCTCTTGGACTCTGATTGCGATTCTGATTCTGGTCTAGAAGAAAATTTTGTCTTTTTATCAAAAATGGCCATGAAACATTACCTTCTTCCCAGAAAGCCTCAAGTACTTCATAACCCCAAGTACACCATCAAAACACTTCTTAAACTATCTACACCCAGTTTTGGACAGCTGTTCAGGACTTCTCAGGAATTTTTCCTTAAATTTCTTGAGCTTATTCATGATCATCCCATTTTTCACAATAATTCTCAAAAAGAACAACGACATCCTTCAATTCAATTGGCCATCACACTATGTCATTTGGGTTCAAATGGTAATGGAGCCGCTTTGAAACGTTTAGAAAATGTCTTTGATTTAGGGTATGGTTCAGTTAACACTTATACCAAACAATGTATCACTGCCATCAACTCCTTGTAATCTCAACTTCTCACATGGCCAACAAAAGAAGAGCGACTTGAATCATCTCAGGTTATGCAAGCAGAGGGCTTCCCAGGATGTATTGGTTTTGTTGATGGTACTGCTATTCCTTTGAGCCAGAAACCTGCTCAAGGTGGAAACAATTACTTTCACATTCTCGTCAAAAATTTTCACCAAAATATTTACAAGTCAAAAAAATTCTATATCTGTTTTAAAAAATTGGAAATACTCTCCCCTGCATTTTATTGAAGCAAGGGGTGGATATCACCAAAATTTTTCTAAGTCATCAATTTCACATGTCAGATTTGAAAATTTGGCAATACCCCCCCCCCTGCATTTTATTGAAGCAAGTGGTGGAAGTCATCTAAATTTAATATAATTACGTAAATTATTAAATAAATATCTAATATATATCAATTTCCCTAGTTTAAAGTAATGACAATCCCTCAAGTCAAAATGCAGATTAAATCTAGAAACAAAAGTTTGGAACTTTCCACAGGTATAGGCTAGAGGAACCCCATGAAAAAAATAAATGTTATTTTGATTACCTTTTATACAACACAAGGTTGTTGGCCCATTACTTTAGTTGAGGAAATTGATAAATAAAAAATATTTATTAAAAATTTACGAAAAAATATAAAATTTTTGATGACAACTCTAATCCCCATACTTTTTGGATCTAAATAAAGTTTTTTTAAATTGATTAACTTTACCTTTTTTCATTACCTTATTGATTCTTTGAATCAACTTATGACTGATTTGAAATGAGCAACCAAAATGTGTTAAATCTTGACAGGATTCCAAACCAGGAGGTGCTTTGGTCGTTTGATGATTATCCTTAGAAGAATTCCAAATAGTTTCGATGATACCATTTCCCAAACCAAAATCAATGATGCACCGGTGGTCTGGAAAATATAAACCATGTCATTTGACTTTAGCTGGAGATGGTATTGGTTGGCCAGTAATCGGTTTGATATATGAGAATATACCAAAAGTAAGAAAATTGGTGTCATTGGTATTGGTGTGAATTTTATTGTGAAATCCAGAATGAGTGATAATAAAATTAGAAAATAAAAGATATTAGTGGCTGATATCTTCTCATTTGGAGTCACACCAATTTGGTATTCTAAATTTGGTTGCAAGTTCATGATTTTTTTCAAATGCTTTATTACAGTGCTTTTTGAGTTGAAGAGCAAGAAAAGAGTTAAAGGAAGGAAGAGTGTCCCATAAGCAAAAATCTTCATCTTTTTGAGATTTAGTGATATTCTTGAGCAATGAATATATGCCTAGATAATAATCATATAAGAGTTTCAGAATCCTTATCCTCTAAATATGCAATATAAAAATGTGAAATAAGACAAGTGAAATTTGGAAAAAAGGCTCAACTTCACAGGTCAAAATCTCAGCAACCACTGAACCTAATTCAAACCTGTTTGTGGGAAATGAAAGATATGCTTTAGAAGAATCTTCAGTTAAAGGAAATGTGATTTAAATAAACCTAACCCTAATTTCTTACATAAAAAATGAAATAAAAATTTAAATTGGGAAAAAAAAGGCTCAACTTTAATGGTCAATATCTCAGCAACCACTAAATCAAAGTCAAATCTGTTTGTAGGAAATGAAAGGTAGCCTTTGGGAAAATTTTAAGTAAAAAGAACATTAGATTTGAATAAACCTAACCCTAATTCCAAGTCTGATTTTCAAAATTTTACAATAACTTGAAAAGTGGTAATGAAGATGAGATCAAAAGGAGTTTTATAAGTTCACTGTTATCCAGATAAGAGTCATACATATATTTAAGTATGAAATTTTCATAAAATGAATGAGATATCATATAGGCATGAAAAAATGGAGATGAAACTTACCTTGATTGAAAAGTAGGAAAAATAGAGTGAGAAAGATTGATGTTGGAATTGTGGGGAAATTGAATATGGAGTAAGTGAAATGCATAAAGAATGTGCAATGTATGTGTTTCAATGAAATGGAGCCAAAAAAAAGTGAAATAAGGGAAAGGGGGGATAATGACCATGCCAAGGAGGGATGAAGAGTAGGGTGATGGAGCTAAAAAAGAAAGTAAAGAGGGAGAGAAAAAAAAGGTTAATTATACCATTGAAATCCAAAATAACCACTTACAAAAAAAATTTAGATAAAAAAAATAAAATAAACAGAAAAAAACAAAAAAAAATATAATTAGTAATCAAAAAATCAAAAAAAAAGAATAAAATGACTTACCTGGAGAGTCCAAAAAAAAGATTTTTACTGTAAATTTCAAAAAAAAATGAATATGCAACAAACCAAAATACCAACCCAAGTGAATAAAGTACACAAAGAGGACATTTGGAGAGTACAAAATGGTATGGGAAGGAAAGGGATGATGTGGCCAACATGTGGTTTTGAAAAAAAAATCACGAAAAAGTGCTGATCTGAGGTCAGAACTGACACCCATTTTTGAAATAAGTGACTTTTTTGCAAAATTTAAGTGCTGATTTGGTTTGAAATCTGCACTTAAGTTAAGTGCGGATTTGCCAGAACTGACACCCCCTAATTTGGTCATTTTGAATGGTTGGTAATGCCATTTGGTCCATGTAATGCGCCCCCCACGTTTCAACACTTCACCAACAGCATCTTTAGAGACAGAATAGGGCACAGGGGGGAAAAAATGAGGACTTGTAGGTGAGTTGTTTTTCAGGTTTCCTGGAGTAATCTGTAGAGTAATCTCTTGATGCTAAATTTGATGTCTAGATATAGGTGTATAATTTGTTATCAATATCTGATAATTTATGGGAAATCTCTACAACCAAACTTTTTTTCTTGGATTCAGATTTTGGAATGGAAAAATATTTGAAACTCTAAAAAACAGATATCATCAAATTTCAGACAATTTCAAACAATATTCTGCACTTTCTTCATGAAAAACACAAATTATTTCTATGAAAAGACCAATAACAGGAAAAAGTGCCATGCTATGATTTATTAGAAAAAAAAGTCAAATATTATAACCTGTCATAATGTATTTTGCACTATTATTATTTTTTCATTAAACAAATGGATTACATATATTAAGGTAGAGATTCTTGTGCACTGAATTTACTATATCTGAGCCATAAAAATGACCATGTCCACATCTTTTCTAAAGTTTATTTGGTGTTAAGTAATATTTGAAGTGTTTTCAAATTGCAAACTAGAAAGCATAATCCAAGAGCTATTTTATAATTTTGATCAAGATTAATTCTCTTATTCTAATCAAGACAATTCGCCTTCAGCTAATGTCAAAAGGTTAGAAATTTTTTATGTTTCCTCAGTCAAATGATAGTATCAATTTTTTGATATCATTATTTCTCCTACTTCAGAAGTTTTTTTTTTGTTTTGTTTTGTAAGATTAATAATAAAACTGAAAATTGTTTGCACTTTTAATATAGATATAGATTAGTCTTTATCATTATTTACATGAAACTCAAAATTCATGTTAGGAATATTATTTTTTATGATTTATTTTTCCTTTTTTCACTTATAATATATGAAATATAACAATTTTTTAAAAAAAAGCATTTCTTCCACAAACAGATTACAGAAACATCAGAAGCTCTGAAAAAAATTTCCAAAATATAAAATATCAAAAGCAGAAATGATTTTGATATGGAAATTGATGCACTATTTCATATAAAGACTAATGGCTTTGAAATAAGAACAATTCTTCCTCTTCTTCATAGATGCTCCTATTATAGACTTTTTATTTGATCTAAACCTTTTTTTCATATCACTCTCCTTAGTGCTTGGATAATTGTCCTCTTTATTACCTCACTCAGACCTGGAAAAAATAATCATCTTTTTTTCACCTTTCTCTCAGCAATAATTCTTCTAAGCTTCAACTATTTTTGGAATTACATACTTATTTTTTATTTTTTTTATTTTTTGTAAATCATTCATGTTTACCCATCAGGCTATGTTTGCAACTGGTTAATTTTTTTTTGAAGTTAAAATATATTTCAGATTTAGATTAGGAAATAACTTAATTTTACATATATTTGTTTTTCTGATAAATCAAATATTAATAAAATAGCTCTTGAAAATTCAAGCGTAGCTAAATACTCTGAATAAAGCTCCAGTAAAATTTTGTACAAAATTTTGAGCTATATTTTCTTATCATTAGATTTTACAACTACAAAAAATTGATTTTGGCTCACATAATCAGGTTTTTTTTATTGAAAAATTTAAATGTATTATTTATTTTGAAGAATTAACAAAATTAAAGATCACATCAGTAAAATATTATGAAACCTACACCAGGTAGATTTTGACTTTTTCAGAAAAGTAGAAAAAGAAAAAAAAATCTATTATGGTTTACAACTATGTAATGCTCTTATGATCAATTCTACTTTTTTAAATAGGAAATTTCCATTTTACTTGAAATATTATTGTAAAAAGATTTATGTAGATGTACTATTGTTGATGTAGTTGGTTTAAAAATATCATGGGGACAAAAACAATTCAACTGCTTGTTCAAATTACAATGATAAAATTTTTAACAATTTGGAAAAAAATAGTGAATTACTAGTGGCAGTGAAAGGAGTGATAATGATGGTTGTGAAATAAAATTTGAATTTTTAGGGCTGGGAAAGATAGTTGAGGCTGTGAAAAGCAATAGAGGCAGTGAAAGAAAATTGTAGAAGAGTGAAAAAATTTAATTTAAAAATTCAAAAAAATTTAACAAAATAATGGAGAGCAATTTTAACCCACCATAGATTATATAGTGGAATATAGATATAAAAAAATTAAGAGATGGGGAGAAAATGATTGTAAATAGAGAGTGGAAAATGATTGGAGCCTAATGAGGGATGATAGAGATAGTAAAATAAATTGTATATTGGTGATATCCATGTTTGTATTTCTTCAAACTAATGTCTCTAGCCCTTGTATATACTATATATCCATCTTTTTCAAAAAATAAAAAACAAAATTTTAAATAGCACATTTCCAATGCAGTAAAAATTATTCAAATATCACTAAAATAAAAAAATCATCTTTTCAGATATTCTATTTGCTTAGGAGTTAACATAATCTCACTTCCAGAACAGTAATACTCAATAACTTCAGCCAACTCCTTCAAATCAATATCACTTTTATTATCTACACACGATTTTTCTATTACACTGAGTTTGCTATAATATTCATCATAAACATTAGCTTTAGAAATACCATTGGGAAGAGGTCTATCATCAATTTCATATTTAGTGGGACAATTTCTAGGCCCTGCTTCAGGTTGATTTCCCTCAGTTGTTGGTGGTAAAACTTGTTTTAGAGGACGAGTGACCTTGGCCCTCACAGAAGCTTTGGCTGTTGATGATTTTGCTTTCATCATTGATTTCTTGACCCAGCCTTCATTGAGTGAATCTAAACATCGGAAAAGTGCTGGACTTTTCCAAGGAATTATTCTCTTAGTGTGAGTTCCACTAGCACTTACCTCTGTGTCTGAATGAAGCTCAGCATCTTTGAAAAGCCCAGCCTTATCAGGAACCAAGAATGAAGCAGCAATCTCAATTTGACGGTCACACAACTATATAAGTCAAGAATCAGTTTATTTATATACTACTGTGATAAAGTAGTTCACTTACCTCTCTTCTCATTTTAGCAGTCTGGTGTTTCACACTTTTTATCTTCTGCACTTGGGAAAGATCAAAATCAGATTGTTTTTTTTTGGCTTTATCCCTGAAAATTTTGGCCTGTCCAGATATCCATCACTGAAGAATACTTAAAACTGCTTCATTAATGACAATGGCTTGAGAAATTGGAAAATTTTGGAAACCTTTGCCCTGATAAAAAGCCATCCATCCAGAGACAATTTGAGTGAGGATGGTTGAGTTCCAATCATCATCATCACTTTTTCCCCAGTCATACAAGAAGCAAGAGATCCCAGTTTGAGCCAATTTAGCTTCAGCTTGACGTTTCCAAACAACTTTAATGCTCTGGCCTGGTGGAAGGGGGTAGTCAGAAGTGGGTGTAAAGGTAGGATTTTTGAAGGTAGAAACAAGCTGATCAAGTTCCAATTTGATAATAATGTTTTTTGAGAAAAATCCAGGCTAGGACAGGGCTTATTTTGAATCTCTTGAATCATTTTTTCCCTTTTCTGGTGCAGGCTTCTCCATTTGTTGACTAGCCCTGGTTCAGGGCACGGCGGAAATTTTTGCTTTGAGGGGTCAAAGCCTAAAGAAATCTTGCAAACATGATGACTGATTGTCGTAAGGGAGAGGATGCAGATGGAATTTGATTCTTTTTCTCTAAAGAAGTGACTTGTCTCCTGGAGGAATTTCAGACTTTCTCTTCTTTGCCTGTGATTCTTTGTGCTGATGCCATTGAATATAAGACTCCGGATCCAAAGCTGATTCCACTGTAAATTCAATTAATAAAGATAAAATGAAACAATAAATATATGAATTTGTACTTACCATCATCATCACCAGATGAAACTTGAAGAAAATCCTCAATGTTCCCTTTTTCTTTTTCTGGTTAAATAAAAATCATTTGAAATAAGCAAATGAAAATTTTGGATTTCCCATTTACTTACCTGCTACAACCACCACAAAATGGATTTGAAAAAAATAAATATTGATGAAATTTTGAGTATAAAACATGTAATATCATGTTGTTATAAGGTAGAGCTATTTACCTGCAGAAGGGTTACTTCTTTCACTCTCTCCAGGTTCAGGATTGGGTCCTTGTGATTTCTCACGCAAGGGTGAAGAAGGTGGGGGTGCCGGACTCTCCTCTTCTTGTCTATTTGGTGATGCATGTGATGAGTTGGGTTGGGGGGAATTGTCTCTACTATCTCTTGGAGAATCAACCATTGGAACTTTTTTTCCTTTGAGTACAAGAGTTGAGATCACAAACATGAAAAATAATTACCATCTGTACTGATGTCCATTTTTGAGGATAACTTGGCTTAGTAAAAAAAAAGATTTGATACTCTTGAAGGTAGATGTTGAATGTGGTTGTTATTAGGAAATAAGGCAAGTTTTGAAATATCATAGAACCTTCTTAGAACAAAATAATTATAATATGCATTATTCATTATATCTGACAAAAAGAAATAAATTTATAGTAAGAATTTTAAAACATCCATAATAAGATAACCATTAGGTAAAAAAAATTGCAATTGATTCTTTCTGGTCAAAAATATGAACTTTTACTCAATATTATTAATTTGTAAAATGTATTTCACTCTTCCATGGAAATGTAAATTAGTAATTCATAGCCATCAATTGATCTTTTTATAAAATATATTAAGATGGAAAAAATTTTAGATTCACGCAAGCAAACATGAAAAAGATAATCAGATCATATTTATTTAAAAAAATAAAGCAATGTATTTTCAAGCTTATACTAGGAGGCTGATTTTTTTTCCCTGCTTTCCAATCCGTGGAAATTCCTGGTTTTTAGTATCTACAGACCATTGCTCTGAAAAATCTAAAACAATAGCCATTGAAATGTCTTCAATACTCATATTAAACTTATTGAAAACATTGTCAGAACCCAGACAGGTAAAAATAATATCAACAATGTATTTATGTGTCCTGGGCCACTTGACTCTATCCCTGTTTTTGTGACTCTTCTTGAGCCAATTGGTGACCTCAATTAGCTCAGCACAAAAAACATATCTTGCCTTCCTGATATCATCCTTGCACAAAAACAAACCTCTTACCCCACCAGCTAAGAAAAAAGCTAGATAAGAATAGTTTTTATCTTGCTTTTCTGACTGAAGTTCTGTGTTTGTTTTTGATTTAACCAAAGTATCCCCAGTTTTTTCTTCCAACAAAAAGTCAGGTTTTTTGGAGTATCCCTTCAACATAGTCAAACATTGAAGCATCACAAGGATTCAGTCATGAAGAAGAGTGAGATGTCCAATAGAAACCTTCTTACTAGTTGACAGTGCATCTGATTTCTCTTCATTGTTGACATCTTTCTGTATCTTCAATCTCTCCAAGTATGAGATAGCATCTAGGACACTATCTTCAGTGCTGCCAGTCTGAAAAGTTTCTCTTGAAGAATTCAATCGGGGTCTGGATAAACTGGTTGCTTCCATTATAAGATGAGCCCAAAAATTCTTCTGACTCTTGGATGGCTCATTTAGCTGGAGAAGAGCAGTAAATGAGTAGGTTGAATTCTTGAATTTACTGTTGATAAAGCCTGTATGGAAGATGTCATGTTGATACCATAGTTCAGATTCTGAGGGAAGGAGGTAAGAAGGTGCTGTAAAAAATTTCAACAACTGCTATTATAATTCAGATGAAAATATGAAATAACATATCTAAAGTCAAAACCTGCTGAAGCCATTTTCCTATAGAGCAGCTTTCTTGCTGCCATGCACAGTTTGTTGAATTATTCGTTTCACTAGAGGAATCAACCTTGATAGAGTGATGATACTCCAATATACTGTAAGAATTTAATGCCATTTTCCTCCAGGAATCTCGATCCATTCTACCTGAAAATGTGGAACAAATTTTTTCCACAGATTCTCTATGCTGGGCCTAGACAAAGCAGTAATTTGATTTAGCAGTAGATGATGATGCCTCATTATCTGGATTGGATGTAGAAGCTGGGGCAGTGGAAGGAACGGCAGTTGAAGATGAGGCAATGGGAGCTGAAGTGGGTTGGGGAGGTAAAGATGTAGAGGAAGCAGGGATAGAACTTTGTTCTTTTGGAGTTGAAGAAGATTCTGGAGGGCCAGCCAGTTGCAATGAAGTTGAAGCAGATAAGGGTCTTGAGGATTCATCAGGGATAGATTGTTCAGCTGGAGCATTAACAGGAGTTTGAGTTGAGGGGGACTGAGAAGGAGATTGAACAGGGGGAGATGGATCAGGGGGAGATGTAGCAGTGGGAGATTTAGCAGGGGGAGGTTTAGAAGTGGGAGGTTTAGAATGGGTTAATTGGATGATAGATTTGGTAACAGTTGCTTTAGAACCAGCAGGTTTCTTTGAAGGGAGTGATGGAGCTTTAATATTTTTAGCAGGTTCAGGAATAGAGACAGAAGGATTGGGGATACAGGGAGCTGATAAAGTTTCCTCTGGGGGAGGAGGTATCTCGGAGGTTGAGGCTTGTGGTAGTGAAGAATCTAGATTAGCTGATATCCTTTGCCTCTTGGGTGCATCCTTTTTGTATAGTGAACGTGGCTTTGAGTGAGGCTGGGAGTCATCCTCTGAGTCAGATAGAACAGGATGGCTGGAAACTTTAATGGTCTGTTTTCTTTTTGAAGCCCTTCTTTCAGGTTCGTTCATGAGATCAATGATGACAGTTTGATCATTTGGTGGAAGCTGTTTTCCACTAGCAACAGCTAAAATTGAAGAAATTAGTTATTTGAAAAATAATTAATACTAGAATACATACTTTTTTTGGATTTTTCACATGCAAGTAGAAGCTCCTGAACCTTTTTCTTGATTTTGCCTGAAAGAATCTTCTTACCAGCAAGTTTCTCCACTGATGTTTGAAACTCAGATACAGATGTGAGGAAATCATCCTTTGAGACTTGAATGACTTCATCCTTCAAAATTCTGTCCTTGTGCTCTTCAAAGTCTTCCATTTTGTGAGCGTGATCTGAAGCACCATCTGAAGTAGAGCTTGTTAACTCAAAATAAAACTAATAATGATACAAAAAACTCACCAGAGCCTCCACCTGATTCTTGAGAATATTTTATAGAGGAGAGAGGGCTAGATATATCTGTGGACTTAGAAAACTTTCCAGAGTCTAATTGATACAAGAAGAGACCAAAGTAAAAAAAAAGAACTCAAGAGGTAAAAATTACACAAAAAATTAGACTTGCCTGTTCCAGAATTATCTTTATCTTGAGTAGAAACTTGTGCTGTAGCAGGTACAGGCAATGCTGATTCTTCAGCCACAGAGGGAGAGCTTGGAGGGGCTTGGCTAGGGGTTGAAGTCTGGGGAGGAATAATATCTGAATGAGTTGAGAGAGTTGAGCCTGATTGTGGTTAAAGGAAGAAAGAAGCAGCTGCAGATGTAATTGCGCATGAATCTCAATGTGAAGGTCATCCCATATTCATTATTCACATTGAAGTTGAATACAATACATTTTAATTTATGCACAAATTTATATATATTAATTTAAATTGAAATATAATATTATAAAAATTAAATTGAACTCATATGTGCATAGCACAGCCATGTTATTTCACAGCCTGCCTGATTTTGTTTTTTCTTTGTAATGTTTTTGATTTTTTTGTGATTAACTTGAGCTTACTATAAATTAACATATACTTAAGTTAATTGAATTTTTCTTTAATTTTTTATTAACTCTCAATTTTTCTATATTATTATTTATTTTGCATAATGGCACATTTAAATTTTTTATTATTTTTTATTTTCTTTTTTTAGCCATATGAAAAAAGGTATCACTGATACTTTTTTTCATATGGTCATTTCTTTTTCTCACACTATAGCTAGATGAACCAGAATATCTGGTCCATCTAGCTATTTCCATTTTTTTTCGCTTCTCACCTCTAGGTCACGTGCAGCAAAGTATCGCAGCGATACTTTGCTGCACGTGACAAGTAATGGTTTAGGTGGCCAGGTCAAATGGACCATATCATAAAACAGATATGATTAATTTGACCCAGCTTTTGGTGGCTAGCTGCTGGTCACATGCAGCAAAGTGTCGCAGAGATACTTTTCTGCACGTAACTAAGTAGCAGGCACCAATCCTGGCTCAAAAATGAGCCATAAGAAATTGAATTTTTGATTAATATAGCAAAAATACGTGAGTTAAAATACTGTGGTCCCATGAAAATAAAAATAATTGTGGGATTTTTTTTCATGGGATGAGAGAATGTGAGTTTAAAAAAAGGTTCAATGCACCATAATTTAAACATTATGGTCCATCAAACCATGAATAAGGGAACTGGGACAGGTGATGACTTTGAAATAAGTATATAGGTAATTCTTTTTTCAATGTGAAAAATGAGTAATTGGGGAGTTTCATAGGACTAAATCAACAAAAAATTTATTTTTTTCAACTACATTTTACTACATATTTGATTGGAAATAAAATATATATAAATTCGTGACTGGCAACATGGAGAGAGAGAAAAAAAGTAAACAGAGATTAAACATAATATTTATATAAGGTTATGGATTTTAAGTTTATGGAATTGAGAAAGGTTTTTATGAGGGGTTTAACAGAATTTTACTAGAGAGAAACACCTTTGCACAGCCTTTCCTAGCACTTTTTAAGCCCCTTTTCCACCCCCAGTTGGCCCCAGGGGGGCCCCACTGGGGGTGACAGAGGGGCTAAAGGGGGGCTTCAAAGGTTTAAAATAAGTGATTCAAAGGGGTAAGTCAGAGGTAATGAAGGTAAAATTAATAATATACTGTTCTTAAAATATAAAATAATAATTTTTTTTTTTTGGTTTTTATAAAATTAAATTTTTTATGTCAAATTTTTTGTATAATTTTTTGGTGTTGAAGATAGCAATTTTCAATATTCCCAATATCAAGGTACATATAAATTCCTTAAAATTTCATTGGGAAATTAAAAGCTGTTTTTGAATTTTAATAGGCTATTTCATAAGGTAAAATTTAATCAAATGTACTAAAATATATTGTGATATTATTCTATACACTGAACAAATCTAGCCTTCAAATCTAATACCATTTCTAGGAAACAGGTTCTTAGAATGTTGCAAGATGATTATTCAAGTGAAATATGAAAAAATATAATCATTATTAATTTATGTAAGAAGCTGTAAGCTAAAGTAAATACAGGCAAATCAGTATTATTTAATTATTGATCTCTCAAACTATATTTGATGACCTTTTTTTACAAAATATGAATTTAATTTATTAAATGCACCTCCAAAAAATTAAAAATAAAGTTCCTTGAAAGTTTTTAATATTTAAAAATGAAGATTTATTATGTAGTACATGTAGTTTTTATATATAATTGAAGGATTTACATTATTAATTTAGCCCTTTATACTTCTGCATTAAATTAAACCACTTCCAAACAAAAAAGTCTCTTTGTTCCCAAAATATCAAGTCCTATATATAGGGCTCTGCTTCCTCAAAAAATTGTCCCATCTTTTATTTCTTTACCATCATGGATGTTTCTACTATCAAACCCATTTGTATTGGCATCTTGAGGTCCTACACCACAACTAGTCACAATACAGCTTCAGTTCAGAAACAGCATGTTTCTATTTATTTATCTAAAACTGAAAATATTATCAAAATATTTTCACAGAAGCCAAAGTTTTGTGTGGGAAATCTTATCTCTACACATGCAAAGGTGCTCTACACTCTTCTTGGAAAACCATCCTCCTCAACAACTATAGCTCCAGTTGGTGGTTGGACATCTGGTCAAGAAACACCTCTTCTAGTCATTGAGACTCTTCTTGTTCCTCACCTAGATCTCACCCTTCCTCCAACAATCAATATATTAATTTTCTGTTTACCAGCACATATTTCTTCCCTCTACACCTTCCTTCTTCCTATCAAAGAGGATATTTCTGAACCAACTAACTATACACCCTCTCTTCACTTGGGCTGTGAAGTTCAATATCCGTTTTCAACTCAGCTTGACGGCTCACTCATTCACATACAGGAGCTCCTCTCCATCAAATTCAGTCACCCAGCTTCTATGGCTCAACCCCAACATTTGAAAACATGCCTTTTACCCCATCAAAGCCAGGCTCTTGCATTTATGCTACTTCAGGAAAGGCGTACTGAAACATATTTATGGAGGTGCTGTGGAGATTCGACTTGGGAAAATGAATTGAGTGGAAGAGTTACCAACACACTTCCAAAATCAATTCTATTAGCAGATGACATGGGCCTTGGGAAGACAGTGTCAACAATTGCTCTGATTTTTAGTACTTTAAATGAAGCTGCTGAATTTTCACGTCTTCAAAACCCTTCATCAAGCACAAATAAGGTGAAGGCAACACTCATTGGTACCCTCAACTTTATTGAAACAATGGGATCACGAAATTTTACAACATACTGATCCTGATTTGATGATTAAAGTTATTATTCATCATGGAAAGGGCAGAAGTGAAAATTTCATAAGCTTTTATGAGGCTGACATTGTCTTAACATCATATCATATTATGATAAATGATTTAGGAAGTTTAGAAAAGGAAGGTTTGTTCCATGTTCAATGGTCTCGTGTGATTCTGGATGAAGCACAGTAAGTTTTTAATTACTATTGATTTAATAAATTTGATTCATTTTCCTATAGTCAGATACGTGATCCATCTTCAAAGTCCTCCATATCTGTTACTGCACTAAAGACATCTCGCCGTCTTAGTCTAACTGGAACTCCCATCCAGAACAAAGTCGAAGATTTATTTCTTATCTTTCAATTTTTATGTCTTGAGCCACTATCAACCTCTGAAGGATGGAATAAATACGTTGGAACTCCAGCAAAGAAAGGCCAATTTACCAATGTCAAAAAGATTATTCAAAAAGTCTTAGGGGACATAATGATTCGAAGGACAAAGAATTCTATATGTCTGGATCAGGGGATGTTAACTTCATAAATAGAGTGAAATATCAAAACTTCATTATCAATTTGACAGGTCAACTTTCAGAAATGTACATCATGCAGCATAATACCTTATTCAAGCAGCTCAACATGGATGAAAACAGCTTACCTGCTAAAGATCCTTCTGGATTTGTGGCTCTATCAGCATTGCGACGTTTCTGCAATCACCCTCAGTTCCCACACAATTCAGAAATATCTGTGGTGGAAGAAATGGACTGGAAGGAGAGTCCAAAATTTGTCCACCTGGTCAACTTCCTTCTCAAATTATACTCTATTGAAAAAGAAATGAAATGTGTCATTTTCTCTGAGTGGACTGACACACTCAAATTGTAAGTTTTTCTTTCAATGAAAAAATATTAAAACTAACCTTCAAAATAATAGAATTTTATTTGCTCTTTCTGAGTACAATATCCGAAATCTCAGATTTGATGGTTCACTTGACATGAGTGCACGGGAAATTGTCCTCCAGTTATTCTCTACCATAGATTCTGGTGTTCTTTTGGTGTCTTTGAAGGCTGGAGGAGAAGGTCTTAATCTGACAATGGCATCACATGTTTTCTTAATTGTAAGATTTCAATTTCTCAAATTATGATTAATCTAACTTTTATTTTTAGGAACCTTACTGGAACCCTTTGATGGAGAAACAAGCCATTGACAGAGTTTGCAGGATAGGTCAAACTAAAGAGGTCCATGTTTACAGATATATTGTTTCCTCTACAATAGAAGAAAACATTACATGAGTGGGTAATTTTCCAAGAATCTTTATCAATATTATTACTCAATAATTTAAAATTTTAGATTCAATCAAAAAAACTGTACTTGGCTGAGTAAGCTATTTTTATTTTCAACTGTGATTCTTTGAGACTGAATTTGAAATACTTTTAGCTTGGCTGTTCCTGAGAGAAGCATCTAGATGGGCGAAAATATCTTCATAATCATCTTGTAATTACATGTAATTTTAATAAAATGTTTGATTTTCTTAGTTTGATTAAAAAATGTTTTTAGGCTCACAAGTACACAAAGGAAAAAAAAATTATTAGGCCCTTTCAAAGTTATTAACAAGGGGAAAATGTTAAAATTTGATATATAAGGTGTACTTCTTTTCCCCCATTTCCCCTCATTTGTACATATTTTTAATTACCACAAACAATGTCTTCATGTAAGTTTCCTATTCGATAGGCTATAATTTTTTCACTAATGTAAAATTTTAGATTCTACTTTAATACCAGCAACAAGTTTCAAAAGTTCTAGGGCATTCAATAAAATTCTTGCTGAAATAGGTGTTCCCAACTCCAAGGCTACCTCAACAGCTTCTATAATTGATTTTATAAAGCTTATCCTTGGGAAATGCAAGAAAGAAGATACTTATCCATCTTCTCCGACTGTTTCTGAAATCTCTTCTCTTGTAAATCCTTTACCTTCTACTTCCATTCCAACAATATCCGAAACAACTGAAACCATGGAGGAACTGCAGTTATTTCCCTCTGGGCGGCAAAAAACAATTCCACTTGTTTTTCATCATATTTGTCATGATGATGCTAAAGCAGTTGGAATACCTTGACTATGCTTTTCTATGAATGATGACACAGAATGGAATCAATTGGTTATCTCTCATCTGACAAAGCACTATTGCTATGCCTTCAAAAACCAGGCATTTCAATATTATGTCTTTGATCATAATGAGTACCAAGAGGATTTTGTGCCACTCATAATAGAACGATGGCTCCGCACCCAACAGGGACAGTCCAGATCACCTCCAAATTTCTGTCCTGGAAAAAAAATAAGGAAACTAGAAGAAAAGTGAGTCAAGTTTTTTTTTCTAGAGGAACTTTCATTAAAACTCTACTTCAGTTACAAAAATCTGGGCTCCATACTGCGATATATGTACTGGATCAAGAATATCTCTTCTTATTTGATAACCCGAATTATCACTCTGACACTGAGCAGGATGAGGAAGGAAATCTTTGGAAGAGAAAATTGAAATGGCGATCAGATGAAATTTCCAATTTTTATTCCCAGATTGATCAGATTACTATGAACAAGTTAAGAGGAACCAGAAAATGTAAATCTTTGTATAAAAATGTTGTTTCACTTAGAAAAGAATCATCCATTATGTCAGAAACATCATCTTTTCCAAGTAATCTTCCACTGTGTTGCTATAATACTGATTCATTAACTACATCACAGTTTTTATTGCTATGCAGGAATCAATCCTTTAAAATACCCTCTCTTTTACATTTATTATAATATTTATTCTATTATTTATAACCTTATTTATTTTAAAATATGTGTACATCAAATAGCAACAAGAAAAATTATTTCACTGTATTAATGAATTTTGCAATTTTTAATTTCATCCATTCACAAGAATTCCTTGAATGATGAAAAAATTTTTAAAAAAAACACTGAATATCATTTTTCATAATTGCACCTAAAAGATTACCTTTGAATGGTATAATTTTTAAATTTTGACATGTCATTGCTTAAATATCATTTTAAATTCATAACTTCTTTCATTTAAATTCTATTCACTCCATAAACATGATTTTAGAAATAAATTATATGGTTCATTATCTATGGTTAAGCTGAATATACAAATATGATTTTTGAACAAAATTTTCCTTTTTCATTTTCCTAAAAATATAAATTACAGTCTTTAAATTTTAAATTGTACTTCCTTTTTTCATTGACCAAAATACTCAGAGAATCATGCAGTACAACAAAAAGTACTCTAATTTTTAAATGAAAAAAGTTTAGTATCTTGTCAACCATTTCTTATAAATGTATGTTCAATATCCCTGATTGATTATGGTACAGAATTTTTTACTTGTATCTGTATCTTCTACCATGCAGTTCATGCAAATTCATGCTCCTACACCTTTAATATTAAACCCATGAAACTTGAAAATTTTTTAATTCAATTTAGTATATTATTCAAATTGAATAATCAGTTATGATTCATATTTTGGCATGGAATACATCAAATTTCATTTCCACCTTGTTCCTCTATCACCACCATCCTAAGTATTATATTTTTATAAGCCATTTAAAAATTCCAACTAAGTACAAGATTTGCATTTGCTCTGAACTTGGCTGTGATAAAAAGACATTTACTAATCCTAATGGTGAAACTGAAAGAGGTGTTTCAATGTCTTATACAACATTTTATAAACATCAACAAAAAAATTTACTCTTTAAAAAAAATCAAGAAAGACAATCACCAACAATTTCCAACATTCCATCCTCTCTTCCTTCAACCTCCCATCCTGAAGTAACTTTGAGTTCACGTCCAATTGCCAGCACTTCACAACAAAAAATCCCCCTCTCAGAAGAGGTATGAAATTGAATTATTCTCTAATTTTATATCATTTCTAACCACCAAAATAATTTTTATCATCATAGCCAACCCACCAACCCATTTTAACACCTGATACTTTGAATACTGACTCAACTACCCTTATTTTATAAAAATCTAATATCTCAAAATCATCTAGTTTGTCAAACTCGAATTTCACACGTGTTGATTCCTCTGATTTTTCTCCACCTGCTCTTGCCCATCTCTCACCTTATATTTTCTTTACCCTTATTGAAATTGCTCATGGCCACTTGGTACAAAGCCTATCTAGGGACCAAATTGAAATAAGAATTAAAGCTGAATTTTTCAAAATTCGACTAATTTCCAGAAGTTTTGGAAATCCTGCTAGTTTTGAACAAGAATCTCAATTACTCCCGCATGATATATACACTATTATCCAGAGACTTAATCTCAAAGCCCCTTTAAAAATGTTACTCTGTTGTCCGAATTGCTTTCATCAACCTTTCAAATCAGTCAATGAGTACAACTATGATCATAGTCACTGCAAACAACTTCTACTAAATCCCATTCCTAAGAAGGATGAAGATTTGCTGATATGAAACTACCCCTTGTTCAAAGTGAAAAATAATAAATCCTTACCAGCACAAACTTATACAACTCAGTCCCTTATATCTTGGCTTGCACATCTTCTACTTTTTCCTGGATTTGAGGATGATCTTGACACTTCTTTGAGAAGACCACGGCAGACACATGGAAAAATGTGTGATGCATGGGATGGGTCAGTGTGGAAAGAATTTAAAGATTCTAGTGGAGGTTGTTTTACAAAAAAAAGTGGGAATTTGGTTTTTAGTTTGTATATGGATTGGTTTAATCCATTTGGGAACAAAATTGGTGGTCATAATAAGGTATCATTTGGTTCAATAATACTGATTTGTCTCAATCTCCCACCTCATTTACAATATAAAAAGAAACATGTCTTTTGGCCGGAATTACACCTGGGCCTCATGAACCCAGTTTGGACCATTGTAATCACGTTATTACACCACTTTTGGACAAACTTCTTGCCTTGTGGAAAGGATGTTTTTCTCCAAGACTTATAATCACCCAAATGGACGGTTAATCCGTGCAGAAATATTTCCTTTGATTGGCGATCTTCCAGCTATCCAGAAGCTTTCAGGATTTTCCAGCTATAGCTCTAACATCCCATGCCATTTTTGCTATATTTCAAAGGAGGAACTGAAATCTGGCAAAACTCCTTCTGAATTTCTTTCTTGGACTGATTCTCACCATTGCACATATGCTCTCAAATGGAAAACTGCTTCCAGTGCACAAGAAAGGAAAGAAATCTTGGAGAGTAAAGGTTTACGATATTCATCACTTCTTCAGCTTCCATATTGGAAACCAATTTCATTTGTTGGAATTGAGTTAATGCACTGCTTACTTCTTGGAATGGCAAAGGACTTCAGCAAAACGTACCTTCAGATACATGTGGCTGGAGAAAGAATTCAAAAACAAAAGAAAAATAGATCTAAAAGAGGCTTTAATGATTTCGATCCAAATCCTTCCATATCAAGCCAAAATTCATTTTCTAGTGCCTCTAGTAATTTCATATATTCGTTTTCAACTGAAAAGAAAAAATCAAAGTCTCCTTCTTACCCTCATTCATCCTCTCAAACTTTGAGAAAATCTAATAAATCAAAAAGTTCTGTTTGTATACTTCTACCTCCGGGAAAAATTTTTAAACGTAAACTTTCTCATCAAGATAGTTTTCATGAGCAGGTCAAGAAAGTAAAAACGGCTGGTCCATCAAAAAGTCACAATCAACTTCCTAAAGATATCTGTTTCGATGGAAATGATTCTAGATCCAATTTTTCCAGTTCAAGTAAGTTAAAATGAGCTATTATTAGATGAAAATTGTATCTCAAAATATTTTTGTAGATCACACCTTTCAGAAATATTCAGATTTATCAAGACCCAAAGTCACTTTGAAACCAGCACAAAACCCAGATGCATCAACAGATAATTTTTGTCTACAATTGAGTGAATTTTTAATTTTTCAAACCTGTATCAGCAATACTAAGACCCCTTCATGGCTAACCCGTGTTCCTAGTAGTCTAGGAGAGGCTGGTACAAATCTTAAAGCTGATGAATGGTTTGTACTACGTAAAATTTACTATGTGGCAGCTTTGATACCAGTTTGGGCTATTGAAAATTCTGACGCACGAGAGAAGAAGTTGATTAAATGTCTTTCACTTCTGGTTTCAATAATCAATATTCTGACTTCCTTGGAGATACATTATGGTAAGGTAAACTCTTACAGTTGCCTTGCTGTAAGCAGAATCCGGAGGAGATATGTGGATTTAGCTGAAAACCCCATCCTTCCAATAAAAAATAACAAAATGGGAATTCTAAATCACTAAGCTAACCAGTCTACTTGGATCTGATTGATAAAAATAATGAAACTCTAAAATATTTAATGCTTATTGAGATTTAAATAAAAGTGACTGTTGAGAAAGAAACACTGATAACAACAATTAAGGTGTACCAGTGAAAGATCTGAAAAGATTGACTTTTATGTTTTTATAATAATTTAAATTTTTATGAGATAGCAATAATCAAGTCCCAGTGATGAAGACCTTTCTAAAGATACCCTGTATGAAGTGTGATTTAAATTGTTGAGTAGTATTTCTAAAATGTTATATATAAAATATAAAGTTATAAGGGTATTACAATTTATTTAATTTGTTGAGTAATAAAAAAATGAGACTGTGTTGGTTAAAGATTAAGCTGTATGATGTATCCCCCCCTCAATTTCGAGTTTGAGAGGCTCTTAAGTATTCCTAGTCACGTGCCTAAGTTTTCCCCTCCAGAGCTCAGCCAGAGTCAATCCGGAGCCCGTATGGAGCTCGTACAGAGTCCGAACGGAGTCCGTACGGAGTCGAAGCGGAGTCTGTATGGAGTCCATACGGAGTCCAAACAGAGTCCAAGCGGAGTCCGTCCGGACTCAATTAGAACCTTTAAAACTATAATAAAAAATCTAGAATAATTACACATAATAGAGCCACTTCTCCTTTACATTCCAAACTAATTTTCGTAGTCTGCGCAGCTCTAATCACCCTGTGAAAAGTCATCAAAGTTAAGTATTTTCTAAAAACGTAAATATTTCTATAAAACTTTAAAATTCATTTAAAAATATAAGAAAAATAGTAAAAATTCTGGGAAACTTTCCCAAGGTTCTTGAGTGACTCGACTTGATACTTATAAACTCTTCAGACCGTAAAAATAAGTTTTCTCTGTAAAATAAATTGTTTTCGCGTAGGCATTTGCTCTTGACCGATTTCTTCATATTTAAAACTCAAATAAATTAAATAAAACCCTTTTATAAAAAAATAACGCCAATCTTGCACACCGTAATAGCTCCATTTACGTACTTAGGTGCCATACTAAACTTTAGGCTACCACATCCTCCCTCCAATTGAGAATGTCCCCATTCTTAATACTTTGCATAAGTGGTTGAGCAATTCCAAAAGAATTATCTTTTCTTATAAAATAATTTGATAAATTTGTTTTAGCTGGTCTTCTTTTAATTCTTTATAATAAAAACTTTGTTTCTTCTTCTCTGGCTTGATATAACATAAAATAAAATAATATAAATCTTGTGATCAATCCACTACTGAGAGCAAGGTTTGAATCCCTTCAGACTCCCATTAACCAGTCTTCCTTCTTGTCACAGCATTGAGAGAGTGGATCTTCTTATGAGCCGAATACTCCTGATTCCAACCTCATAGGGCCCCCCACTGAGCCGAATTCTATGATTCCAATCTCGCCATAAGGTCCTCCAAGCTTCACACCAAAAAAAAAGGCCTAACTATGAGGCACTAAAAAAATCATTCCCTAAAATCCAACTACCATCCTAACTTCTGATTCCTTCATCACAAATTTCAAAGTTTGCTATGCAGCAAACCCATAAAATACTTTTTCCAGGCTTCCAATAAAAATATTAACTTTAGACCATGTTAAAGCGCCACAAATTTCACCTAATTAACCATTATGCTTTCCTTAGCATCATCACCACCTAAAATTTCAACCTCCTAAAGCTTATCAGCACCCAATTCCAGGAATGATTGAATAATCAGTTTAGAGTCTTAGTGGACAGTGATAAATTAAAAGATTGAATTGAGTTATCCAAACAAGATTGACATTCCAGTTTAAAGTTTTGGTAGACCAAACATATAATCGATTGCCAGTTTATGGTCTTGGTGGACCAAAGATTGTTTAAGTGCATAAATAACTTGAAATATTCCTAAGTAAGGCCTAGGCTTGACCAAAGATTGAATAAATTTGATAATCCAGTTTAATGTCATAGTGGACCAAACATTTGATTGACAAGTAATCCAGTATAAGGCCATAGTGGTCCAATGAATGTTGAATTATCCTGCAGATATTAATTTTCCAGTTTAAAGTCATAGTGGACTAAACAATGAATGAACTACCAGTTTAAAGTCATGGTGGACCAGACATTTGATTGATAAGAAATCCAGTTTAAGGTCATGGTGGACCCAACAGCTTGATAATAGTCCAGTTTAAGGTCTTGGTGGACCTAACATTTGATAACACTCCAGTTTAAGGTCTTGGTGGACCTAACATTTGATTTATAAAAAAAATAAAATAAAAAATCTGTCTCCAAAAATATCCATCAAATCTTGAACATCCTTGAAATTCAGTTTAAAGTCTTGAAGGACTAATAGCTCCAATATAAAATCTTTAATGACAGTCTTGAAAATTAGCCAGTTTAAAGTCTTGAAGGACTAACAGCTCCAAAATTTGTATAAAACCTTAAGGAAAGTCTTGAACAGTAGCCAGTTTAAAGTCTTGGAGGACTAACAGCTCCAAAATACACATAAAAAAACCTTAAAGAATGTCTTGAAAAGTAGCCAGTTTAAAGTCTTGGAGGACTAACAGATATCTTGAAGTAAAATCCCATAGGTATTGAGTTCCCCTAGACCCTGTTTCCTATCTAAACTAAATGAATAAACTAAAAAGAATGAAGACTGAAAAATAAAACTAAGAAATATAATAATAATTTTGATTTAATTAATTTTTTTTTTTTATTATTTTTTTTATTTATTTTTTTTATTTATTTTTTTATTTATTTATTTTATTTTTTTATTTTTTTTATTTATTTATTTTTTTATTTTGTATTTTTTTTATTTTTATTTTTTTATTTTATTTTTAATTTTTAATTTAAAATAAAAGATTTTAGAAAAGATAGTTTTGAAATAAAAGTTAAAATTTAATTTTTAAAGAAAGATAAACAAATGTGAAAAGAAAGATAAAAAAAGTAATAATAATAAAAAAATTTCAAAATAAAATTTTTAAAAGATGCCCCCCGGCCATTTGATGAGCCGTACCCTCGACATCATACCCACATCCAAGTGCAACTTGATGTGGTTACACAATTTGAGAAATTGAAAATAAATGAAAATAAATGAAAATAAATGAAAGTTTTTAAAAGATAATTTTATAATGATGATCACTGGGTGGGCTCCCTCCAATTTATAAAAATGATTAGAGACCACCAGTGAGCATCACCTTTGCAATAATTCATAATATATATTTAAAGGAAAGAAATCACAATCTAACATAAAAAAATCAAAATCAAAATATATATATAAAAAAATATTGAATCCGGCGTTGAGAGCAGTGTCTCTTGATTTGTTCCAGTTTATAGTCTTAGTGGACTTCCTATAATTAAAAGACAAAGCCAGGATTCAACTAGAAACAGGGAAAATTTTGGAAACAAACATTATGGGGTAATTGTGTATAGAGCAGCCAGCCCATCAATTACCCCCACACTTGCCAATATTAAATTAAGAAGGTTCCCCTGTGAACACTTCTTCCAATAAATTTTTAAAATTTTCCAACACTATCTTCACCCATATTTTAAGAATTTTAAATTTTGAAAATTTCAAAGAAGATTTTCTTGCATTTTGTTAAGTTTCATCAAAGTTTCGTTGCCCATAGGCAGTGTAACGACAGTAAAGTATTTTGATAAAAAGAAGATAGTTTATCCTCGTTGCCGAGGTTGATGAGATTTGTATAAACATCATAGTTTATCCTCATTGCGGAGGAATCCATAAAATTTTGTCGATATCATAGTTTATCCTCATTGCAGAGGGATCCATAAAATTTCATAAATGTCATAGTTTATCCTTGTTGCGGAGGTATCCATATATTTTCATAAATATCATAGTTTATCCTCATTGCGGAGGTTGATAAGGTTTTTATAAACATCATAGTTTATCCTCATTGCGGAGGTAGACTTCGGCACTCCTGGTGCCTCTAGGATAGAGCCGCTTCACTTGATCGGCCGCTACCCTCTTCTTCAATACAACTCCATCCAACTCTTCTAACACATATGAACCGCCGGAAACTTGCTCCTTGATTTTATACGGTCCATTCCACCTATCTGCAAACATCTTTCCCCACTGACTTTCCAAACTCCTATTATACACCAAGACCATATCTCCTGGGTTCAAAGGTTTCCTTAATCAATGTGCCAACCTCTCATCCCAATATCTAACTGATTGATTTTGGATCTTCATCATCCGCAAATATGCCTTTTCTAAATATTCTTCTTTCTTTTCTAGCTGCATCATTCTTGCACACAATAATTCTTCAGTAGTTTTGACCGTGTCCCAGTCAACTCCAAGATATGATTCAGCTTCTAAATCAACCGGTAAAACTGCTTTCTTTCCAAAAACAAGTTCATAAGGTGAAAATCCGGTCGTCCTTTTGGCAGTGATTTGATCAGCAAATAAAACTAAAGGTAAATAGTGCCTCCACTTTTCGGCACTTGTCCCACACATTTTAACTAAAGCATCCTTGATAACTTGATGCCCTCTTTCAACCATTCCTTCAGCTTCAGGATAATATGGGGTTGCTACCCTAACCTTTGATCCAACTTTCAATACGGCCTCTTTAAACTCTGTCCCAAATTCAGGACCTCCATCTACCGTTACCAACTTCATCACCCCATACCTATATACCCAATTATTCAAAAAAAATTCTGCCACATTTTTGGCAGTAAAATTAATAAGAGGCGCTGCCTCTACCCAACCAGATAAATCATCTCTGGCCACAATTAAATATTTATACCGTCCCTCTTTTATATGAACGGCATCTAAACTAACTCTTCCAAAGAGCGTATATTCACCGGTCGCCCGTCCAGGTTCTTTTGGCCTTAAATAACTTCGTCTTTGACATTCTTCGCATGACTGAACCCACTGTTTAACAGCCATTTTCATGCCAGGCCACCAAAATCGATCAGAAATTCTTCTAAACGTTTCTCCAACGCCTCTATGCCCGAGATCTTCATGCAGTGATTTCAAAACTAATTCTTTCCCCTTCTGTTGAGTTATAACTACTTGAGGATTTGGATACCTCCTCGTCATTAAACGTCGACCAGATAGGTAAAACGTAGTTGACTTCCTCTTGATAGCCACCCATTCATCGTCTTCACAATCTTCTGGCCTCTCTAAAGTCAACAAATATTTGACTAACAAAAAATAAAAACCAGTCTGACCCCAGACTTCATCTTGAAAATCAATTAATATAACATCAATAGGGACTTCTCTATCACCAATATCACCTGCACATGAATGAGCCAATAATCGTTGACCCCTAAATAAATCTTTAATCGAGCTATGTCGACGTTTTTCTTCTGAACCTTTGGATCCTTCATAAACTGTATTCAAAAATACCTCTTTCTCTTTATCCACCTTTTTATTTAAATTCTCTAATTCTCCAACATATACACCATTCCTTAATTTACTACTATCCCACACTACTAATCCATCTTCCTCTACATACACCACATCTTCTTCTACCTCCTTTCTACCGAATTTATCTACACCTTTTCCAACACCTTTATTAACATAAAAACTATTTTCCAGTTTATCCTCTTGGTGGAGGTCATCATCACCATAATCTAAACACAATAGTCCTTCCATTTTAACCTCATGGGGGAGGTATGGAAAGTCTTCAGCTCCTTTAGTGCTGGCTTTGATAATAGGTATATCTTCATCGAACTCTTCTGAGTCTGAATCTTCTTCAGTGGGTGGTCTCCTTGATAAACCATCTGGCATAGTAAAAGTCTTGCCAGGCTTATGAACTAAATCAAATGAAAAATGTTGAATAAAAGCTACCCATCTCATCATGGGTACGTTCGGTAAACTTGGGGAATTAATCATCTGGATTAACAATTTCGCATCCACTTGCAACTCAAAATGTTGCCCCCACAAAATATGCTGAAGTTTCTTCAGTATTTTTGCCACACCACATAATTCCAATTTTGGTTGAGAATATCTTGATTCCACCTCAGTAAATACTACAGATTCATACCTAACTGGCCTGATGTAACCAGCTTTATCCATCTGAGACAAAACCGCCCCAGCTGCAACCTGACTTGAATCAACTGCTAAATAAATTCTACCAGCATCTTTTCCATAATCCAACCCGTGCAGGACTAAATCCTTCCCTACAACCTCCTTCAACTTCACAAACGCCTTCTCACACTCTTCATCCCACTCCCAGTCTGCATCCTTTCTCATTAACCGTCTTAATGGAGCTGCCAATGAAGAAAAGTCCTTGATAAACATTCTAACATATACGCAAACGCCTAAAACCCTCTAACTTTGGTCGTATTCTTGGGTCTTGGCCAGGACTGAATTTTGTTAACTTTCTTCTTGGACACAATCCTACCCTCTCTACATACCACATGGCCTAATATTTCTAAGGCTGGCACACAACAGGAAAATTTTGAAAAAGAAATAGTTAAACCAGCCTCTTCAATTTGAAACAAGATTCTTTCTAATGTAATTGCAAACTTCCAAATGAATTTGCGTATCCTGGGATTCTCTTCCAACACCTGGTTATCATAGTCGGTTGTTGGTCCCTTAATTCCTCCATCATCTATAAAGATCCCAGCATATTGTGGAATTTCTTCTTGAAGGATCCAAGCCATCTGAGCTTGATAAACTGCAACCGAATTTGTTGCTCCTTGAGGTAATCTTGTTAACTGTAAACGTCCTAGTGGCGTATCGAATGTAGTGAGAGGCCTTGAGTCCGGATGTAACTCTCTCTCATCATATCCACCCATAATATCTCCCAAACCATAACACACTCTCCCTGCAAACGCTTCAACAAACTCCTCAGCACTAGGCGGTATCCCAGCATCCTTTATTGTAACCCTATTTAATTCCCTAAGATCATGAACAACTCTAAGCTTGCCATTTGGCTTCTTGATACAAAATACTGGACTAGAATAACTTGACGTTGATTGCTCATACAGTCCAGTGCGTATCCGCTCTCTGACAACTTCAATATAGGCTTCTTTTAATGCAGCCGGAATAGGAATCGGTTTCTGCTGCCACGGTTCATGACATACCACAGGAATCTTGTAAGGCTCCCCATAGGAATGCTTCAGCACACCCCTCTCCTCTTCTACAAAAGCAATGGCCTTCTCTCGCTTGACCATCACATCCAACAACAACTTCTTCTCTTCTCCAGACAACCAACCATCAGGTCCAAAATTAACAACACCCAGTCTCTCAAAAGTGATTCTTGACGTCTCAGAAAATTCAGGCGGATTCTTAACCAAGGGACTTTCATAAGGATCTCTTGATAACCTTGGTCTTCTCAAGGGTGGATTTAATTCGGCAGGTAGCGGTTCATTAATAGGTCAAACTTTATTTTCTACCTTCTTATATTTGGCTGCATCCACATCTAAATAAACTTGAGGTAAAACATTTACTTTTGATTTGCCATTAAAAATTTCATCAAATAAATCTTCTTCATTGTCAGAATTGGAATAAGAAAAATTAGAAAAATATTTTATTTAGATTTTAAATTTTACCCTTTTCTCCTTTCCCTCGTCTAATTTATAAACAGATTTTCCAACACCTTTGCTTCCCTTATCCAACAGTAAATCACCCGTAAAGAAAGTTGGCAGTTTAACCTCTTGCCGGAGAACTGGAATTAAATTTTCACAAAAATTATTTTTTTGTGTTTTAATTATACTGAGATTTTTTATTGGATTTTGATAAGATTTTTGCAGTTTACCCTCTTGCTGGAGGACCGTAATAGAAGGAGATACTTGCAGTTTAACCTCTTGCTGGAGGTCCGGAACAACCTTATCACATAAATTAATTTTTTGTGTTTTAATTATACTGAGATTTTTTATTGGATTTGGATAAGATTTTTGCAGTTTACCCTCTTGCTGGAGGTACGGAATAACATTTTCACATAAATTATTTTTTTGTGTTTTAATTATACCAAGATTTTTTATTGGATTTTGATAAGATTTTCGCAGTTTACCCTCTTGCTGGAGGTCCAAAATAGAAGGAGATACTTGCAGTTTAACCTCTTGCTGGAGGTCATAAAACATACCCTTCCAATTTTTATCCAACCTAATTTGGCCCATTTTCCCTTTTTCACCATTTTTAAATTTAATAGAAAAACAGGGTAAATCCAATAAACATATAGAAAAGTCCAAAACGTATTTGCACTCCAAAGTAATATTAACAGAAAATAATTGAGAATCCACTTGAATTATCTCCAAGTGAGCTGACTTATTGCAATCCGGGATCTCATCCTGAGGAGAGACTACAACATTAGAGTGATCAGCCCCTGCTACCCCAAAAAATGAGGGCCTTCATCCCTTTTCAACAAACATAATTCACCAGAAGCCGTCCGTTTTATATGCCGCTTCTTGGTGCAAACACAACACTGGCACAGAGTAGTAATCCCTGGCTGTGTTTCCCAACCTTCATCTCCAGGAGGCGCTTACCGCATATGTAACCTCTGCATATCTTCACCAGTGATTTCCAAACTAATCCCCATGCCAGCTTGATACCCTATCCTGGCCTCAAAATCCATCAAAAAAGAACCACCAAGAACAGTTTTGACTGCTCCTCTGGCCACATAAAAGTGAACCTTACCAACAGATCCACCAATGCCTAACCTGACATGCTCAGCTGTGCCCATCAGCTCTGTTGCATGCCCTCCAATACCTCTGAGGTTTCCCCCAGTCCCACTTTTAATTGGCAAGCCTATACTCGTTGCTTGCTCCAATGAAATTAAATTAATTTGAGACCCTGAATCGACCAAGGCCTTTACTTCTTTACAATTTAGAGTTACCACCAGGTAACCCAGGGGAGCGGAAAAATGCGTATCTACATCTTCCCCAAACTTTTCAGCATTTTCACAAATATATTCCACCTCTCCAGTGGAAACCCGACGCATCGTCAAATGCTTCTTTTGCTTTTCAGAAAGCGCCGGACTAATCGTAAATAACTCCCCCAAAGATAAGGGAATCTGCAGTTGATTCACCCTATTCAAAACTTTGTCCATCGCATTAGCTTGACCAGAAACTACTGGCTGCTCATACTGGACCTTTGATTTAACAACCTTGGCCCTGGGTACCTCTTGAGGTCAACCGAGCCATCTTCGCTTTCTATAACCCTAACTCCATCACCAGCTTCTTGCACTAATCCTGATCCATTGCTAGTCCTTCTTACTCCCTCCATTGGGATGGGACCGCTAAAACTTGGTCTGGGTAGAGACGCCAATGGTACGTCCTCCTCAGAATCCGAATCATCCTCTGGCATAGGCTCACCATTTAAATCAAACTTGCCATAACTAGGGGGCCCCATATCAGCAATCCCCTTCTGCATTTCATATAATTCGTCCTTAGAGTAACGGTTCAATTTGTTGGCGGCAGTTTGAACGCTAGAATTTTTGTCCTTAGAGTAAGGGTTCACTTTGTTATTGGCCTTGCCAGGATTAGCCCTCAATTGACTCTGAATGCTACTCTTTGCCTTAGTAGCAGCTGCTCTTCTAGCAGAATTAACATTGTATTCGCCGGCTATACAACTACCCTCCACTTGGGCAACCGTTGCCAGCTCTAAACCTCCAAAAGAAGTAGAAAATGTGGCTTTACTGACCTCTTTCTCCTTGCCTTTGTCAGCTTTACCACCATTACCATTACCATTTTTGCCACCCTTGGCATTAACATCTTCATCCATCACCTCTTCAAATCTGGCTCTCCTTTCAGCCGTTAAACTTCTTCTGACCAAATCAGAAGGAGACTGTCTATCACTGGGCTTGATGAACAAACCATCAGGAAATTTATAAACTTTACCATCAAATAAAACTCGCCCAGCATCCATATCCTTATCAAGAGCAAAACAAACTGTTGCTCTGTGCCCCCTCCTATTACAATAGGAGCACACCTTTGGCTCATTGTAGCCACCTCTATATCCATTACTACCACCATTCCTACCATTTCTCCCATTGCCTGGGAAGCGGTTACCATTATTATTGCCATTATAATTTCGACATTCATAACCTCTGGACTGATAAGAAGTTGACGTCGACAAAGAAGCAATTGGGGCTTTATTGGCCTTCTGAGTCTCTTGAACAAATATTTTTAACTGTTTAGTTAAATCGGCCAAATGATTGACCATATTATTATCTACATTGCCCTCAACTTTAGCAGCAGTTAATCCCATTTGAGCCTTCTTGGCCTCCTGGGCTTTGACCATAATATTGTTGTTTTTGGCCAAAACTTCGCTAACCTTGCTAACATATTGAGTGCATGACTCTTGATATTTGTCCAACGCCAATAACTTTAGATGGGCTTGAATGTTGTCCTTGATAACCTCCAGAGCTGGCAGTCTCTTCTCACCATTAGGCAGTTCCTTCATCAAATCTTTTCTTGAAAGATCCTTCAAGACGTCCATTTGAATATCCCTACTGCATGCTGACCAAAACAAATCTTTTGCCTGGTTCTCATGCACTAACTCGTCCACCAGTATGAGATATTCAACCACTTCATCAAACTAAACACAGAGCTTTTTGAAGTCAGCCATAGAAGAAACTCCACCTTTTGCTTGCCAGTCTCCAACAATTTTATTGAGGTCCATCATAGTAAACCTAACACCCCATCTATCAACCATGGCTTTAGAAAGCTTAACCCAATCCTTGTCCTTGAATGCCTGCATAGCAATAACCTCTTTTTCCATCTCCCTATCAGCAATAAAAAATCTAACTTGCTTCACCATGTCCACATGAGAAGCACCATCAACAGCAGCAGCAGCTTCATACCTGCTAATGAACCATTTAACCTCCTCCCCATCAAACTTTGGGCCATCCCAAGAAACAATTCTAACTGAGGGAGTAAGAGGGTTAGAAGATCCAGAAGCAACAGCAGAAGAAGACATCCCAATAAGTAATGAAAAGCGTTAACAATCGATAAAATAACAAGCCTCTTGCAGGCCAATAACAAAAGTCTAATTAGAGTTCCAGAAAATAAGCCTCTTGCAGGCTAAGAACGTTCTTGATCCAAGTAAGTCTTTAAAGAAAGCTAGAGAAATCGAACCCCATGTTGGGCGCCAACTATGGTAAGGTAAACTCTTACAGTCGCCTTGCTGTAAGCAGAATCCGGCGGAGATATGTGGATTTAGCTGAAAACCCCGTCCTTCCAATAAAAAATAACAAAATGGGAATTCTAAATCACTAAGCTAACCAGTCTACTGGATCTGATTGATAAAAATAATGAAACTCTAAAATATTTAACGCTTATTGAGATTTAAATAAAAGTGACTGTTGAGAAAGAAATACTGATAACAACAATTAAGGTGTACCAGTGAAAGATCTGAAAAGATTGACTTTTATGTTTTTATAATAATTTAAATTTTTATGAGACAGCAATAATCAAGTCCCAGTGATGAAGACCTTTCTAAAGATACCCTGTATGAAGTGTGATTTAAATTGTTGAGTAGTATTTCTAAAATGTTATATATAAAATATAAAGTTATAAGGGTATTACAATTTATTTAATTTGTTGAGTAATAAAAAAATGAGACCATGGTGGTTAAAGATTAAGCTGTATGATGTATCCCCCCCCTCAATTTCGAGTTTGAGAGGCTCTTAAGTATTCCTAGTCACGTGCCTAAGTTTTCCCCTCCAGAGCTCAGCCAGAGTCAATCCGGAGCCCGTACGGAGTCCATACGGAGTCGAAGCGGAGTCTGTACGGAGTCCGTACGGAGTCCAAGCGGAGTCCAAGCGGAGTCTGTCCGGACTCAATTAGAACCTTTAAAACTATAATAAAAAATCTAGAAAAATTACACATAATAGAGCCACTTCCCCTCTACATTCCAAGCTAATTTTTGTAGTCTGCGCAGCTCTAATCACCCTATAAAAATTCATCAAAGTTAAGTATTTTCTAAAAACGTAAATATTTCTATAAAGCTTTAAAATTCATTTAAAAATATAAGAAAAATAGTAAAAATTCTGGGAAACTTTCCCAAGGCTCTTGAGTGACTCGACTTGATACTTATAAACTCTTAAGACCGTAAAAATAAGTTTTCTCTGTAAAATAAATTGTTTTCGCGTAGGCATTTGCTCTTGACCAATTTCTTCATATTTAAAACTCCAATAAATTAAATAAAGCCCTTTTATAAAAAAATAACGCCAATCTTGCACGCCGTAATAACTCCATTTATGTACTTAGGTGCCATACTAAACTTTAGGCTACCACAACGTGAAGCTCAAATTTCATCTCTTCAAGGTCAGTTAAAATATTATATGAAGTGTCTTAAGGAATTTTGGCCAGATATCAATATAAAGCCAAACATCCACTTAGCAAAACATTTTCCTTAAGTTCTGAGAAGATTTGGGCCAGCACCATCAACTGCAGCATGGGCCCACAAGCGTATAAATGGAATGTTAAGCTCCATTCCAACCAATAAGAAAACATGTATGTTTTCCTTAATTAAAGCTACTTAACTTTATTAATTTCATTTTTTTTAAAGATCAAATGGACAAGACCATTAGGAAAAGGTTTATTTTGACCGGTCAGCTTCAATCATTAATGGACAGAACTAATGATCAATTTGAGAATGAAATGAAAAATGTCTTCAGTTCAGAGAAAAGAAAAATTCCCTCAAAATCATCTCAACTACTGTGTGAAGACTATGAATTGTGGATAGAGTATCTCAACATGATTGATGGTAAAAAAATATTTTCCAGTATTTTTACGAAAATTCAACCATCTGTTTCATCTCAAATTCTATCACCTCAAATTATTGAAGTAGATAACTTGTTACTGGATGGAAAAACCTACTCATTATATTCAAAAAATCAAGGAAATGGCAATGTTGAGGTAAATTCATCAAAAGGAAATGTTGTTGGGGTTATATTGAAAATGTGGCAGTCAACAACATTTTCAGGTCAAAATTTTATTTTAGTTGGCTTATATGACATTGTGGATCCTAAAATTGAAAATCCTTATTTAAAAGCTGGGCTTAATGTTTTTTGGTGTTATGATAAATGGTCAAAAAAAGTAGTTATGAATAGCAAGGAAATTATTGGTCATGTTTCAAAAACTACACATCCTAGTGGTTTTGCAAATGTTTTCTCAAATACTTGATGTATGATATTATTAAAAAATATAGCCAGCAGCTATTCTTATTTTTAATGTGGTTTTAGAATTATATATTTTTTTTGGACAATAAATATATATAAAAATATTTACTGCCAGTGATTGAGCTAACTAATAAAATTAAAAAGTATGAACTCCAAATTTTACTCCCTGATTCATGAGAAGCAGTTTTGAATATGGATCACTTGAAGTTCTAACCAGGTTACAGCAAGGTTAGTCAGAAATACAAAAAAACAACTTGCATACAAGTCCTCATTTTTTCCCCCCTGTGGGGATAGATGTGACGGTGTATCTAGATGACATCTTAATTTACTCCAGATCAATGGAGGAACACCAGATACGTGTGAGGGACTGTCTGAGATGTTTAAAGGAGGCCCAAGTGTGGTTTAAACCAGAGAAATGTGTCTTCTTGGTGAGTGAAATCCCCTATTTAGGCATGATTATCTCAAAGAATAGGGTGAAAATGGATCAGGAGAAAGTAAAGGCAGTAACAGAATGGCCAACACCAACGTCAGTAAAGGAGCTACAGTCATTTTTAGGCTTTGAAAATTTTTATTGCCGTTTTATTGAAAACTACTCCCATGTCTGTCGGCCATTGCACGACCTCACAAAGAAGGAAGTCATGTTCATCTGGACAAGTAGCAAACATGATGCGTTCAAATACCTAAAAGAGAAATTTGTAACAGCCCCAGTTCTTTCTATCCCTGAGTTATTGAAGCCATTTGTTCTGGAATGTGATTGCTCAGATTTTGAACTTGGTGCAGTCCTATCCCAATACGACACTGAAAATGCCCTACACCCAGTAGCATATTTGTCACGCACACTACTAGGCGCCGAGTTGAACTATAATATTTATGACAAGGATTTATTGGCACTAGTAGAAGTGGTACGCACCTGGCGCCACTACTTGGAAGGAGGGACTCACAGGCTCCAAGTTATCATTTACACAGATCACAAAAACTTGGAAAACTTCCTGACCACAAAGAAGTTGACTCGCCGACAAGCACGTTGGGCTGAACTGCTGAGTAGCATTAATTTTGTGGTTACATTTAGACCAGGGAAGAAAAGTGGCAAACCTGATGTGCTATCACGACGTCCTGATCTGTGCCCAGCACCAGATTAGCTACATACGGTTGGCACTACTTTATTGAAGGGGGACCTTTAAGAGGGGGTAATCCTAGATGAGGTGGAATTGGCGGATGAGGAGTTTATGGAATGGATAAGGAGGGGACAGGAAAAGGATGAGGGAGACAGGAGTTGGTGAAGGTACTGTTATCAAAGGAGTTATTGGTAAGGAAAGGATTGGAAGAGTATCAACTAGAAGGGGAAGTTTTATATTGGAATGGGAGGATAGTGGTGCCAAATGATGAAGAGATCAAAAGGCAGGTGGTTAAATCAAGGCATGATTCCCCAATGGCAGGGCACCCAGGACCTCTGAGGACTTTGGAGCTGGTAAATCTCAACTTCTTCTGGAAGTCTATGAAGGCATACATTCTGTGCTATGTAGCGGCATGCGACTCATGTCAGAGAAACAAGGTTAGTCCAAAAACAACACCACTGACCCCGTTAAACATTGCCAAACAGCCATGGAAAGAGCTCTCCTACAATCTTATAGTGGAGTTACACAAGTCACAAGGAAAGAATGCTATCCTCACAGTAGTCAACCGCTGCACCAAGATGGTGCACTTTGTTCCCACCACTACCAAGGTTACATCAGAGGGTATTTCAGACTTAATGGTGGCGCATGTGTGGAAATTGCATGGATTGCCTGATAGTATAGTATCAGATAGGGGAAGTAACTTTAACTCTAAGTTGTTGAAAGCAATGTATGAACAACTGAATATTAAGCCCATATTGTCAACAGCATGGCATCCACAAACTGACGGAAAATCTGAGATAGTAAATAAGGCAATCAAAAAATACCTGCGCCACTTCATTAACTATCATCAGGATGATTGGGTACAGCTATGACCACTTGCAGAATTCCTGTACAAAAATAGGACACATGCTGCAACAGGCATGTCACCGTTCTATGCCAATTATGGGTACCACCCATCATTCTCAATTGGTACCCCATCCACATTACAAGTCCTGGAAGCTGAAGAGTGGATCAAGAAGATAATGAGTATACATCAAGAACTAGAGGCAGCGCTCAGGTTATCTCAACAAGCAATGAAGCGTCATCATGATCATGGAAAGACCCAACACCGCACGCTACAGGTAGGTGACAAGGTTTGGCTCAGCTCACGTTTTCTTTCCACATTACGTCCCAGCGCTAAACTAGATCACAAGAAAGTGGGGCCATTCAAAGTCAAGCGCAAAATATCTGACTCGGCTTACGAGCTGGAGCTACCAATCTCAATGAGGCAAGTACACCCAGTTTTCAATATTTCATTACTTACAGAGCACAGAGAAGATACAATCCCACGACGCCCAGAAGAACAACCAGCGCCAATCCAGGTGCGAAATGAGGAAGAATTTGAGGTGGAAAAGGTTGTTGCAAAGAGGGTGTATAGGGGAAAGGTTCAGTACTTAGTGCATTGGAAGGGTTATGGGGTTGGAGATAGGTCTTGGGAGCCGGTGGAAAATCTGATGACTGCTAAGGAAAAGTTGAAGAATTTTGAGAGGGAGCGCAGGGGGAAGGAGGAGTAAAAGAGGGGGTAATGTTAGGATTTGGTTTGTGAGGTGGAGAGGAGGAGCGCTATGGGCGCTATGCATTGTAAAGAGGCGGAAGAGTGGATATTGCATAAGGGGGTTATATGGGGGCAAGCGCTTTGGAGCGCTCCTCATCGGACAGCTTATTTAGTAATCTAGTTACTCTCTTGTCTCACTGCCCAAGTAGCATAGTCAGTCCCTTTAACTCCTCACTGTTGGTAACCCCAACATAGTCAGTCTAGTTAGTCTTACTGTTGTAACCCAACATAGTCAGTCCCGTTTAAGGCTAGCATCAGCGCTAGTAGTAGTCCGCCTTCTTAGGTCTTAACAGTTAAGCATCATTTTTTTGGCATTTTTCAATCATTATGCATATTTATGCATATTCATTATACAGATTTATATGCATATTAATATATTTTATTCATATACATATATGCACCTTTTTTTGCATATTCAATATGCATATTTTTAATGCATATTCAATATGCATATTTTTATGCATAATCACTCTGCATATTTTTTATGCATAATCACTATGCATATTTTTATGCATATTTTTTATGCATATTTATTCTTCATAGTCATTATGCATACACTTTGGATAGGCATTTCACATCAATTTTTAACATGCAATAAGTATCCACCATGCAAATTCAAATGCATATGCATCTATATCATACATGCAACATATACTCAAGTTTAATATTTGAATATTAAGGTATGCTAAGTGATGTTGTTCAACCTTTTGCCAAACCTGAGATTAACTGATGTTCAATGTGGTTCCTAAGCTCTGCTCAAGGAGGGATTGTTCTGGATTCAATCTGTGACAGTTTATTTTTTCAATGTTTTTTCATCAGATTTAAAAACATATTTCTGAAAGTTTCAGGATGGTTTCCCAACAGTTTCCTGACAAATTCCTGATAGTTTCCAATAGAGGGAACTGCTAGCAGTTCACCCCCAGAGTTTCCGTGGTGAAAAGACCTAAAAACCAGCCTTAACTAATCTTAAGTCAAACCCAAACCACTGAAATATAACCTTTGGCTTACAATTTAGTATCCTCATCTTCCTCTCAATAGAACTTTGCAAAAGGTAAGAGATCCCTGATGGGGATATCCATGTTTGTGTTAGAGATATTCTAGGGAGGGAAATAAAGAAAAAAAAATAAGTGTAAGTAAAATAAGGAAGATAAAAATAAGAATGATAAAAAAGTGCCAGAAAATATTTTAAAACCATCATTTCTTTTTCTTTATTGCTCTCAAAAATTACCAAATAGGCCACATAAAAATGCCACAAAAAAGGTACCAAACCCAACATTAAAAAAATGAAATGCACCTGCTGTTAGGACCTGAGAATGCATACTACTACAAGCACTGATTCTAGCCTTAAAACAAGACTGACTATGCTAATACAGCAGTGAGAGGAAGAGTAACTGGATTACTATATAAGTTGTCCAATGAGGAGCACTCCACAGCACTTGCCCCATATAACCCCTTAATGCAATATCATTTCTTCCGTCTCTTAAAAATTCATAGTGCCCACAGCGCCCCTACAGCACCCATAGCGCTCCTCCTCATTTCCTCTTAATCCAAATCCTAACATTAACCCCTCTTTCACCCCTCCTTCCCCCTGCGCTCCTTCTCAAACTCCTTCAACTTTTCCTTAGCATTGACCAAATTTTCCACTGGTTCCCAAGACCTATCTCCAACCCCATATCCTTTCCAATGCACCAAGTACTGAACCTTTCCCCTATACACCCTCTTAGAAACAACCTTTTCCACCTCAAACTCCTCTTCATTTCCCACCTGGATTGGTGCTAGCCACTCTCTGGACATCCTAGAATTGTATCTTCCCTGTGCTTTGTGAGCAATTAAATGTTGAAAACTGGATGTACTTGCCTCAGTGAGATTGGTAGCTCCAGTTCATAAGCCAAGTCAGATACCTTGCGTTTGATCTTAAATGGGCCTACTTTCTTGTGATCAAATTTGTAACTTGGGTGCAATGTAGCAAGGAAGCATGAGCTTAACCAGACCTTGTCACCTACCCCCAGTGCCCAATGCTGCACCTTTCATTGATCATGGTGGCGCTTCATTGCCTGTTGGGATAAATTGAGCGCCAATTCTAGTTCTTCACGTATCGCCTGAAGCTTCTGAATTCTCACTTCTGCTTCTGGAACATGCAGTGTTTCTGGGGTGCCAATTGAGAGTTTTGGGTGATACCCATAGTTGGCATAAAAGGGGGAAATGCCTGTTGACACATTGAGCCAGCTGTTGTGTGAAAATTCAGCTAATTGTAGGAGTTGCACCCAATCATCTTACTGATAGTTGATGAAGTGACGTAAGTATTGTTCAATTGCCTTATTCACTATCTTGGATTGTCCATCAGTCTGGGGGTGCCATGCTTTTGTCAATATGGGCTTAATATTCAGTTGCTCATACAATGCTTTCAACAACTTAGAGTTAAAGGTACTTCCCCTATCTGATATAATTCTATCAGGAAAACCATGCAGCTTCCAAACTTGTGCCACCATTAGGTCTGAAATACCTTCAGATGTGACTTTGGTAGTGGTTGGAATGAAGTACCTGATCTTAGTGCAACGGTCAACAACTGTGAGAATAGCATTCTTCCCTTGAGACTTTGGTAACTCCACTATAAGATCATAGGAGAGCTCCTTCCATGGCTTCTTTGAAATTTTTGGTGGGGTCAGTGGAGTTGTTGTTGGACTGACCTTGTTCCTCTGGAAGAAGTCACATGCTGCTACATAGCGCTGGACATATGCTTTCATGGACTTCCAGTAAAAGTTACAATTCACTAGCTCCATGATCTTCAGCAGTCCTGGGTGTCCTGCCATTGGGTAATGCCTTGATTTGACCACCTGCCTCTTTAGATCTTCATTGTTTGGCACCACTATCCTCCCATTCAAATATAGCACTTCCCCATCTATGTGATACTCCTCTAATCCTTTCCTTACTAATACCTCCTTTGATAAAAGCGCCTTCAAAAACTCCTGCACTACCTCATCATTTCCCTTCCCCCTCCTTACCCATTCCATCAAAGCTTCATCTTCCAATTCCATCTCATCTAGGACTACCCGCTCTTCAAGGTCCCCCTTCAATTATGTTGTGCCAACAGTATGTAGCTGGTCCAGTTCTGCATGCCAGTCAGGAGGTCCTGATAGCCCATCAGGTTTACCACTTTTCTTTCCTGCTCAAAATGTAACAACAAAATTAATGCTACTTAGCAGTTCCGCCCAGTGCCCTTTCCGGAGGGTTAACTTTTTTGTGGTCAGGAAGGTTTCCAAGTTTTTATTATCTGTATAAATGATAACTTGTAACCAGTGAGGCCCCCCTTCCAAATAGTGGCAACTGGTGCAAAAGGCTTCTACTAGTTCTAATAACTCTTTATCATATATTTAATACTTTAGTTCAGCGCCTAGCAGTGTTTGTGACAAATATGCTACTGGGTGCAAGACATTTTCAGCATTGTATTGGGATAATACTGTGCCTAGTGCAAAATATGAGAAGTTGCATTCCAGAAAAAATGGCTTCAATAAGTCAGGGATGGAAAGAATAGGGGCTGTCACAAATTGTCTTTTCAGGTAGTAAAACACATCTTGCTGGCTACTTGTCCAGATAAATTTGGCTTCCTTCATTGTGAGGTTGTGCAATGCTTGACAGGTGTGGGAGTAATTTTCAATAAAACGGCGGTAAATATTTTCAAAGCCTAGGAATGACTGGAGCTCTTTTACTGATGCTGGTGTTGGCCATTCTTTTACTGCCTTTACTTTCTCTTGGTCCATTTGTACCTTATTCTTTGAAATGATCATACCCAGGTAGGGGATCTCACTCACTGAAAACACACATTTTTCTGGCTTTAACCATACTTGGGCCTCCCTCAGGCGCTGAAAACAGTCCTTCACACGTATCTTGTGCTCCTCTATTGATCTTGAATAAATCAAGAGGTCATCCAGGTATACCACCACATCTATTCCTATTCTTTCTCTAAAGATTCTATTGGTGAAGTGTTGGAAAGTGGTAGGCGCATTATTGAACAAAATGGCATTACCAACCATTCAAAATGACCAAATTTAGTGAAGAATGCCAGTTTTTGCTCATCACCTTCTTTTGACCATATGTTGTGGTAGCCTTCCCTAAGATCCAGGGACGTGAAGATCTCTGCACCTTTCAGACTATTAAGAAGCTCACTGTTTAAAGGAAGGGGATACCTGTTCTTTACTTTCAGTGCATTTAGCTTTTTGAAATTCATGCAAGGTCTTAGTGAACCATCTTTCTTCCCTGAAAAGATCACAGGGGCTGCCCAGGGAGACTTTGATTCTCTAATGAACCCATTCTTTAAATTTTTATCAATCATCTCCTTCAGCGCTTCTAACTCCAAGATTGACAGTGGGATTATGTGGCTAAATTGGGGGGTTGCGTCTGGTATCAGATCAATGGCAAAGTCGTATGGTTGATGAGGTGGCAGGGTCTTGACTTCCCCTTCTTCAAAAAGCTGTAAGAATTCTCAATAAGCTTCAGGGACCATTTCTTTGAGGATCTTTGTTTGCTTTGAGGTCTGGGCCTTTGCTCCAATCTTAGTGGATATGTTCCAAGCTGTTGCATCACATTCCAATTCCTCCTCTTCTTCCAGTGCCCCCTCAAAGTCCTGAAGCTTAGCATCAAGAGAAAGTGTCAGTTCTTGCGGCAAGTCTACTGATGATAAAGAAACACCAGGAGACTCTCCAGGATGGTCCAGGGGACAAATGCTCTCTCTGTGGCATCCACCTTTCCATCCTTTGCCTTTCCCCATCTTTTTTGTGCCTTCTCCTGTTCTTGATGTGTTTTACCGCCTTCTGGGACCTCTTTGGAGCTCCCCAATGGTGAACCATCCCCAGCCTGCTGCTTGGAATCATGAGGAAGCATCATTTCTGGCAGCAAGTCAACTGATGATAACAAAATATCAGAAGACTTGCCAGGATGGGCCCCTGACCCCTGAAGGGGCCAGGGGGCCAATACTTTAGTGCAAGTGTCACCTCTCCTTCCTATCTGCACCTTCTTTTCCTCCTAAACAACTTGTGGTTTATAGCATTCTAGCCATTTAATCCCCAGTACCATGTTGTACTGGTCCTTCAGGTTTGTTGCATATGCCCTGCACTGAGACTCCCTCTCATCACACCAAAATCTGCAAAAAACCTTCTCTCTTACTTCTCATCCCCCACCTGACAATCCATCAAACATAATTAGGCTCTTAGGGTGGTCTAATTTTTCTTTTTTCTTTTTATTTCACTGTTAAAACTTGTTGGAAATAAAACAGTCTGTGGCCCCACAGTCCAGTAGGTCTCAAACATTTGTTGTGGAATTAAGAGTCATTAAAGGCAAGTTTAGTATAAGACAATTATCATTCACTTCAATCGGCTTACATGCTGATAACTCATCTACTAAATTCCCTTTATCATTTTCCTCTAATCTGCTCAAGGAGGGCACAACCTTCACTCCCAAACTCTGTCTTTTACCTGCGCCTTTCCTGCGCTACCTTCCACTTCACTAACCCTCATTTTCCCTCTGCGCTCCCTTTCCAGGTGACCACTGCTTCCACACCTGAGGCACAGACCTTTGCTCATGCACTTCTGATACTCATCATCCGATAACCTATTCTTCCCACTAGCACCTTGTACATTTTCTGTGTCAATATCCATGGCATTTGGGTCCCTATCACTTGCCCTGCTTGAGGCGTAATTGCACCATGGACAAGCGCCAATCCAACTGTCTTTTTGTTGATTGGTGAGCTCATTTTCAACTTGGATGTCCAGCTCCATGAGTCCTTGGAGGGAGGCTGGGCGAAGGTGACTAATTAGGGCATTTCTTATTTTTGATGAAGGCCCATTTCTGAAGTGAAACATGAGTGCCCCTTCCCCCATATTGTGATGTAACTAGCATGGCCCCGGAACTCCGACACATACTCAGTGACCAAGTTTCTTTGTTGCAGCTGATTTAGCACATGCTCTGAGGTTGTGGCCACATCTTTGTCACCAAAGGCTAATTCAAAAGCTGCCATAAACTGATGGAAGGTTGTTTCTGCCTGAGAGTTTTTGAGGAGCTCCTTGGAGTACGGTCTTGCCCAGTGCACCGCCTCACCTGTGAGTTATGATACTGCAAACCCAATTTTTGCTTGCTCCTCTGGGAACTTATGTCCATTGAGCCAGACATAGAGGTTTACCTGCAACACATACTGATCTGCCTGGGGGCCTTGTTTTCCGTCAAATATTTCTGGGACTGCAATCTTTGGACCTTTAACAAGGGGAGCTGGTGTGGGGTGAGATGCCTTTGCTTTGGCTTCAGCTTCAGTGGGGCTGCGGTATAAGGACTTTGACTCTGCTAGGTGCTCCATAAGCCTAGCATTCTGTTCCTGAAAGCATGCCATTTTCTCTTTCATTGCCGCAAGGAGTGCTGCATTGGGTAGGTCTGCAGTGTTCATTACTCTTTAGTAGAATGCCAATTGAGATCAGACAAAATGTTAGGACCTGTGAAGGCAGACTACTACTAGTTCTGACGCTAGCCTTGAAACAGGACTGACAATGCTATTACAGCAGTGAGACAAAGAGTAACTGGATTACTATATAAGTTGTCCAATGAGGAGCGCTCCACAGCACTTGCCCCATATAACCCCTTAATGCAATATCCCTGCTTCCATCTCTTAAAAATGCATAGCGCCCACAGCACTCCTCCTCCTTACCTCTCAATCTAAATCTTAACACCTTCCCTGGACAGGTTTATTTCAACAGTGTATTTGTCCCAAAAAATGTCTTTTTTTGGTTCATAAAAGTCATCAAAACACTTCCCTTCATTATCATTATTAGTCAGCACTAGGTACAAAGACGCCAAAACTAGTTACAAAAGTGCCAACATCTAGATTTTTTTCATCTAATCCTTAAAGGAATATTCATATGAGCAAGGTATATGACTTACCAGAACTTAATCAATCCCATAATCATACACTTACTCTCAATCTTTACCACTGTTCACTAAAATAACATGCCACTTTTAGTCCATCATCAACTTAAGATCAATTCTGCAGTCTCTCGCTTAACTGATTTACAATTTTTTTTGAGTAATAATTTTTGCCAATGAAATTCCCCAGTTCATTAGTTTCATTTGTTTTGGTTCAGCTCCCAGAATTAAAATTGCATAAAATTTCTAAAATTCTTTCTCACTAAGATTTTTCATCATCTCTTCATCTCTAACTTCCATCATTCATTATCTTTTCTGATACTTCTCACTTCAAAGCACTCAAAGTAACTCACTTTCTCATTTTTTTAAATTAAATTGCTAATTGAAATGGCTTTTTTCTTATCTCTATTTCTGTTTCTTTTTTTATCATCTTTTTTGTTTTGATTACTGATTTGTCTGTTCTTATTTCCTTTTCTCCACCTTTTTTTCTTGTTCTCTATAATTTTTATTCTTGATTTATTGACTTTTTGGTGTTTTTTGGTCATTTTTAGGAATTTTCACTTTTTAGCCTTTTTCTTTGCTTAATTGCTTTTGAATCATTTGAAAATGATTCAGAATAGTTTTCCAAGAGATTTACACTTACTTTGAGGTGTTTTTGGCCCTTTTTCTGGTATTTTATTTTGTTAAAAACTTCCAGAAACATTTTCAAAGCATTTCTAATTGAATTCTAGGTGTTTTTGGGTTATTTTAGGTCTATTTTTTCACTAGATAAATTTAGAAATGCTCATTAACCTTCAGAAACTATTATGAAACATTTCTAAAAGCATTTTAAGGTGTTTTTAAGCTTTTTTTGGAAATTTTTTTGACAATTTTCAAAACTTTTTTTTTGGACTTTTTGGCACTTTTCTGGAAACCTTTTGGCATGTATCTGGCAACTTTTGGGGAGGTTTTAGGGGACTTTCACGACAAATTTTTGGAAACTTTTGGAACACTTTTGCGTACTTTTCTGAATAATTTTTGATAACTTATAAGGCTCTCTTGTTGAACTTTTGGGACTCTTTTTTGTACATTTTTGGGACTATTTCTTTCAGGCAGTTTGAGGAGAGCTTTTTAGGTAAGTTTCATCCAATTTTGAGACAACTTAAGCACCACCTGCCTTAGAATCCTGTGAATAATTCACTCATTTTGGCTGTTCTTTTCAAATAAATAGGGTTCTGGTCAAAAGGATTGATAAGGTAAGATAAAAAGGTGAGATAAAACAAAGAACATTAGGTAAAAAAAAAATAAAGGGGTGTAATATAGGTTGCAAACTTTTATTTTTATTTCACAAATTAACATTTTACAAGTCATATATGATACTCTACTTACCTAAACTAATGAGCCATCAGGCTTTGTGTGGTATACTTGTAATCATGAGGAAGTTTCTTTTTCTCATTAGGTTCATGTATACATTTGTGTTTTATATATTTGACTTAGGTCACAGAAAATTTCCATTTATATTTTTACTTGAGTTTTCATTAATTTAGGCTTTTTAAGTATCCTATAAGACTTTTTTACATGTTAATTTATGCAATGAACATAAATTTTGGCAATCTATGCCCATACTTCAATAAAAAACAGGGGAGGGTATTGCCATTTTTTTTGTCATTAATTATTTTCTGACTTAGAAAAAAAATGACAATCTCCACCCCCTGTTATGCTAATAGCAGGGAAGGGTATTTCCAAAAAAAATTTTGTCATAACTCATTTATAATTCATTGCCTTGTAACTGAATTTTAGTGTTTTCCAATTGAAATTGATTATTTTTGAACTTTTAATTTTCCTCTCTTTGAATCCTAACCTTCTACCTCTCCAAATCTAAACAATCTTTCTAAATTTCTAGAAAAATTTCTTCTTTTTTCTGTGAATGTAACCACTTCCTATCCTCATAAAGTAGTTGATGTTCTGCAGTTTTTTCATGAGACTCCATCTCCATTATTTTAATTTGCACTTGTTCTTTTTCTGAAACAAGTTTAACTTTTAAGAGTAAGAGAAATAAATTAAGAAAAAATCTTTAGTAAAAAAAGAAATAAAAAATATAACCTTGTTTGTGTTTATCAAAAATCTCCCAATAAGCAGAAAAAATGGCTTTTGAGGATTGACATTGGGCCTTTTTCCAAAGATTTCATCCATTTGATCATAAAGAGGACACATACAGTTGAGTGTTTCAGAAACATATGTGATTCCATGATTTTCCTTATCTTTAGTAGCTACAAACCCAGTTGAAGAAGAAGCCATCTTTGCTTTATTGTATTTTTTTGATAGTTTTTGAAACCTTCCCTGAGTTGCTTTGTTGTCAAATTCATCTTACCTTTAGTTTTTGATTTCAACTCCACTTCCATTTGATTAAAGCCACTCAATTTTGATGCGGGTGGATGACCATATTGAGTGGACTTTGCACAGCCAAAACAGGCATCAAAAAAAGATTTAATTTTCAGCCAGTTAATTATAATCTGTAAGTCAGACAGTTTCAATTGAGTAAATTTTTGAGAAGTAGATTTTGGGAAAGGCATGATAAATTATCACAAAACAAAAAAAATTAGTGAAAAAAGAAAATTTTGTTGAAGAAAAGGAGAAACTAATAATTATTTTAAATTTTTGTGATTCCTTGTATAAAAATAAGAAGTTGTGAGAATAGAAATGTGAGCAGTAAAAGTTTCTAAAAAACAAAATAAAATGTAATAGACTTACTGTGGTGTGAAAGAGAAAAATTTGATTTGGAAATGAACTGGGAGTGAAGATTTGTGACATGGGGTATATGAGTGAGGATGGAAGGAAGGTGATGTGCAGCTTATTGGGAGGATGTGGATACTTGTAGGCTGAATTATTTTTAAGAAAATTGTACAAAAGTAGGATGTATTCGACCCCATGTTTGAGACCCCAAGTACTAAATCAGCCATGTTTCATGGCATGTTGGTGTGGTTATTTTCAAATGAAACACACTAGGCATGCATGGTAATGTTTGAGACCCCCTATTATTTATTTTTCTTTAAAAAAATTCTTTTTTTTTCTTTTTTAAAATTTTTTTTACATTTCCTTTCTTTCTTTCTTTTTTTCTTTTTCTTTCTTTTTTTCTATTTTCTATTTCTCTTATTTCTTTTTCTTTATTTCTATTTTTCTTTTTCTTTTGCTCTTTCTTTTTTTTCAATTTTTCATTTTTTTTCATTTTTTTTTCATTTTTTTTCATTTTTCATTTTTTTCATTTTTTTCATTTTTTTCATTTTTTCTCATTTTTTCTCATTTTTTCTCATTTTTTCTCATTTTTTCTCATTTTTTCTCATTTTTTCTCATTTTTTCTCATTTTTTCTCATTTTTTTTCTTTTTTCTTTTTTTTTCTTTCCTTCTTTCTCTCTCAATTCAATTCAATTCATTTCATTCTTTCTTTTCTTTCTTTTCTGTTCTTTTCTTTTCTTTTTCTTTCATTTTCTATTTTTTCTATTTTTACTAATTTTTTTTTTCTTTTTTCTTTTTTCTTTTTTCTTTTTTCTTTTTTCTTTTTTCTTTTTTCTTTTTTCTTTTTTCTTTTTTCTTTTTTCTTTTTTCTTTTTTCTTTTTTCTTTTTTCTTTTTTCTTTTTTCTTTTTTCTTTTTTCTTTTTTCTTTTTTCTTTTTTCATTTTTCATTTTTCATTTTTCATTTTTCATTTTTCATTTTTCATTTTTCATTTTTCATTTTTCATTTTTCATTTATCTTTTATCTTTTATCTTTTTTCTATTTTCTATTTTTTCCTTTTTTACTTTTTTTTACCTTTTAATTTTATCTTCTTCTTTCTTCTTTTTTCTTCTTTTTTTTTCTTCTTTATTTTTCTTTCTTCTTTTTTTTATAATTTTGTAATTTATAATATTAATATTATGATTTTTTTCTTGAAAAATCAAAATTTCTTATGGTTGCAAAATATTTTTCTTTTTTCTTTTTTTTCTTTTATCTTTTATCTTTTTTCTATTTTTTCCTTTTTTACTTTTTTTTAAATTTTAAATTTATCTTCTTCTTTCTTCTTCTTTTTTCTTCTTCTTTATTTTTCTTTCTTCTTTTTTTTATAATTTCGTAATTTATAATATTAATATTATGATTTTTTTCTTGAAAAATCAAAATTTCTTATGGTTGCAAAACATTTTTCTTTCACTTTTTTCTGCACTTACTTTTGTTACATTTTGTCAGAATTTAAGGGTCATGTTAGACTCCTTTGGTCACTTGTTTTTGTTGACACAGCATCAGCTAGACTCTGGATAGAACCGAAGGAACCAGTGATGACCTGTCTCCAGGTAGATATAGTTGATAGCTAAGTATATAAGGAACTAGGTCCGTAACATCCCCCCCACTTTTCTATCAACCTATATCAGAGTATAACTAAGAAAAGAGAACTAACAAGTAATAAAGAAAAGAAATGTATAACTAATTAAATGAGAGTGTGTAAAATGAAGACAAAAGAAAATATTTCAAAGTAACAAAGTATTTAAAATCTAAAGTAAGCTAGTACAATAGTTAGATGTGTTTAACAACAGTAAAGGAAAGTAAAATAAGTAAAATAAATACTTCCCCTCCATCAAGATAGCACCATACCACACAGTACTCTATAAAAAGTTAAAGCAAAAACTAAAGCACAAGGGAGAAAGGATTTGACAAGTAAGGGAAGACAAGCGGCTGTTTAGATTTCAGGAAGTCAGAGAAAAAAATGAAGATCAAGAAAAATTGGAATTAGTTAAAGGTGCGAAATTGAGATTTTCCAGCCTTGCTCTTGTTATGGTGTAGAATTCAGAGAAATGAGATATCAAGGAATAGGGAATGTTTCCTTTCAAGCCAAACATATAGCAAATTTAAAAGATTTAGAGAATAATTTGTTTGCACCTTTTGGGGTCACATTGATGAGCAGGTTTTTGAGATTGTTAGCCTGGTGAGGCCAAGGAAAAGGGAATTTTGGCAAATTGAAGAATAGGAGGAATAAAAGTCTGTTTCTTGCCACAAAAGCAAGCAGGAATGAATCAGCTAAGACCTGAGATGACACCCGTATCTGGCATCAAAGGGAAGAGGAAGGTTTGTTAAACCAGCAATATGTTGTTGGACTCAAGAAGCTGGTGGGTTTGACTTTTACTTTTGTTACAAAGTGGAGCTGCTGAACTACCATGCAGGATAGCCCATAACCTGTTGAAATGGCATCAGCTAGACTTAGGATAGAACCATATATGTATTACTTTACTTGTTGACACGGCATCAGCTAGACTCCGGATAGAACAGGAGGAACCAGTGATGACATGTCTCCAGGTAGATATAGTTGATAGCTAAGTACATAAGGAACTAGGTCCATAACAGTTTTCTATTCCATAATTACTTTACCTATATCTATCTATCATCTCTTCCTATTGACTAGTTTCTGTCATTAAATGTGGTATATAACATTTCATGACACTTTTTACAACACACTTTCTTATATAAATACATACAAATACATAAAATATAAAATCTACACACACACATATATATATATATCTATTTATTTGAAAAGCACTATCACATATTTTAGACCTAGTTTATTTCTATCATGAGCCTAGTGATGATTGGGAAGCATAAAAGATAGTGAGATCTTCTTTTTGAACACCATCTTTTGTTGCTTACCAATCATCACCAGGTAACATCAATTTTTCTCTTATAAGTTTCACTACACTTGTTATACTTATTTTATTAATAATTGAAATATATATGATCTTTTTATTGCTCACCAATCATCACCAGCCCTGAGATCCTTTGCTTCCATCCCCTGTTGTAAGCATATTGTAAAGTTGGGTAGAGTTATTCACCACCACTTAGTCCAAGTCGAGTAGAGTTACTCCTCGCTGCATTGTTCAAGTTGGGTAAATTTATTCCCTGCCTCATCACCTTTACTGGGTAGAGTTATTCCCCATTTCTCATCATATTTCTGGGTGGAGTTATTCCCCAGTCTATCTCTTTTTTCAGGTAGAGTTATTCCCCATGTTTCATTACCATCTCCATCTTTGCCCAAGTTGAGTTAGTCCCTGCGGCCATTTCATTGCCACCATCATTTCAAAAGTTGACACATTTTTTATAACCCTATGTCACTCCCTAAAATATACCCAACTTGTGCATCATTGATATCTTACATGGTGCATAGAGCTCTGAATTATTTTTTTCATGGTGATGAAAAAATATACCCAACCCAAACTAGGATATACCCATTGGGTATATTTCACTTTAGGAGTAGTGAGAGTTAAGAAATTTTGACAAACCCATTCAACTCAAATGCGAAAATCAATCACCACAGAAAATTTGGGGGGGTATTGCTAGCAATACCCCTCATTTAAAAATGTTGGGAAGTGGTTGGAAAGCTGTTGGAAGGCTGTTGGGAGTTCATTGTGAAACCAGATTTAAATTAATTGGACAAAGATTTGGTAATCAGTTAGACCTAGGTTCAACCAAACTCAATCACAGGTTTCTTGGAGCTTGGTGATTACTTTGATTTTGAGCTGAGCACAGATTGAGCAAAGCTTGAACATATCATTTAACATATCATAATATTCACTTTCCCATCTTGTGGAAAGCAAAATTTGATATTCGTTCTAAGAATATCTACATATATTTTCTTGCCAAGTTGGTAACAGAAGGTTAAACTGTAGTATCTCAATTATTACACTAGACTACATAGATATTTGATAAAACATACAATTCAAATCAATTTTAATATTATTGAGATCACCATAAGTGTCTTTCCAAAGACTTACAAAAAGTATGTTAGTATCAAGATATCGTTCTAGGTAGTAGTTTCAATTTGGATTTTGAACTGACATCTAAAGCATTTTACTATTAGACAGAAACATAAATAAGTGTAATAAGAGTGAAATTATTCTATTTTGTGATTATAATGTAACAATAATGCACATTTTTATTGAGAAAATTTTTCTTCCTCCACAAACCAAAATTTACTCTATAGGCTCAAGATTTATTTTTAAGACATATTATTCATTTCAGTTATCATTGATTTACTTCCAATATTTATTAAAAAGATAATAATAATACATGTGAAAGAATTATGAGCTTAGCATAGCATATGCTAAAAAGTTATTTTGTCGTTTTATTCAAAACTGATTCTTCATTTTTTGCTTCAATTCATCTTTTAACAACCACTATCTTCAGATACTATTCTTACTTAATATGTCAAGTCTCAGATGTGTTGGACAGTTCTCAATAACAATCGATCAAATTTATATGAATGTAATTTCAAGATTTCAAAACTCACCGACCCCCACAATTTTACAGCGAGGCCATTCGAATGTTCATATTTTTGGACTATTTGAAGAAAGAAAACCAACCCTTGTTGGTAATCTTTCTCAAGTGCAGAGTCAGCACATTGGACCACTATTGGGTGACATTGGCTCTGGATCTCACCATTTAAACCAAAGAAGTGCCTTGAATCCTATGAAGCCTTTCTATTTTCATGCTTACTTGGTTCCAGTTTTTGGTAATCAGTATCAACTTTGGGGATGCCTCTTTTCTTCAAGTACACTAATCAGTCTTGCTAAAGAAGCATTTTCTTCTGCACAAATCGATTTATGTCCAATCCTGAACTACGACTCCACTATCTTTTTTAATATCCCGCATGTAATTTTTGAAGGCTCTTTCCAAATATCTCAGAGTACTCAAGATTGGAAAGCTGATCAACTTATCCGAGGAATCAAAACAGTTCTCAAAACACATCAACTTCAAGCAATAAATTTTATGATTGACAATGAACGAATGTTAAAGGAAAAGTTGGATATCATGTGGAGGCACCAGGACAACCATTGGCTTAGAACTGGATTCGATGACTATAAAGATCAGTTTCCTAACAATCAATTGCCGCCTGAAGGAAACGGGTCAATACTTGCTGATGATATGGGTTTGGGAAAGACACTTTCAACTCTTTCTCTTATAAGTGCAACTCAAGGTGAAGCAAGACAATTCCAGGTATCAGAAAATCAAGAAGGTATTAATCGGAGTTCAGCCACACTGATTATATGCCCCCTGGCAACACTATCGAATTGGATCAATGAAATAAGTGTGCACTTTGAAGATAATGCACTTCCTTTCAAGGTTCTTTATGGGAAGGATTGTCAAAATACTAATGTCAATGAGCTACAGGACACTGCTATTGTTTTAACGACCTATGAAATAGCTAGCCCAACGATGTCAAAAAATCAAAGCCAAAAAAAGATACCGGTGACTCAAATGCTCTTTTGGTATAGAGTTGTTTTAGATGAAGCTCAGTTAGTGCCCATTTCTATATCTAAAACTTAAAACTTAATTTTTATTATCAATTTTTATAAATATTCTTTTAGTTACATTAAAAATCCTTACTCGCAGAGGGCTCAAACAATATTTGACTTGGAATCCCAACACCGACTATGCTTGACTGGAACTCCACTTCAGAACAGGCCCACTGACCTTCAAAGTCTCATATTTTTTCTTAGAATCGAAAAGTGGCAAGAAGACTGGTTATGGAAGAATTTCCTTTTTCCAGGTTTGCAAAAAGGAAAGGCTAATTCTATTAAATCAATCAATCACTTAATGAAAGTCATAAGCCTACGTAGAACAAAGGATGCAATTTTGTCTCTTCCAAAAAAGATTCAAAGGGGGATATCGGTTCAATTAGCAGATCCATGGAGGTCTAAACTTGATGTGCTTCAAGAAGGATTCACTGAGCGATATGGGCCCTCCAGGAGCACTGACTTCCCTTGGGACTCATCTGAGTTTCTAAGAGAGCTGATGATTTTAAGAAAATTCTGCAACCATCCAATCTACAAAAATCTGGATGAAACTCCAACTTTTGATTTCACCTGGCAGCATTCCGCAAAGATTTGTCATCTTATAGGCCACTTAAAAAACTTTTTGTCTGGTGAAAGGGATATAAATTTTCCAAAAGCTGTTATATTCTCCAACTTTGCAGACTTTTTGCAGATGTAAGTGATTCTATAATGAATTGTTTTACAAAATTGTGTTGGCTTATTAAAAACAATTTTCTAATATTTCAAAATAGAATAAAAATGGCTTTAGATGACCACAATATTAGGTATACCCAGCTTACGGGTGAACTCAGCCGGACAAAGCGAGACAAAAATATGCATGAATTCCATTTTAATAAAAATTGCCAAGTTTTGGTTGGAACGATTCAGGCTGCAGGAGTGGGTATAGATCTCAGGTGTGCTCAAAATGTATATATAATGGTGAGCTCAATGTCTTTTATTTCATATTAAGAACAAAAATATTAAATTTTTTATATGTTCAATGTTGAAATAGGAGCCAAATTGGAATCCAGCAGTTGAGCAACAGGCTGTTGATCGGCTGTATAGAATGGGGCAGCAAAATGAAGTAAATGTTTTGAATTATTTTGTACAAGGAAGTATAGAATTCAGCATGTATAAGATTCAAAGGAAAAAAATGGAGCTAACAATGTAAGCCAAATTTCATTTCTATAAATTTTAATGATAATAGTAATCATTAAAATTATGTTTTTGTTTTCAAGGCTAAGTGTCCCAAACAGTGGAAATGAGGAGTATGAGTGTGCAAACCTATTATTAAGGGAGTTTGTCAATCACTCACATTAGAGGAACAAAGAATTTCAAGGAGAGCAGGTAAATTTATGGGATTTTGAGGATTTAAAAGTCTGAGTTGTTGAGGATTTAGAGATGCAAGATATAAGGGAGAATAACAGTCATTCGGCAAACCCCGGGGGACATGAGAAGGATTAAGGTTAGGGGATAATGTTGAAACCAAACTGATTCTTTTGTACAAGGCCAAGTCCTTTAGCACACTGCCAGAGTAGGTTGAATTATCTCGAATATCAAAGTGTTGTTGGTCAAGATATTGTGCAACTTTAGAAAAATCTTCAGACCTCCATTGCATTAAGATACGTCTTAACGATCCATCATTATCAATTTCGGTGTCTGAACAACATTTGATGTTTGTGAAAAGGTTGTGATAAGTTTCACAATGTGGAAGTTGTTTAAGAAGTTTAGTTCGGTTAACTGAATTCTAAGAATCTTTGTTATTTGAAATAAAGGTCATAAATAAAAACGGTTGAAAAAAAAGGGATTTTCATACTTTTTTTTTTATTCTATATTTATGCTTTCTCACTTTGATTATTTCTTGAGAGCTATGAGAATCCTTCCCAAGTCTTAATCTATCAGCATGACCTAAAAACCAACGGTGAAGAACTCCTATTTGATTTGAGAAGCTAATTTGAGTTGAGTCAATTGGATATGCAATCAAATTATTGGTTTTTAAGGCATTGTCCCAGTGTTTAATGAGAATATTTGCCAAGACCTGGTTCCATTTGTCAAACCAATCTAGGTTCCAAGCGAAAGTTGATCCTGGGAAACCACACATGCGAAGGTGCTCAATAAAAGATTCACGGAAAATTGGTGGAAACTTTTCTGAAACTGCTGAATTTGATTCTGGATGAGGTAGTTCAAAGGCAATGTTGCAAGAATTCATGTCGAATGATGAAAATCTGTCTAATTGCTCTTCAGTAGGGTTTTGTTTCCATCCATTTGATTCTGGTGACATATCCAAAAGTGAACGACAAAAATTGTGTATAGATCTACAAAAGTGAGAATTGAATGGAGGCAAAGTCTCATTAAAAATTCTATTAAGTGTTCTTGTGTTTGTGGGCAGGTTTCCATGAGGAAAGTAAGAGCTACTAGGGTTCATAAATAATAAGATTAAGAAAGTGTTCAATTAAATTAAACAAAGAGGAAGGATAAATTGTTGAGCTCCAAAACTTTATGATCAAAGTTGATTTAAGGAGAAATATCACAAAAATTAAGAATAAGAAATATTTCGACTTTATGGAATTATAATATGCATAAATTATATTTTTATATGCAACTTGAACTCAAAAGGAATGGTATAAAATAAAGAGAATGATTATGTGATAAAAGCAGACTCATTTAAGAAACGGATTTTTTTTTCTTTTCAAAAAATTCTTCCACAAAAATAATTTGTTAAATGTGAGGCTATGTTCATTTTTTGATTACCAAAAAATTATTTTTGGTCCAATATGATAGTAATACATATTCTTTTGAGTAATTTTTTTCAACCTGAATAAATAGACTAGAGTGTCACTTCATCGCATTTATGTATGAAAAGTTATACAAGGTTTCAGCTTTTATGTAATTCTTTAAGGTTTACACTTTTGTAGCATCTATTATTTGAGTATTTTTGATTTTTTCTTTATAGAAAATTCTACCTAGTACAGACCAATTTTCAAGTTGAAAGAAATATGTTTGTGATTGTTTTTTACAAAATATTAAACTTATTTTTGGGTTTAACTTTGATTTTTGGGGTAATTTTTTAAATAATTATGTTAAAAATATGGATTACTTTTCTTATAGTCCATAACTAAGAATTTTTATCAAAATCAAATAATTATAGGGTAGTTAGATATAACTCAGAAGGCATTTGATAGAAAAATAATTAAGATGCTTGTGCGTACAACAGAATTTTTTCTATGATAGAAAATATTCTGATAAACATGCATGCATTGTTGTACAAATGCAGAGAGTATACAGAATACAAATAAAGTAGACTGCATAACTTTAAATTAATATATAATTTATCCGATTAAAAATTAAACATTTAAACTTAAATAATTTCAACACATATTCCATCATATTCTTTTGATAAAAAAATGTAGCTTATATTAGCTAGTGCCTTTCAAAAAAAGGAATACCTTCAATCGGTAACTTCGAATAGCTAACTTATTCCTACAATTATCACAATTACAATGCCTCCATTTTTTCATGTATGTCAATGTCAAGATCTTGGATGTGTCAATAGAAAGTATCAAACTTCTTCTGGGTCCTTTGAAGTTGGTATGGCTTTCAAAAGCTCTAATTCTTATGCAAAACATCAAGAGGAAAGAAATAGGAAGGCCCAGATGGTTATTTCTTCCAACAATCCACTTAACATTGGAAGTTCCCGCTCCACAGAAACAGTAAGCTGTATATCTATAGTTCAATGTGAGAATTAAAGTCTTTATGATGTTTCAATGATTTATTACATAGGGGCAGTTGCTATTGGGGGCAGAAGTATCTTCAACAGTCTCTAGAAACTCAAATCTCGGGGAACGGTATAGCCAAATAATTATGTGGCAGGCAGCAAAGCTTTCTCTGATTCATCATTTGAGCAAAGAAGGTTGTACTCAATTTTTGGATGAAGAAATTAAGAAGCTCAAACTTCTAGGTGATAGTGGAATACTGGATTCTGATAGCATTGTCCGCCTGGTCCCACGCTCGATAGATACAGTTTTTAGTCGATTAAAGCTCAATCAATCATTTTTCACTAAAACATGCTGTCCTAAATGCTTTGCTCTTTATGAGTATAACTCTGAATCTCAACCATCTATACTATGTTGCAATCAACCCTTTCTTTCATCATCAAAGCGCTATTTAAAAATGTTTGGAGCAGGACAAATTGCAGTTAAATGTGATGAAAGGCTGTATTTGATGGAGGAACATCAAGAACATGTAAAATACTTATCTCTTAAAACATTTCATCACCATTCTTTTATCGACTGGCTTAAGGAAAAGATCAAACTGTTCAAATTTGAGCTTCTGATTGAGAAGAAAACCCCTGTGGCAGAACGTGTAGAGTGTGATTTGATGAAGGATGTTTGTGATGGTTCAATTTGGAAAAACTTTCCCATAACCACTCCAGCTCTGGATAGCAATGATGATGAATATACGATAACTTCAGGCAACTTAATGTTTACTTTATATGTCGACTGGTTTAGGCCTGGTGGCAATAGGATTGGAGGTCATCAGAAGTCTGTAGGCAATATTATGATGGTGTGTATGAACCTACCTCAAGAAGATAGATACAAAATGGAAAATCTTTTTTTGTATTCTATTATACCCGGACCAACAGAACCCACAAGTGAACAGCTTAATCACCTTCTAAAACCACTGGTTAATGATCTACAAACTCTATGGGATGGTATATTGATTGAAAAGACACATCTTTATCCACGAGGCCGGAAATTAAGAGTTGCATTGTTCTCTTTGATAGGTGACATTCCTGCAATACGAAAATTGGCTGGCTTTTTGAGTCACTCTGCAAAAATGTTCTGCTCTTTCTGTAATATCTCTAAAGATGAAATTAGTGAAAAGAATGTGGGAAATTTTTCATTACGGAATCATGAGGATCATATGTGCTGGGCAACAAAGTGGAAAAATTCTAAGTCACATTGGGAGCGTGTATCAATTGTTCAAAATCATGGGGTACGATGGAGTGAGCTGAATAACCTTGAATATTGGCGTCCAACTGAATATTGCTCAATTGATGTTATGCATTCACATATGCTTGGCAACCTAAAAGATCACAGTCTAAGCTATTTTCAAATCCAAAATGCAGCAAAAGATCTAGAAAGAAAGCTGGAAAAGGATAAAAATTGGCATGTAAGAGAAGAAGATGATGATTTCTTTTCTGATACTTCACTGCACAAACATTCGAAAAAACGTAGAAGTAGCTTAAGCACCACGAATAATGATGATGATGATACAGGACACACGAGACAGCACAAGCGGCAAAGACGTACGAGTTCAAGACAGTCATCAAGTCATCATGGACTAGATAATGAAGGATTGGGAACAAATCGATCAAGAAGCCAGAGTAGGTCATCCAGCTCCAAATTTATTCCTCCATATAGCGATGTGGCCTCAGTACAGTCTCAAAGCAGTGACAGTAGGAATTCATTGTATAACTTAAGGCAAAGAAGCATTAGCATATCACAGAGTGAAGGATCTCACTCATCAAATGAGACAGCTAGAGATGAAGAAAATAAAAGGAAAGGTAAGGAGAAAGAAAATGAAGGTAGTAGTAATCCACGAATCACAGCAGCAGAGCTACATGTTGTATGGAAGATGATTGATCAAGTAAGAAGACCTTCCTGGCTAACACGAGTTCCAAAATCAGTAGGATCTAAAAAGGCAGGATCCCTCAAGGCAGCAGAATGGCACATGCTGTATACTCTCTACTTCCCTTTGTCACTTATACCCCTTTGGTTTGAAAAATTTAAAGAATCTGAATCTTCAGCTTCCTCAGCTGATAAACCAAGAGAATATTATCTTCTCAAGTCACTTGTAACATTATGCTCGATCACCAATTTTTTGACATTAAAAAATATACAGACTAATGAGCTTAAAGATCTAGATCAATTTCTGTTAGAGTATCGTGAGTGCCTTGAAGAGGGTTGGAAGAATATTAATGCAAAGCCAAATCTGCATATCACTCAACATTATCCTGAAATGATAAAGCGTCTTGGTCCACCATCAGGTACAGCTACTTGGTCTGGAGAGCGGGTGAATCATATATTATCTGAAATTCCAAACAATCACCATCCACGTATGTAATGTTTGTAAGAAATGATTTAAAAACTCAGCTGTGCTAATTTATTAATATTTACCACAGGAGAGATACCGCTAACAATGCTCAAACATTGGTATCGGAAGTCTAGGGTATTAGATCTTGGTGAAGCTGAAGATAATGATCAATGTGAGACTAAAAAAATCCATATTGATCTCGATAAACAAAACAAATGGATCCATCTAAGTATGGCATTATTTACTAAATGGGTAAGGGCACGAATGGGAAAAGAAACTTCAAGACGGGCTTTGACACCATCGGAGAAAAGTGGGGATCGGGTAGTTGAAAATGTAGCAAGCATATTGATACATGGAAAGAGGTTTACTAGTTACCATCGACACATTGCTAATTCAACAATTGAATTCTACTATGGAAAAGATAGCCAGTTTGGGCAAATTGATGATCTTTTCAGATCAAAGGAAGAGATTGATCAAATATATTTAATAGTAAGTCCTTTCAAAGAGCTCCGTCCAGAAGAAACATCAAAGGATCCCTATGAGCTTTTCCCACAAGTGCATTGTCGGTTAGTAAGAGTAGCCAAAGCAACTCAAATTGTGATTAAGAAAGATGCAATAATTGGACATGCAGCTACTGTCGAGCACAAAAAAGGAATGTTTGGAATCAAAGACGAGGTTGTCACTGCCATTGGACTGCAGACAGTAGTGAGTGAAAAAATTAATCAAATTTATTTTCTGTTGACTAACATCTTTGTGTTAATTTGGGATTCGGGAAATTTGTAGGATTGGTGATATTTGTAAATGGTGAAAGAAATAATTCAATGCTCGATTAAAAAATGCAATGCATCCAACTTACCTTATCATAAACCAGTGAACAATTACTTTGGTTGCTTTTATTGCGAGAGAACCCATGCTTTCAATGAGTCATTTTTATCTTAAATGTAAGAATGAAAGAAATAAAATCATGATAATGAGAAATATGATAAAATTTTTACTTAATGAATGATCTTCTTGCTCATTCATCTACTATAAATAGTTTGACCTTCCAACTTTAGCTGATAGCTATATATTATTCACTTTATTTTTCGACAAGAGAACATACACGTTTACAAGACTATATACATAGTATCTTTTTTTACTTTAGCTTTGATAGGTATAAATTTTAACAACTGATTATTTTTATTTTATTTTATTTTATTACAGTTCATTATGGATGATAATTTTGAAGGGATGTCTGTTGACCCAACCGATTCTGATTGTTTTCCGCCTCAACATACTAATACTGGAAATACTCCTCCACCACCCTCTGCTGATCCACCTCCAGATGCATCTCAATCTGTACCACCTAATCCTAACCCACCACCTAATCCCAATCCAGGCCAAGAGTCTCATTCAGAACCGAGAAATTTTAATCCCAATCATCCTTCTGCTTCTGAAAGTGCTGATCAGCAAGCTGATCAGCTAGGAAGAGATTGGGCTAGTGAAGTATTGAGGGAATTTTTCGGAGACCAATCATCATCTGCTCAGCCTAACCAAGGAGCAAGCACAAGTGGAGCAGGTAAGTAAAATTTGTAGTGTATTCTTTTATTGAAAAATAACCAATTTAATTAACTTATTTGAATTGTTAGTGAATCCCTCAATCATTATGGGTATCAGTGATTACCACAGACTCAATTCAGCAGAGTCTCATGAGCGAGAACGGGGGTTAAGGGCTGTAAGAGGCTTAGTTAGAAGGAATGATGTTCCCAGGAGCTCGGACAGTCTAAATAGAAATATTTACCACTTTCTGAAGTATTGTCTTGGGGGACCAACACAAATATCAAAATATCCTGCGAGCCCAACACCTTTGGAGATTGAAAATTGGAAAGATTGGAGCCAATTCAAACTAAAAACCATTCAAACTGTCCTAACCCAAGTCCAATCTTCTAACCGTGCCAATTCTGCAGCTGATCGACAATTTCTGATAACCAATTCTATAGCCTTCTTGCGATCCAAAATTCGACTACCCGAATTTTTTCCAGCACCTGAGCCTCGAGGACTAAAAGGAGGAGCACCGATCCCACTTTCTGTCAAAAGAAACTTAGAGCGTGAATTGCAAGAAAAAGGTTTTCGGAAATTCACGTTTGATTGGACTTGCCGTGATTTTTCAGAATCAACTTGGAATCAAGTCATGGGAAGCATAGTATGCGACCACTGTACCAGATGGCTCACCACCTTGAATACAATCGATCAGTCAAAGCTTCAGTTCACTCAATGTGTTATTGAGAAATGGGTAGTTAATAAGGGGAAGGAGATGATAAGGTTGTTTGGGCAAGAAGAGGAAAGGGTAGCAAGAGAAAAGATTGAAAAGAGGGCAAGGGCACAAGTAAAACGTTATCGGACCAAGGTAAGTTTTTAATTTTACTTTGCTTTTTGTTATTATGAAGCTGATTTAGTTGGAATTCAGATTGCTAGTGCACGCTACAAGTTAGCAAGAGATCTCTGCAGTGATGTGCCAGGTTTTGTTGTGCTTTTTCATGATACTAGGTGCATCTCTGATATCGAGGAAGGCCCAGCACCAGCCCCAACTGCACCTATCCGAGCTATTCCTGGATGGCGAAATCCTGAACTCAATGATTTGTTTAAAAAAATGGATAAGATGACAAAGGACTTAGCCCATACACCAGCTCAAAAAAAATCAACATTAAAAACATATTCACGGTCATCAGAAAGGACAGTTGCACAAAATGGTATATTCAATGTTCCCAAATACCTCCCCAAGAATTGCTATTCAGCAACATTTTTGCAAGGATTATCTGTGAATGAACGTGAGTCACTTGGGGTTGGAGCTGATATTGATCTGGTAAAGATTCGGGAATCAATTAATAGAGCATCAACATCATCATAACTTAGGTATAACGGTGATCTTCTGTGTAATATAGCTATCTTATATTGAATTTTATGTATTCTGTTTTTTTTCAAAGCAGCTTGGTAAATGTTATAAAGTGATATTGAGAGAGAGTAACATTTTATTTAAGAAAAACAAATAATGTATGAGATATAAAAATGTATTTTCAACAAATTGATGGTCCATACCTCTTTATGTCACATTTATGTATCCATATTAATTTCAATCGAATTTAATGTTGACCAATACATAGTGAATACACGCTATGCCACTTATACTTGCCAGGCATTGCTACCATTAAATATGCCAGTATCAAAAATTAATTTCGATCGAAATTAATGAGCATGATAATCATGAATTTCTGGAGTCAACTGCTTATTTTTATGCATGGTGCCTTGCCAACATTAATTTCGATCGAAATTACTTTTGATACTGGCATATTGCATGGTGTCTATTCCTGGAAAGTGTAAGTGGCATAGTGTGTATTCATTACGTATTGGTCAACATTAATTTCAATAGAATTTAATATTGACATTTTCATATTGAACCCAAACCAGCAAACGACCCAAAAAATTCTTCATAAAACTGCTCATTAATTTCGATCGAAATTAGTGAGCACCATATACATATTGAATGGTAGTTATATCTGGTGTGTGTAAGTTGTAAAGCTTGTGTTCAATGTTTATTGGTCAACATTAATTTTGATTGAAATTAATATTAATGTGTAAATGATATTTACATGCTCAATATGCATTGTAATGTGTTTACTTAACAATAGAGTGCCCTACTTTTCATCTTACATAAAAATGCTTGGTAGCATGTCAAATTCAATTTTTATTAAAATTAATGTTGACATGTTACCATGCATAACAGTAAGCAACTGACTGAATAAATTGATGATAATCATGAACCTTAATTTCGATCGAAATTAATGTTGCCAAGTGCAGATTGAAAAAAAGCTATGCCACTTACACTAGCCAGGCATATTTACTATTTATTATGTATTGGTCAACATTAATTTTTATAGAAATTAATATGGATATGTAAATTTTATATTTACCCTCAACATGTATAGTAAATTTCAATACTTAAAAATACTTGCCGTCCTTTACATGTCATGCAAAAAAGCATTATATCATTTCAACATTAATTTTGATCAAAATTAATGTTGGAATGCCATTATGCATTGAAACAACTAACTGACTGAAAAAGTTCATGATCAAAATGCTCATTAATTTTGATCAAAATTAATGTTGACCAATAAACATTGAACACAAGCTTTACAACTTACACACACCAGATATAACTACCATTCAATATGTATATGGTGCTCACTAATTTCGATCGAAATTAATGAGCAGTTTTATGAAGAATTTTTTGGGTCGTTTGCTGGTTTGGGTTCAATATGAAAATGTCAATATTAAATTCTATTGAAATTAATGTTGACCAATACATAATGAATACACACTATGCCACTTACACTTTCCAGGCATATATACATGCAATATGCCAGTATCAAAAGTAATTTCGATCGAAATTAATGTTGGCAAGGCACCATGCATAAAAATAAGCAGTTGACTCCAGAAATTCATGATTATCATGCTCATTAATTTCGATCGAAATTAATTTTTGATACTGGCATATTTAATGGTAGCTATGCCTGGAAAGTGTAAGTGGCATAGCATGTATTCATTATGTATTAGTCAACATTAATTTCGATCGAAATTAATATGGACATGGACTATGCATAAAATTCCTATAAGTATAGGTAAGCTAAGCAGTTAGATAAACTGGTTTGATCAAGTACACCATATAAAAATTGATGTTTTAATGCCTTGGTTAATTTCGATCAAAATTAATATTAAGCCATGCATGTTGAATTTTATCTATGTCTGTGTAGTCCATGTGAAATGGCTTGTATTCAATATGCACGGGTCTATATTAATTTCGATCGAAATTATGAGGTTCATTGCCTCATAAATTTGATGGTTTCTGTCAGTGTTTCATGCATGGTGCCATCTGATACTTGTTGATTCCTATCAAAATTAATTTCAACACCAATATATTGAATACAAACCATGGCACTTACAGTACTTGGTCATAGCTAAAATTCAATATGCTAGTCTCAAAATTAATTTCGATAGAAATTAATCAGGATCCATGAAGTTTATCAATAGTGTATGAGTTAAGTTTCAAGTCATATGTTTCATCATTTTCTTGCACCCATTTCTAGGTTATCTCAACAATTTTTTTCAAGTTTTATTATATTAATCAAAACTGTGGTAAGTTGTGAAAAATTAGCTAATCCAAATCTCAAATTGAATATTAATATTTTAATAATTTTGAATGTTGCTTAAGGTATTTCATTGGGTGATTCATAATAATATTTTATCAACTTAGTAGTCCTATAACTTTTGAAAAGTAACAATTTTGGTATAGTTAGGGACAACAATGCAATATCTTGTGCAGACTAAGATATATTGCAAAATAAAACTATTCAATTTTTTTTTTTCCCTTAGTTGTATCCAAGTTTATCAAAGGCTTGGTCACGGTGCCCACACCCTAGCCTGACACTCCTCCTGTCACTTAAAAAACAAATTCTTATCTTAAATTCTAATGTTACCAATTTTATATTTATAATTCATTTCTTGTTTGATGAGGCATATCAGTATATATGTGAATCTCGCATTGTCATCTGAAATTAAATTTAACAAATATTCATAAAGGATTATCCTTTTTTTTCATATAATATACTAATTAAGTGTATCTCCATTGTTTAGGAGTAAATTCTAATTTAAAAAATTTTGTATTTACCCGTGGCAATTTGAATATGGGATATAAATTTGTTATTATTTGTTTTTCACACTAAAAGTCCCCAAAGAATTACTAGTATTTTCTGTTAGCTACATCAAATTTCGCTTCAATATAAACAGATTGTGATTTAGCATGTTACTCAGTTTACCCCACTATGAATAATACATGTTAAAAAAAGCTCAAATAATATAAAATCCCCCTCTTTATGTTTTCTGTTTCTTTCATCCTCACTTTAATTTTAATCTTATTCAATTTTTTATCCTATTAAAATATCAACTTCAATTTTCTAGAATAGAGTTTCTTATAATTATTCATCATATTACATCATAATTTTTTGATATCGAATACTTTTTTTTAATATTCATTAATCAATATGTCTAGTATACAAAATCCTACACCTCCACTTTGTATGTATATCATGTTCCTCTCTCTTAATTTATATATTTCACTTATGTTCTATATCTTTTTTTTTTCAAAAATTTGATTTTCCAGCACCCAAATGTGTTTCATCCCACTCTCTGATTGATACTCGCTTTGAAGCTTTTGAGCTTGCACCATGTCTGCCACATGGCATGGCACCTAACCCTCCTGTACTTAGCAATGAGAGGCAGGAAATAACGAGAGTTCAGTATCGCAATTTACTTGAATTGGCTAGAGATAAAACAGAAGAGCTTGTCAAGATCCTTAACAATAATCCTTCTCCTTCATATTTATCTAACCCTTGTAATGAATTACTCCAATATGTGAAAAGCCTTGAAAAATGTATGTTCATCACCTTTTTTGTCTCCTTTTAAATTAGTAGATAAGATTATTAATATTTTTTTTTCTTCATATATATTTGTAGCTTATGAGGAGGGTATGATTCCTCCTGATGAAGTCATTGTCATTAGGGATGATGATGAGACAGATGAACCATCAGCTTCAACTCATGCTTCAACTTCTAAGGAAAATCTTGAAACACCTGTTATCCGCTCCAAGAAAAAGAGATTATCCCAAGGCTCCTCTTTTGTTCGACGTATTAAACCGGCTTCTGCTAATGAATTTTCTGATGTATCAAATAATAAATCTCAAAAAAAAAGCAAAGGTTTTGATAATGAGTATATTCTTGTTTCCTTTTTTTTTTATTGTTATTCTTTTATCTTTAAAATTCAATCATATATCTCTTTTATTGCTTACATATTGTACTTTTTATCTTTCTTTTGATATTTTGTACCAGAAACTCACCTGCTGTAGATTGTTCCATCCATAAACGCCCTCTCCCTGATGAAGATGATGAAAAGAGCAATGAAAATAGCGATGATCAACTATCAGAATATGAAGCTATGCTTGTTCATCAAAAAAAGCAAAGTTTAAAATCTTCTTCAAGACATGTTGATATGTTTGATAAAGATGATGATTCAAACAGCTCATCACCGAATTCCTTCATTTCTAAGAAGCAATACCCATCACCTCCTAAATTACCTACTTTGACCTCTTTGAAAGCTTCTCTACCAATGAAATCAACTCCAATCAAGATATCGAAAAAACCTCTAACTTATTCACCCTCAGTTCTAAAAGAATCTGATTTGCAGGAGGAATTCTGTAAAATTCATAATTTTTATAAAGGTAGAATCAGCACGGCAAAGGTCCTAAGGTCGTGGTTGGAAATTGTTACTCTCCTCGAATTACGCTCTTCTACTTATTCCCAAGAACCCATGTCAAATATTCCAATGTTTACTTTTCATTGGGAAAAATCTTGTGGAGAAGATTGGCTTTCAAAACTTACTGAGTTATGTAAGTTACCATAATTTTTAGTCTTGACTTTTGTTCTTTTACTTATTTTTTTTTTCCTTTTGTAGCAAATATTTTTTTAGAGATTGATAGCTCACAGCTATGGGTACTCGATAATATTGATTTCAAAAAAATGGAAGATTTATGTGATCCTGATGGTTTAAATACTGAAATTCTTTCCTCAACAAAGAAAACGGATCACCCTGAATCCAATCTTATCCGAATGCTCATGAGATTAATGATCCCAAGTGACCACTGCCGTTCTTCATGGGTATCTCTTATATCATCTTCACTTTATCTGACCGCACATGAATTCAGCCAGCTTCCATCACATCAAAACATTAACTCAGATTGTCCAATTGAACGTGGTCTTCAGCTTCTAGCTCACCTTTCAAATCTGAAGAGTCCGATTTCTGATGGCTTAGAAGTTGGTCCCACTGCACTTCAAACCCGTGATATATCAATGTCAACTCTTCTTCAAATCAGCAATATTATCATTGATATAATTATGTCAATTATCATTCTTAAATCAAAATATTGTGCTGCAACAATATCAAGTGGCAAGACTAGTGAAGCTCAACAATCAAGTGAGAAAAACGAAAATACTGAACTGACTATAAGGAGAGAGAAACAAAAGGCTGCACTAAACAAAATAAATTCTGAATACTCCCACCACCGATATCAATCTTTCACATTCTATATAATTGATGGTGTCCGTGGTTTATTTCTGAGCTCTCAAGATCATAGATTGGCTTCAGCAGCTGATTGCTTGGAGGTAATATCAGAAGTTAAGTTTCTTAATTTACATGAAAAAAAAAATCATTTGATGGAAGAAATAATTTGGAAAAATTTAAATAACTATATTTTAACATTAATAAAACCTTTTATAGGCAAGTGTGATCCATTTCCTTTAAAATTTGATACCCCAAGTCCTCCGGGAATTGCTAGGGCTATTTCTGCAGATTTTCTTAATCACTGGAGCTCCATTCAGCCAGTATCACCTTTTTTTGCTAAACATAGCCTTTCAATAAATTAATATTCCAACATGTAAATAGATAAAGTTCTTTCTATATGATATATCTTGTATAATTCAAGTTATTTTCCTTCAAATACGTCAAAAATGTGACCATCTTTGAAATTTATTAAGTAACCTTTGACATGATTTTCTAAATTAATTATTAAAAAAAATTATTGTAAGTCCAGCAATAACAAAGATTTTAAAATCTACTTATATGATTTCAAATACTTGTATTAAATTCTTAAATATTTTATTGTTTATATAAAAATATGATAACTGCTCTAGTTTTGTTACTTTACCTTTAATATTATATAATCTATTATTTATTACAAATATTTTCGTTGATTGTAACATTTTTAATCAGAAGTAGAACAATTTAAATAATTAAATGAGTACATTCTTAAAAAAATACAATTTAATCTATCATTGATTCAAAATTCTTTCTTCAACTCTTTATTATTACCTTTTTTATTAATAAGCCTGTTTGACCTAAAATACTATACAGTTAATTTGGTAGCATTAAAAGCACATTTTTATGGCTAATATATTTCAAATTCTTTATTATAGTTTTTTTTATTTTAGAACCTTTGCTACCAATTTAATAAAAATGACATTTAAAGATTTCACAACTTATATATTTCCTCAAAAGTAAATCAAATTTTCTTATAATATTATGAAAAAAAATTATTTTATTTCACAAATAAAAGAAATAGATAATACTATAATTATCAAAACTGAAAATGTTACAGCTACTCCCAGTATTTATCATGTTTAAATTTGCATTAAGTTGTGTATATATAATATAAATTTTTAATATTTATATATCTAGATTTTTTAGATTTGTCTTAACATTAGATAAATAATACTTTGCTGATTCTATTTCTTCCTCTATTAAGTCATCTCTTTTCAAAAAAACTCTCAAAGCACTAATCAAATATTCTAACCTAAATTTTTCTGTTTTAATTTCTAAGTATTCTGAAATATCAATATCAAAAACATTAAGCTTTTCTATAGCATGAAAAAGTCTAGTGCTGATTTGAATAGAAGAACCTATCCTAGTGAAGCCAGGAATTTCATGACATCTTGAGGTAAAATGCCTTAGTTGATTGGCAGGCCATAATGTCACTGTTATTCCATTAGTTGCTTCAAAGTTGATTTTACTTCGAATTTCGGGAAACATAAGTTCTCCACCTATTTGTCGTGGTTGGGTCTTATCATACTTCATATGAATGGTGTTTTTTTCTGTATCTTTAGGAAAAAATATTCCTAAAGTATACTCACTTGCATCCTTATCGAGATGAACCTCATTAGAGAACCCATTACCATTCCCTCCAGATGTCCAAGTTAAATTACTAGCAAACGGTACACCGTCTTCTTCACTAGAAACTTTTGAAAATCCAGGAATACCAAGTTTTGCGCAAAGATTAGTTGCCTCATTGTACTTTACATATGATATTTTTTTAAAAAAATATTCAAAGTACATTGCAATCCTCTTCATTCGTTTTTTATATTCATCCGTTTTTACAATATCATCAGTGTATTCATCTGCAAGGAAAAGCATTCAAAAATTCAGTATTTAAATTAAAAAAAGTGATACTTACGAATATGTAAAGATTTCTTTCTATCTAAAATAAAGCCACCACCAAACATTTTTCCAAAACCACCAGCTCTTTGATGACAACCATTATTTTTAATTTCATGTTCGCAGTAAGAAAGATCCTTAATGCATCGCACCGTAGCTTCTAACATATCTAGTTCTTTGAGCTCATGAATTTCAAAAGTCTGCACAAGAACATTAGGTATTAAGACACCTTTTGGTTTATAAATACTACATCCAGGAAAAAAATTGTAATAATTATTGCAATCTGTCATATTATTTGCATAAGATCGTGCATAGAAATGTGGCTTCTTCCCGTTTGTATCCATTCCAAGAGCGTTTACAAGTTTCATTCCAGTAGCAATGTCTTTCGCCCACCTATTGTTAGAGTTCTTCCCTGGCCGTTTTTTTTTTTCAAATCGTTACTCATTGATGGTTCAATCCTAAGAGAATTCAATTTTGATTTAAAATAGAAAAAAATCAAAAATTAGAAAATAGTAACATAATTTCAATTATCAGTCAATGATACCTTTAACTTTATCATATCTTCAATATTAGAAATACAAAAGTTAGCATATCTACATGTTAGTAAATTTATATACTTTTTCTTTATTTCAAATATTAAGAAAGCGTTTCAAAGGTATACTTTATTAAATTATACATATAAAGAGTATAGCTTTATCCTGTATGCATTCAGCAAGTACGAGATTTGGCTCTACACTTAATATTAATAATATAATGAAAGTATAACTCCAATACACTAGTAATATTAAAAAATTTACGGAATTATGATATCCACATATATAAAATGAAAAATCTTGCTCTGATCAATATATTGACTTAGAAAGTTATACTTCAATAAATTATTAATTTTTAAATTGTAGCATTGTCCTGTATGCTTTCAGCAAGTACGAGACTTTGAAACAACTTAAAAATCAATAAATTAAAGGTAAAGTACAAACAATCTAATTATTATTATGAAAAGCAAAACATTATCCTGTATGCTTTCAGCAAGTACGAGATGATGTTTTACTTTTCATATTAATAATGTAATGGTTGAGAAAGTATTAAAGAAATATAGAAAAATGATAAGCAAAACATGAACTTACATGTCTATAAAATCTTCTTCCATTTGTAGCTGATTGATCAAAATTAATTATAAAGTTTATTTTATAATCACTGTTTTAAAAAATAAATGGTTAGATAAATAAATTGAACATTTTTGATAAGGAATAAAGAAAAGTAAATTGACAAACAAATAAAAAAACTTTAAGTTAACTGAAAAAGAATTTTTTTATAATGAATCGAAAGGGTACAGTAAAAGATACCATAAAAATAAATTCAGAATTAGAATCATTAGATTAACTTGTCAAAAGTGTAAAAAAGTGTAACAAACCAAAATGATATGAAATGCAATAGCAAGAAAAATTTGCTTACCGGTAATCAGATAAGGTCAAGAAAATAGTACCAATAATTCAAAATGATAAAGCAAAAATATGATTGATAATTTTTGAAAAAGGTAAGTGAGAAAGAGAAAGGAAAAATAAATTGGGTGGCAAACAGATGTATATATCATGAATTTTCACTGATCACATTTTCAAAAAAATGCAGCTCTCCAAGTCATATGATAAACTTCATCTAAATTCCAAGAATGATGTTGCCAAGGCACTTTACACAGCATGATCATTTTTTCCTATGCATATACTAATTCCAGCTAGAATTTACTTGGCTGCATGTTGTACAGATGCACATTTGTGGAACACTGAATTTCACATCTAAAAAAAATTGACGCCACATAATTCTAGCTACCATGTTTCACGTAGCTAAAAAACATACACTCATCACATTTAAATTTACATTGCGCCAAAATTAATTCATTTTTGAATTTTTTTAAAGGAAACTATAATGTGCACCACCTATTTCTAAAATATGAACCTCCGCACCATATTAAATTGGGAGACTTTTAATTATGCAATTTTTTTGCCGTGACCTTTTTCCTGATCTTACTTGGTTCAAAATATTGAAACATGGCCAATGTTGATGAAAGAAACATTTGATTTTGTTTCTATGTGTAACAATGGAAGGCTGTTTCTTACTGGCGAAAGAGTGTTGTATATTTTATTTGAACAAATTTTTATTTTTTTATGTATTTTATTTAAAAAATTTACTTTTTATTGCAGCCAGATTTATACTGGCTGCTTTTTAGAAACCTTAATTTATGACCCAAGCCTTTGAAATTGGCTTGGGTCCCTTACATTGCAATTTAGTACTTCCAGCCAGGTTTCCCCTGGCTGGAAGTGTCTCTTTCAAGCAATCGAAGTCGCTAAAAGCGACTTCGATTGCTTGCTGTAATGTTTGCCACCCTCCCAGCTAATTTACTAGGCTGGGAGGTGGCCAAAGCAGTGTGCAACGCGCGTTGCTGCTGCAAGTAACGCGCGTTGCACAATCGCTACCATATTTCATGCAGCTGATATCAAGTCAGCTGCATGAGATATGCGCAGCATGTGCAACGCGCATTTCTGCTGCATGCAATGCGCATTACTTGCAGCAGCAATGCGTGTTGCATGTGCTGCATGCAGTGCATTGCACAGCCAGTTTTTTTCTGGCTGTGCAATGCACACAGAGAAACCAAAGTCCCTGCAAGGGACTTTGGTCTCTAAAATGGAAGCGACTTTCCCTACCAGGTGCAATCTGGTGGGAAAGTGAGAGAAACGTTAGACCGAAGTTGTTTGAAAGCAACTTCGGTCTTAAAAACATTAAAAATCATAAAAAAAAAAATGAGAAATGTAGAAAAAAAAAAAAATTAAAAATTAAAATGTGAGTAAAAGAAAAAAAATAAGTTCTAGTGATACCAAAAATCCAAGCCAATTTCATTTGGCTTGGTTATTTAATAATTAATTTTTAATACATTAAATTTAAAATTCAAACACCATAAAATATATGAATTTTTTTTATATGAATATTATAAATTTAATCTACCTCTTTCTCATAATTATATTTATAATTTTGTTTTTTTAATTTTTGACATTTAAGTTTATTTTTTGGAAATACAAAATTAAATTTTCAGCTAAATTTTTTAGTAAGGTAAAATAAATTATAAATTTGACATTTTGTAATTGAATAATGAAAAAAATTTTAAATTTATTTAAAAAATATTTTTGTTAGAAGAATACAAATATTTTAAGGGTAGAAATATGGTGCAAATTGTAAGTAAAAAAAATTATATTTTTTTTTGTGAGGGGTTATTTCTATTTTTAAAAATATTTTTCAAAAACATTCATTAAATACTGAATTAAATTACTTTGAAACTCAAATTTTTTGTAAAATAATTAAAAATGAAATAATAATATTGTTGTATTTGATATAAAATTTGAATTGGTAATATTAATGTCTCTTTAAGTAAATTTGAAAATCATTTAAAAAGACCATGTTGATAAGTACTTCATTTTTGATATACAATGGTTATATATATATCTTATATATATTTCTTGAGTGTTATTTTTATATACATTCAATAAAATTTGTAATATAAAATGCCATTTAATAATTAATTAATGTTCAACTTAGTTATAACAACTTCATATTTAATACCAGCCACTAGTATTTACTTTTTAATTTAAAACTCCAATATAATATGAGAGTATCCTTATTTTGTCTGTATGTAATGAACAACAATAACAGACCATAAATGAGTGGGTAGTTAATTACAATAAATAGTTGAAGAATAACCTATAAGAAATGATAAGTTTATCAAAAAGAGTACATTAAAAAAATATACTTTTGAATTTTTTTTGATATAATTTGGGTAGTTAAATGAAAATTTAAATTATCAGACATCAAAATGGATAAAATCTAAAAGTAGTGTTTATATAATAAGCCTCATAAAAAAAAAGGATAAAAAATCTACTATGTAACTAAATTATTAAATATTAAGGTATTATTAAAATTATTGAAAAACTTATTTTACAGTTATAATGAAATCTAAATGTGAAAATAATGGTGGGATAATAGTAAGACTATGTGGAAACACTTTAATTTATACATACTTTCAACTATGTTCAGATAAAAAAATTGTTAAAATTGTATAATAACATCTAGTTAATAGTGATGCAATTTTATTTAGATCAAGAATAAATTTTTCTGAGGAAAAACTAATTAAATTGAGATATGGCCATCTCCTTTCAAGAGATAGAATAATAATAAAAATTTAAAAAATTATAATAAGTATTCTTAATCACCATTTTTGAAAAGTCTCTAGTAAAATTCATTATAATATATCATTCATTGATTACATTATATGGAGTTTCATCTTGAAGTAGTGATGTGCAGCTTTGAACTTATGTTATGAAAAACAAAAAAGTTAAAAAATATATAGTTATACTAATGAAAAAGCCAAAAATAAAAATACTATTATAAATTAAAAAAATAAAACTACATAAATTTTATTCTGCTCTAATGATGGAAGGGTACTATGTATGAATTTCCACATGTTAAATCCAAACCTGCTTTAAGGCTAGTTTACAGGTAGAGCTATTAAGTTTCCTTAAATTCTAAAAATAACTTATGCATTTTACTAATTATTTTTTTCTTGTTTCTTTCCAAAGTTGTTAGAGTTGCTTAATTAATACTGTTATCTTGATTGTAAGATATATAATTTTTTTTGAATACATGATTTATTGTTTCAAAAATTATATTATAAATTTAAATCATTTATTTCATTTTCTAAAGCTTCATTGTCAAAGACACAACTCCATTTTCTATTACTTAACAAATATATAAAATGTGATAGTAAAATTTAAGGAATTTTCTTTTTTAGAGGGTCAAACTATATTGTGAAGATTTTTATCTAGAAATTCTTGTACTCTAAAACCAAATAATTTTCTCCCTTAAGTAAGCCATTTCAAAAATATGAGAATATAAACAAGAATATTAACTTATCTTATTTTTATTTTCTTTACTGAAAGTTTTAGTTCAATCCCTTTTTTTATATGACATTAGTATAAAAACATGGTTAAATGCTACTATATAATTAATTTTTATTATATATATATATATATATATATATATATATATGAAATATTTAGAACGTCACCCTTTTTTATTTACTTGAATAAATGGCTCAATTATAATACCCAACACTTATTAATGTTTCCCAAACTCAATAACAAATTTCTCATATGAAATATTAGCTTCTAATATAAGAAGTTTATCTATAGATGATATTCAACATGTGATTTTACTTTTTAGATTCAGCTAAAATTAAACAAAAGGAGAAATCATGCATATGTGTATAAATGGTAACCATATGTTACTTAGAGGATTGTGAAATTCACTCATCAGAATGGTTTAAGTATTAAAATAAATTGAGGTCATTATTTTCTAGTATTTGAAACTAATTAGGAAATTATTCTAAAAATATATTTTAATGTGTATCATGTTTAAAAAGTTGGAAATATGATTTTTGAAAATTGTGAGTTTCTTATGAGATACCAAGCTTTAGTTTACATTGTTTCAAGTAGAATAGAATTTTAGTATTAGAAATTGAAAGCAATGTACCATTATCAGATTTTAACTGTGTTCTACTTATAGAATGATTACATAACATTAAACATTATTTAAATCAAAAAGGTTTAAAAGATATTTAGAGTTTTACCAAATTTCACCATTTATTAATCTTTGATTTGAAAACAAACTATGATGTACACTCACTAGAAATAAGCAATCCCAATTTTAACATAATTTATCAATCCAAAAATAATGAGTTAATTAACATGAAAATATATATTATTTCAAAACCAATTCTCTAGATTTAAAATATGATGCTTTAATGAAAAATTATTACAAAACTTTAATGCAATGAAGTCTCTTAAAAAATTCAAAAATAGAATATCAAAACAAGTAATTTCTGCAAAAAAAACTACTAACTATTGTAGATAAAGCATAAAAATAAGTCATATTTTTTAAAAAAATGATCTAACAATATTTATTTTTGTTAAAAAAATCAAAACATTGTTAAGTTTGCTTGTTATAATAATGTTAAAATCCACTAAACATTATCTAAAGGTGGTAAAATATGTTAAAAATAAGTTGAATTTTATGAGATAAAAATCAACAATTTTGTATCATTTCCTGTTGTGCTATGACTTTATTCCACCCTTTTTATCTGATTCTTCCAGTATTACTTTGCTATGATCACTAGTTTTCAAGTTAAAATTTACAAATGTTCATTATACTTGATAATATGAAAAATAACTCAAACTTTTATAACTACAAAATAAGATTTTGTAACTCCTTCTTTCAATCAATATTTGAAGAAATTTTAGTTTATTTGAGTAATGATTTTAAGAATAACAAAAAAATTGAAATTCACAAGGAATTATTTCCAGAGACTATAATTATTTACTTGTGTAATGCATGAGCTACTTATCAATGATGTAAAACATCAGAAAAGTAAGTTATAGTTATAAATCTACAGATTATACTGTTTCTGGTATATATATCTTCAATAAATCTTTTAAACTTATCTTAGCCTACATACCACACAATAGAAAATCATTATATTAAAAAAGGAAAAAATTCTATGATAATATCATAAAGAATGATAACCATGGATTAATATTCCATAAAAATGGTTAATAATATTTTAAGAGAACCTAAATCAGTATTCTTTCATCAAAATATATCCTTTTTGTCTTTGTAATTTATTCCAAACAAATTTTTTGAAAGTTGAATCTATATATCTAATGCCAAAACCACTATTAAGTTCCCTCTTAGACTTTTTAAGAAATTATATATATATATATATGTATATATATATATTATTTATCAAAAATTGAAATAAAGAATAAAAACATAATTTTATTTACCTTTAATTATTTAAATATAGAGTATTTTCAGAATGCATTGTGGTTACTTGTGAAGGTTAGAAGATTTGAAGTTGGATTTATGAGTTTTTAGAAGGGCAAATATTGTAAAATTCTTTCATAAATATTTATTTCATAGTTTCAAATGTTGAAATCTACAAACTAATGGGATTTAAAATTATATTGAGATTTAAAATCTGTTTTCTACTCAAGTAAAATAAAATAAAATGATGATATCAAAATTGAAATTAAGTTTAAACTTTTGATATGCTCTATCTTCAATTTTATTGATAGTGCATCAAAAATTTAATAATATTTTTTTCCTTCATCACTTTTTACATAAAAGATAGTTTTATCATTTTATGAATTAAAGATTGCTTATATAAATTTAACATCTATGTCAACTGTTTATGACTATTAATCTATATAATAAATTTTTTAGAAGAAAAAATAACATCAGTATATACTGACTTTGAAATTATTCAATTTAAAATAGTTTACAGGTAGATAATGAAGGGTGATTTCATTTTTGAATATGAACTATAGAAGTCTTATTTTATCAATTTTAATTCTTTTTGAGCTCAAATGTATCCACCGCAACTTAAGTAAGAATAAAAATTATTTTTATTGAAATTTACATGAGAAAGTATGCCTATTATTCAAAATCAAACTTGCTCTAATGGTGTTTTTCAATCATTATTTCCATTCATAACAATAAAAAACATTTCAATTTGCTGATGTTTTAGTTTTTGATATCCCCAAGTTTATATCTCAGGTGTACTATTCACAAAATTATTAAAAATATAATTTTCGAAATACATGATAAACTTGAAAGTGAGGGGGCATTAAATTTTTAAAAATGAATTCTAAATTCAGGATGGATAGTATTTTTTCTATTTTCACAAATGAACAATTTTTCGTTTCAATTAATCCAGAAAGAAAATTTTGTTGTAAGCATATTATATTATATTTATTATGATTTTAAATACTATATTTTCAAGATTTGTGTTTAATATTTCCTGTGAAAGTTAATGTTAATGTGAATTTAAAGTAAGCTTGAAGAAATTTAATCAATAGGCATATTGGATATTTAAAATAATATTTTGCTCCAATCTTGAATCATCCTGGGCTAAAAAATATCCCAAATAAGGTTTTTGTGGGTCAATTTGGATTTAAGTAGGATTAAGTGAGGTTTAATAAAGGACAGATAAAAGGCTAAATTCATTACTAGTGACTTTTTTCTCAAAATAGTTATAAAATATTTATCATTCTGGACTCAAGCTTCAATAAAGTTGAATTGAAACAGAGATAATTTCTAGGAGCACAACACCATATTTACAAAGGTGTAAAATACCTCAAATATTACTCATAATATAGGAAGGCAAGGAATCTACAAAATTCACATTTCAAACGAGGATTTATATTTTGAATTTGAAATTGAGAAATGGAATATTATTTTCCAATTTAAATATCTATTAGTCATTTTAACAAAAGTTTTCAGTAATCAGATTGAATTTTGATGGTATTTTGTTGTAGATTAATCATTTTGATGAGACATTTACTCAAAATTACTGGTTTCGTTTCTAATATTCCATGTGAAATTCATTATGAATCTTTTTGAAAGTGAATAGTTGACATATTGGATATGCAAAAGCTTATGTTAGATCAAAGTGAGATCAAAGGGAGCTTAACTGATGATCAAATTAGGATTTTACAAGATCAAACGGTGATCAATGTAGGTTCATCTTGAGCTCAATCTGTGACAAATCTCTGACTAAATGTAAGGCCAAACAATTTCCTACATGGTGATGATGTGTGCATAATTCAAGCATAGATTTGTGGCTCAACGGAGCTCAAGCAAGGGGTATTGCTAGCAATACCCCCCCATTTTTTCTGTGGTGAATCAACTGTGAAATTAGTGTTAGTTTAATTGAATATCTCAAATTAGCTTGTGTACAGATTCAGTATAATATTCTTTTTCCCATTGCTTAATCCTAAATACAGTAGATGTGGTAGAATACGTGACCAGTATCAAAACTGTATATTTCCTTGTACAATTGTAGATACAAAACATACAGAAGACAACAGGTTATAAATACTGCACCAATAACATTGGGTTCAATCATCTCTTTTGTCTTTGTATTTTATCTTTTACTAAGTTACTATTCTATCCATACATGTACTAGCAGGTTAGCACACCACTCTCAGCAGCACCAGCTCTCTCGTGATTATTTACTATTGGAGAGTACTTACGCTCTGTAAAAGTTCTCCTAATTAAAGTATCCTCTGAAAAATTCTACAACAAGCGAACAAGACACATAGAACAAGATTTCTTCTATGTAAACAAACAACTATACAAAGGAAATGCCGTGATTGAATGGGTAAAGACAGAACACTACGTGCAAACAGCCGACAAAATCACCCCCATGTCGCTCCGATGTTGGGCCGACGTGGGGGAAGGGTGCTACGTTGGCTAAAATTTGGGTGGCCTCCAAGTCAGCTGAAGCCAGGTATATATCAAACTATGTGGGATGACTTCAGGTCATCATACTTTGCAATCAATTTATTACCTGCAAAGGGACTACCTTTTTGAGCTGCAACCAAGACCACCCTACTTTTAGCCTCATTAGGCCATTTTCACCCTAGCCAGCTACCAGAATAATAATGCTAACTTCAGACATAAAAAAAAGTCATGGTAACCTTACACTAACTTCTATGGAGTGCAATGGTGATAAAGAACCTTTACAGCAGGAAAGTGCTAGGGTAATCCAACACTATCATCAGTGTAGGGCACCCGCGAGCAAGAGATACTGCTAACTGTAGTTGTGCGTCAGTAACAAACTCTGAGAAGAATCACTTAATTGCATTACTATACCTGTAGTTGTGTGTCAGTAACAAACTCCAAGAAGAATCAGAGTTAGTCAGACATGCAATCTACAGTTTATATACAGAAGCCATGTGGTAGCTAAGTAACATTAATTCTATGTACATAACAGCCCCCCACTTTGCTGACAATGTGATTAAAACAAAAATTATATGGGATGAGAAAGAGAGAAATAAGAAAAATAATGATAATTTATTGAAACAATCAAGTAACCCCTAAGTGATGTCTTTTTTGAGCAGTAAGTAAAGGCCCAACATTTTTGGTTAACAAGTGTCAGTATAGTCTAGTATATAAGTATGATATAATAGTGTTTATTTATGGTCCTACTACTTATTGATAAATGATTTAGTGATTAAACCTCAGGGGAAGACTAATAGAATAGTTATACTCAAATAAAACTCACAATACTTGGATTTTAATGTGTGCTAGTGGTGGAAAATAGATGAATAAAAATATAGTTATAGCTTATATAAAGATAATATCAATTTATAGTGGCTTTACAATATATTTCTAAATGTTAATAATTGTATAGTAGTGTTTGTTGGAGTTGTAGTAATTGAATGATGATAATAAACCGTCAAAATCCCTCCTTACTTATACCCAAATCCACTGGAGTGCACAGACCTTCAATCCAGATGATGTCACTGCTATCCCCGGCAATTACAGCACTGTGAGGGCCCATCACCTCCCCATGGCGTCCACTTCAAGAAGTTTCAACACCCAGACCTCCAGTAAGGACCCTCCATCACTATTAATAATAACACTGATCCATACCATAAATAGAAAACCCAGATAAAAGCGGATACCATAAAGAAACAGGTAAAATAAATAATCAAAAAGAGATTTAATGAAACTAAAAGCATATAAAGGAAACAAATAAAATGTCCAAGCCCCCAATAACATCCCCAAGCATCCATATTAACCCAGAAACATCCTTCCCACCCATAAATCCGTGAATAACCATCCAAGGAAGTAATTTCAGTTGTCCAAACTGGGTGTATGCGCCTGATATAGGTGTCTATGCTTCTGGAGGTGTTGTGAGTCCACTGATTTCGTCCATATGACCTAAAATAAGCAGAAAAACAAAGGTTATAGGCTGTTAAGGGGCTAAAACCCACTTATATACCTAAATATACATAATATACTGCATATTTCACTGAATATGAGATTTATGTATACATATAAGCTTATGTATGTCAATAATTACTTCATATCACTTAAGAAAAGTATATTATGACTCCATTAACACCTTAATAAATATTATTAGGCCATGGATAAGCTATTTAAACTATTATAAGTTATATAATAGAATAATAATTATATATATATATAATAAAATAATATTTATTATTATTTTAACCTTATTTTTAATATATAAGCTTAATCTACTTAAGGTTATCTTATTTTAAGCATAAGAAATACTCAGTCCTAAGGATATTTAGGCTGACACTCCCTCACCCCAAAAAAACAATAAAAAAAATGTTAAGACATTTTAATTAAAACTAAGGAGTGAAATAATAAAATAAAAAAAATAAAAAATAATTTTTATAATACATATACTGAATGAACAGTATTATTTAGATTTAAATTTTTTCAAGAGATTTTTAAGATCAGAGATTTCATTTTCTGGAATCCACTGGTCATATTCACTTGATTTATTTTTAAATCTTAATAGATAATCAACTCCCTTTTCTTTAGTAAGGTGTCTCTTTTTAAGTATCTTTTCAATTTCTGCCTTTTCAACTATTTCTTCAGGTTGCTGTTTATGACTTCCTGATCTTCGTGGAAATAGAGCAGTATCATTAGAATGGTATGGTTTTATAAGAGAAATAGGAAATACTGGATGTTTTCTATCATATGGTGCATATAGAATAACCTCAACAGCATTATTACCAACCATCTTTTTAACTACAAATGGTCCAATGAATGGATCCTTCAATTTAACATTACCATTTAAATTGAAATGTAGCGTTGAAATAAGGACTTCATCACCCTCTTTGAACATTTGTTCTTTATGGGCTTTATCCCATCTTTTCTTTTCATACTCAAAAGCCTTATTTATACATTCTTGAGCATGTTTTCTGCATAATTCCTGCATCTGAAGAAAAGATTTAGTACCTGGATGGATATCCAATCTAGGTAACTTATTAAGAGTTTTAGCAGGGGTATTAGGTACATAACCCAACCATAACTCAAATGGCTTTTTGCCAGTGACAGAATGTACTGTACTATTATATGCAAATTCTAAACCTGGGATAAGGGTTACCCAATCATGCATGAATTTGTCATTGTCTTTAAAATTAAGACCAAAAGCACAGTATCTTCTTATCATATCTTCTAAGGTTTGTATCATTCTTTCTGCTAGCCCATCAGTTTGTGGATGGTGTGCTGTAGAAAGTTTTAATTGACACCCTGAAACATCCATAAGTGACGTCCAGAACTCAGAAGTAAATTTAGGATCTCTGTCAGAAACTATTGCTTTGCGGAAACCTGCTGTATTTAACATTTGTGTCCACCATAAAAAAGCTAAGTCCTTTGCAGAAACCTCTTTGTGGGTAGGAATAAATTTACACATCTTTGTAAATCTATCTACAATTACCCAGCAGGAGTTATAACTCTTATGCCCTGCTATTGGCAAACCTGTTACAAAGTCCATGTTAATGATTTCCCATGGAGCTTTTGGTTGCTCAATTTGTTGTAATAAACCAGCTCTTTTTCCTGTTAATCTTTTAGATTTTTGACAAGAATCACATGTTTCAACATATTTCTGAACATCCTCAGACATGTTAATCCACCAAGCTGTGTTTTTTACTCTGGTTAATGTTTTATGGTAGTCAAAATGACCTGCTAATATATCATCATGACATATACTTAACATTAACTCCTTCATTGAAGGGGGAATTACAATTACATTACCTAATTTTTTCCTGTAATATATAAAACCATCCTCAATGGAAAATTTTCCTTTTTCTAATGCCTCTTTATACTTAATTGGTAATGTTTTTATTAAAACATTCATTGAAGCATTAGATGGATCATTTAATATTGTAGTTAATTTACTCAAGTCAAGATCTGAATTATAATTATCAAGAATTGATTGCATAAATTCATCCTCAAGATCTACAATATAAATGCCATAAATGTTAATAATATCTGATTCAGGAACATAAGCAGGATTATCATCATTATTAGGCAGAGGTACTCTAGATAACAGATCTACATTAGAGTGCAAGGTTCCTGCTCTATGTATAATAGTCATCCGGCCTCTGTATTCTTGTACAGCTAATTGCCATCTAAACATGTGTCTATTAGGAGTTTTCATGTTTAAGAGTGACTTAACTGCACTACAGTCAGTTATTAACTCAAATTTTTGGTCTTCAAGGTAATAATGTAGCTTTTCAAGAGCCCATACTACTGCCAAACATTCAATTTGAGTAGCACCATATTTCAATTCACCACTTCTTAGAGTACGTGAAATATAGGAGATTACTACTTCTGACATTTTCCCTTCAATAAGTTGTTTTTGATGCAAAGCAGCACCCAGTCCAATAAAACTTGCATCTGTATATAATACAAAAGGTAATTGGAAATCTGGTAATCCCAAGATAGGAGCTGTCATTAAACATTCTTTCAACTTATAAAAAGCTTGTTGTCTTTCATTATTCCAAATGAAAGCTTCTGATTTCTGTATCAGTGTGGTCAGTGGTGCAGCAATTGATTGGTAGTTTTTAATATATTGTCTGTAATAACCACACATTCCAAGAAAAGATTGTACATCCTTCACATTTTGAGGAATGCCAATATTCTTTATTGCAGCCACTTTATTTTGGTCTACACATATTTGTAAGCCAGATACAATATGACCAAGCACTTTTAAAGATTCAAACCCAAATTTACATTTTTTCAATGCAAGGGTCATTTTTATTTCATCCATTTTCTGAAATACTTTCCTTAAATGGATTAAGTGTTCATCAAAAGTTTTAGAGAGCACTATGATGTTATCAATGTATACTATTAACCATCCTTCAATCATTTCATTATGGAATGTTATATCCATTAACTTCTGAAACACTGATGGAGCATTTTTTGGTCCAAATGGCATTCTGACATACTTATAAATTCCCATGTGTGTTGTTATCAACAAAAAGTTCTGAGAATTCTTTTCAACAGGAATTTGATGGTACCCTTTATTTCCATCTAGGCAACTTATATATTTAGCACCTTTAAGGGTAGCATGTATAAAGGCAATCCTTGGCAAGGGATAAATATCATCTACTGTAAATGTATTTAATGCTCTATAATCACCGCACAGTCTTGCTTTATCTTGTTCATAAGAAATTAGCACTGGTGATATTACACAATATTTTGGTGTAGTTTCAACCTTCTCAAGGATGTTCATTTTTAATAACATCTTAATATTATCCTCTATGTCTTTCCTCTTCATTGGTGAAGCAGGGTCTGGTTTTTTTTAAGACTAGCAGGAATATTATCCATATCACAGGTTAAACTAATCTTCATTTCATGATCTTTTACAAGGCCAAGTTCATTTGTACCATGTGCAAAAGCCATTGGAAAAGCTTTAATTAATTCCAAAATATTATCTTTCTCAGTTTCACTTATCTGAGTGCCAAATGATGCTTTTGAAATTTCTGTTTCCAGAAGTTCCATCTCATTGGATTCTCTTCCTTTAGACTGGGGATTTGTTACTGACTCAATGTGTAAGACTGTGTTAAAAGAATTTATTTTAAATTTCCTCTTACCATTCATGCCAATTGTAAAATTGTTATTAGCAGGGTCTAATTTTACACCAAATTTAGTCAGAATATCATTTCCAATGATAAAACAGTTACTACAGTTAGTATTATCCATTACTACAAAGTCACAAGTTACCCTTACATAACCATGTTGATGTTTAAAGAAAACAGCAGCTATGTATCTACCAATGGGATGTAGCACTGATCCAAAACCTCTCCAATTTTTACTTTGAAGTGGCTCAAGCTTAGACTTATATTCACTATCAATTTTCTGTAATGTATTATTGGAAACAACAGAGCCAGCAGCTCCTGTGTCCAGTACTATATTAACATTTTCACCAGAAATGATAGCTGGAACCGTGATGGGTGTCATTCTAAAGTTATCAGCTTGTATATCCTTAATGATTTCAGCATCCTCGAAATTCATTAAAGATTCATTTGAGTCCATATTTAATATTGGATTTTCAAAGATGGACAAATCATCTTCAAACATACAGACTTCATTTTCATCACTATATGAGATATTGCTGTCATAATCACTTGATTCTTTACTTTTTTCAGTTTCAGTTTCAGATTCACGTTGATTTTCAACAATATTTATGTTTTTCTCACATTTGTGACCTTTGACCCAAGGTTTGTTACACTTATAATAAGTATTTGTTTCATACTTTTTAGGTACTACAGGTGCAGTAGGTTTTTTCTGCTTCTCCTGAAGTGTTTTTGAATTCTGAGTTTTTACAGGTTCAACATTTTGCTTATAAGTGGAATACCTTGATTAATACTTATGGTTTAATAATATTTCATTGCAAATATTAATAAAGTCAGAATATTCAGTAACATTTAATGTTCTAGCTACAACAATGTCTCGGACAGATATAGGTAATTTGTATATTATCTTATCTTTCCATAAGTTAAAATCCATATGAGGCTCAATGGCTTTTAATATTTTGTTTAAATTCATTAAAAATACCATAGGTTTGTCACCATTCAACGGATTATACCTAGTCTTCTCATAAAGTCTCTGCTGAGTAAGCCTGAATTTAGAACCTCCAAATTGTTTTTCAATAAGTTGTTTCCATTCAGCCCAAGAGTAGTCTCTACCCTCACTTAAGACAGCTTCAAACCATAATAAAGCAACATCCTTAAATAAAGAAATTAATTTTGATGTTATCTCTTCATCTGGTAAATTATATGAGAATTTCAAGCTGTCAATTCTTTGAACAAAATGTTGCCAATCAGAGCTGGCTTCCCCATCATAAGTTGGGTACTGATATATCTTAGGCCAGTTTTTCTGATTGGATTTTATCTCACTAATCTTAGGTAAATTCAACAACTCATTTACTTTTGATAAATGGTCTTGTATTTCTTCCTGCACGGATTTGTGACTTACATTTTCAGATTTGACACTACCACCAGATGGTTTTAATTGTGGTGGTACAGGGAAGGAATGAGATTCACTTTTGCCAATGAAAGGATTATTATTATATTGATTATACTTATGATTATCCTGGTTCATTAGTAGATTGGCTGTTTCAATCTCAACTTTAGTTAATCTTTGTAGCAACTCAGAGACACTTTGATTTGTCTGGGCAAAAGATAACTTTGTTCTTGATTCAGTTTTTAATAAATGTGTTTCATATAATTTTTCTAACTCACAAAATTTGTTTGAAAGGTCATTATATTTATTACTCAATGAATCATATTTAAGAGTTAGAGACAAATGTTCTTTCTCTAATTCATTTTTACGTGTTGCTAATTGAGAAATGTTTAATGTCAAGGATGAAATTGTATCACTAGTGAGCTTAACTGTCTGTTCCTCACAATCAGTCATTCTATTCCACAATGCTGAAACAATTCTATGGACAGTTGGATTATTGTTAAAATATTCCATGTCCTCCTTTTCAATTCTCTCACTCTCCTGTGAACTTATCATCTCACTAGTAGGTGGTTGCAACTGAGGGTTAACTGTATTATCATTGTAAATAGTACTGTTATTGTGGACAAAAGACAAGTCAGGTGTATCTACTCTAAAACCCAAATTTCTTAAATCCTCCTCTATTTTTTGTACAGATTTAACATCAATAGAATTACCTATATTGTAATTATCAGTATTATGTCCAATCTGAGAGGGTAATTTTCTTACCAAGGGATGGTTTCCAGTCCTGATTTTTGGCGCTTTTTTCCCTTGTAAGGGTGAGCTGAGGAAGTCAGATGAGGGGGTGGATCCCTGTTGCAACTGTGGCTTGTCCACTGTTGGTGAAACCAGTCCCATTTCCATTTGTCTACCAGGATTTTCTCCTGGGAGTGAGTGGACCCTCCTTGGGTAGGGGGTTGCTGATTTGATTGACTGGGCTGGCCTCCCTTTAATTCTGCCATTGCCTGATTCATCTGCTGAAACCCTACCTTGCAATTGTTTTGCAACTGCTCTAATTCTTTGAACATGAGAGATTTTGATTCCTCCAACTTCAGAACCTGTTTGGCCAGGTGGGACAGTTGATCCTGAAGAGGAGGAGATGTCTTTTTTATAGTTATCTTTTTTAATAGGGCGTCCTTTTCCTCTATACTCATGCTTTCTGGCTGGGGGTACTGTTGTCCCTCCATGGTGATGTCCTGGAAAGTTTTTGTTAGCTTTAGACCTGGTATTATAAGCAGGCTTTTCACTTACACTGTCCTGGGGAGCACTCATATTGTTCAGAATGACAATATTTTACGTCTACAAAAGGAAAAACTCTATGGAATTAGTAGACAAAAGATATTAGCAATTATATTACTAATAAAAAAGCAATGGAGCTTACCCTGAATTTGCATCTTTATTTATTTAAATAAAATGTAAGAAAAATTCGAAAAAATCTGTTAAAAATATAATAATAAGTTTAACTAGACCTCTATAAGGGTGAATAATTAGCTTACCAAGCTTTAGCCAAATACCAATTTAATTGGGTGTTATATTGGTGTCCAAATACCAAGTGAAATTGGGTTTATATTGGGTACAGTTACTACTGTAAATATCTAATTTTTATGATAAAAAATTAGTACAATTATTTTAAGGGTTCTTTTCCGCAATCAATGAGTTATGATGACCCACTAATATGCAGCAGACCCAAATATTTGGTTAATTTTGAGCTGTACTAAGGTAAAAATCACGTCCAAAGGCTTATACTAAATAATAAGTAAAATATAAGGAAAGACCCCCAATTGTCAGTATATTCTAGTATATAAGTATGATATAATAGTGTTTATTTATGGTCCTACTACTTATTGATAAATGATTTAGTGATTAAGCCTCAGGGGAAGACTAATAGAATAGTTATACTCAAATAAAACTCACAATACTTGGATTTTAATGCGTGCTAGTGGTGGAAAATAGATGAATAAAAATATAGTTATAGCTTATATAAAGATAATATCAATTTATAGTGGCTTTACAATATATTTCTAAATGTTAATAATTGTATAGTAGTGTTTGTTGGAGTTGTAGTAATTGAATGATGATAATAAACCGTCAAAATCCCTCCTTACTTATACCCAAATCCACTGGAGTGCACAGACCTTCAATCCAGATGATGTCACTGCTATCCCCGGCAATTACAGCACTGTGAGGGCCCATCACCTCCCCATGGCGTCCACTTCAAGAAGTTTCAACACCCAGACCTCCAGTAAGGACCCTCCATCACTATTAATAATAACACTGATCCATACCATAAATAGAAAACCCAGATAAAAGCGGATACCATAAAGAAACAGGTAAAATAAATAATCAAAAAGAGATTTAATGAAACTAAAAGCATATAAAGGAAAAAAATAAAATGTCCAAGCCCCCAATAACATCCCCAAGCATCCATATTAACCCAGAAACATCCTTCCCACCCATAAATCCGTGAATAACCAATTAAGGAAGTAATTTCAGTTGTCCAAACTGGGTGTATGCGCCTGATATAGGTGTCTATGCTTCCGGAGGTGTTGTGAGTCCACTGATTTCGTCCATATGACCTAAAATAAGCAGAAAAACAAAGGTTATAGGCTATTAAGGGGCTAAAACCCACTTATATACCTAAATATACATAATATACTGCATATTTCACTGAATATGAGATTTATGTATACATATAAGCTTATGTATGTCAATAATTACTTCATATCACTTAAGACAAGTATATTATGACTCCATTAACACCTTAATAAATATTATTAGGCCATGGATAAGCTATTTAAACTATTATAAGTTATATAATAGAATAATAATTATATATATATATAATAAAATAATATTTATTATTATTTTAACCTTATTTTTAAGATATAAGCTTAATCTACTTAAGGTTATCTTATTTTAAGCATAAGAAATACTCAGTCCTAAGGATATTTAGGCTGACAACAAGTCATCATATTGTTCACTACCAGCTACCCATTCTAGAGTTAAGTTCTGTTTGTACAGTTGCTCATTTACCAAGAAAAAATAGTGATCAGAATGTTGAGTGCGTTTGTTTGATGGATAGTGTTTAGCGGAGGACACAGCACTCTTGCTGTCACATCTAAGAATAGCACTTTTGACGGGACCACAAATGTCTGAGAGTAGATTTTTAATCCAAATGCTGTCTTTAGTTGCGAGGCACATTGCTATACATTCAGCAAAACAATTTGAGTCTGCTACTGTGGCTTGACGCTTTGAAGACCATAGGATTGGAAAACCGTTAAGATACAAGATGTGACCACTAGTTGATCTAGACCATTTGCCTCCCCAGGATGCATCTGAATAAGTAACGATAGTAGGCATTGAGAATGAATTTGGATAGAGTCAGAGCTTCAAATCCCTAGTTGCCTGAAGGTATTGCAACAAATGGCGTAGAGCTTTCCAGTGATTATCTAGAGGTTTAGAAGAAAAACATGCCAGTAGATTAAAAGCATAGGATAATTCAGGCCTAGTTGAAATAGCAATATAGTTCAGACTCCCAATAATTGAGAGATATTCATTTGTCTTGATCCCAATGTCATCAGCTTTAGCTGATTCAAGAGGAAGATCCATTGGTAGAGGTGTCTTGCACTTGAGATTGCCTGGATTATGTTCAGCAAGTAATTTATCAATGAGACGATAACAATCCAATTCAAAACCTTTTCCTACTCTCTGTACCTTCATTCCTACAATACAATCCAATCCATCAGACCACCTTACCTCAAGCCCCCCATTCAAACCAGTTTCCAACTTTTGGAGCACCGCATCATCACTAATTGTAACCACCCCATCATCAACATGCAGCCATAAAATTCCTGTAGAAGTCCTGTCTTTCAGAATGTACAGGCTCGTATCATACTGACTAGTAGAAAAGCTAAGTGATTTAAGCTTGTCAGCTATGTGAAGCCACCAGCAGCGTGCAGCTTGCTTGGTGCCATATAATGCTTTGTGTAACTTTAAGACATTACCAGGCTTACAAAGAGCCATCCCTTGTGGAGGCTCAATCCACAAGTCCTCTTCCACGGCGCTATGTAGATAGGCAGCAGTGACATTGAAAGATCTGACTTTTCAACCATACATCGCAGCTAGAGTTAAGACGATTTGTTGAGATGCAAAAGTAGCCGTAGGTGCAAAGGTATCTTTATAATCAATGCCTTCACATTGTCGGAAGCCTTTGGCCACAAATCTGGCCTTGAATTTTATAGGGGAACTTTCACAAGAATTTTTTATTGCAAATACCCACTTACCCTTGAGTGGTACAATGTTTGGTGGAGGAGAAACTTCAGACCAGACATGTAGCCAAGACATATTTTCCATCTCAGCATCACATGCTTTTTGCCAGTCGTCTGCATTGGTCGACTTCATGGCTTGAGTATAGGTAGATGGGATTGCAATGGGTGATTGACATTAAGTCAGTTGCATCATTTCAATACATTGATTTTGTTCATCAATATGTTTTTCGGCTGTGAAATCTCCAAATGATAATGAATTCAAGATAGAATTCAAAGAACCTTTTGAAATGGGAGGAGGTAAGGACCAAGAGAGTTCATGAGCCTCTTGTGGACCACCATAAAATTTGGCCATCACAGATTCAAATAATCTACCAGACTCTTTGTGCCAAAAAAGCCAACCATAGTTATTTTGCAAATACCCTACAACGCTGCATTCAATAGGGGGTGTCAGTTCTGGCAAATCCGCACTTAACTTAAGTGCGGATTTCAAACCAAATCAGCACTTACAAATCAGCACTTAAATTTTGCAAAAAAGTCACTTATTTCAAAAAAGGGTGTCAGTTATGACCTCAAATCAGCACTTTTTTCCCGTTTTTTTTCACAACCACATTTTGGCCACAAAACATCCCTTCCTTTCTTACCCCATCCCTGTCACATGTGACACACTGACCTTCCTCGCTACCTACCCATCAATCCTCGGCACACACCCCTTCCTGACATTTTCAATATTTTGACCAGGCATGTTTACATTCTTTTTTACTTATTTCTTCTACTTCTTAATCTTTTTTCTATGGGTGTCAGTTCTGACCTCAAATCAGCACTTTTTTTGTGATTTTTTTTTCAAAACCACATGTTGTCCACATCATCCCTTTCTTTCCCATACCATTTTGTACTCTCCAAATGTCCTCTTTGTGTACTTCATTCACTTGGGTTGGTATTTTGGTTTGTTGCATATTCATTTTTTTTTGGAATTTACGGTGAATTTTTTTTTTTGGATGGCTCATTGGTTTTCTTTCACCAGCTCAACATGAAATCGCATATTTTCTGAAATTGCATATTTTGTCAGTGATTTTTTTTTTCATTCATCCCTCATATCCTTTTCCTATTCTCCTCCAACATCCCTCAAACAATTTGGTTTCATTCATTTTGTCATCTCATCTCTCCAGGTAAGTCACTTTATTCTTTTTTTTTGATTTTTTGATTACTAATTATAATTTTTTTTTGTTTTTTTCTGTTTATTTTATTTTTTTTATCTAAATTTTTTTTAAGTGGTTATTTTGGATTTCAATGTTATAATTAACCTTTTTTTTCTCTCCCTCTTTACTTTCTTTTTTAGCTCCATCACCCTACTCTTCATCCCTCCTTGGCATGGTCATTATCCCCCCTTTCCCTTATTTCACTTTTTTTGGCTCCATTTCATTGAAACACATACATTGCACATTCTTTATGCATTTCACTTACTCCATATTCAATTTCCCCACAATTCCAACATCAATCTTTCTCACTCTATTTTTCCTACTTTTCAATCAAGGTAAGTTTCATCTCCTTTTTTTCATGCCTATATGATATCTCATTCCTTTTTTGAAAAGTTCATACTTAAATATATGTATGACTCTTATCTGGATAACAGTGAACTTATAAAACTCCTTTTGATCTCATCTTCATTACCACTTTTCAAGTTTTTGTAAAATTTTGAAAATCAGACTAGGAATTAGGGTTAGGTTTATTCAAATCTAATGTTCTATTTACTGAAGATTCTCCTGAAGGCTACCTTTCATTTCCAACAAACAGATTTGAATTTGATTCAGTGGTTGCTGAGATATTGACCATTAAAGTTGAGCCTTTTTTTTCCCAATTTAAATTTTTATTTCATTTTTTTATGTAACAAATTAGGGTTAGGTTTATTTAAATAACATTTCCTTTAACTGAAGATTCTACTAAAGCATATCTTTCATTTCCCTCAAACAGGTATGAATTAGGTTCAGTGGTTGCTGAGATTTTGACCTTTGAAGTTGAGCCTTTTTTCTGAATTTCACTTGTCTTATTTCACATTTTTATATTGCATATTTAGAGGATAAGGATTCTGAAACTCTTATATGATTATTATCTAGGCATTTCAATTATATAGGCATGTATTCGTTGCTCAAGAATATCACTAAAGCTCAAAAAGATGAAGATTTTTGCTTATGGGACACTCTACCTTCCTTTAACTCTTTTCTTGCTCTTCAACTCAAAAAGCACTGTAATAAAGCATTTGAAAAAAATCATGAACTTGCAACCAAATTTAGAATACCAAATTGGTGTGACTCCAAATGAGAAGATATCAGCCACGAATATCTTTTATTTTCTAATTTTATTATCACTCATTCTGGATTTCACAATAAAATTCACACCAATACCAATGACACCAATTTTCTTACTTTTGGTATATTCTCATATATCAAACCGATTACTGGCCAACCAATACCATCTCCAGCTAAAGTCAAATGACATGGTTTATATTTTCCAGACCACCGGTGCATCATTGATTTTGGTTTGGGAAATGGTATCATCGAAACTATTTGGAATTCTTCTAAGGATAATCATCAAACGACCAAAGCTCTTCCTGGTTTGGAATCCTGTCAACATTTAACACATTTTGGTTTCTCATTTCAAATCAGTCATAAGTTGATTCAAAGAATCAATAAGGTAATGAAAGAAGGTAAAGTTAATCGATTTAAAAAAACTTTATTTAGATCCAAAAAGTATGGGGATTAGAGTTGTCATTGAAAATTTTATATTTTTTCGTAAATTTTTAATAAATATTTTTTAAGTATCAATTTCCTCAACTAAAGTAATGGTCCCACGACCTTGTGTTGTATAAATGGTAATCATGATAACATTTATTTGTTTCATGGGGTTCCTCTAGCCTATACCTGTGGAAAGTCCCAAACTTTTGTTTCTAGATTTGATCTGCATTTTGGCTTAAGGGATTGTCATTACTTTAAACTAGGGAAATAGATATATATTAGATATTTATTTAATAATTTACGTAATTATATTAAATTTAGATGACTTCCACCACTTACTTCAATAAAATGCAGGGGGGGGGGTATTGCCAAATTTTCAAATCTGACATGTGAAATTGATGACTTAGAAAAATTTTGGTGATATCCACCCCTTGCTTCAATAAAATGCAGGGGAGAGTATTGCCAATTTTTTAAAACAGATATAGAATTTTTTTGACTTTTAAATATTTTGGTGAAAATTTTTGACGAGAATGTGAAAGTAATTGTTTCCACCTTGAGCAGGTTTCTGGCTCAAAGGAATAGCAGTACCATCAACAAAACCAATACATCCTGGGAAGCCCTCTGCTTGCATAACCTGAGATGATTCGAGTCGCTCTTCTTTTGTTGGCCAGGTGAGAAGTTGAGATTACAAGGAGTTGATGGCAGTGATACATTGTTTGGTATAAGTGTTAACTGAACCATACCCTAAATCAAAGACATTTTCTAAACATTTCAAAGCGGCTCCATTACCATTTGAACCCAAATGACATAGTGTGATGGCCAATTGAATTGAAGGATGTTGTTGTTCTTTTTGAGAATTATTGTGAAATATGGGATGATCCTGAATAAGCTCAAGCAATTTAAGGAAACATTCCTGAGAAGTCCTGAACAGCTCTCTAAAACTGGGTGTAGATAGTTTAAGAAGTGTTTGGATGGTGTACTTGGGGGTATGAAGTACTTGAGGCTTTCTGGGAAGAAGGTAACGTTTCGTGGCCATTTTTGATAAAAAGACAAAATCTTCTTCTAGATCAGAATCAGAATCGCAATCAGAGTCCAAGAGCAGTTCAAGAGCCATGAAAGTCATTGCTTTATGTAATTTATCACGATTTGAAAGTGAGGAAGGCATAAATCTTATATGATATGATATGAAGATGTAAGTGATGTATGATGTTTTGAGTTATGAAGTGTTATGCTGCGGAGTGCTGCGTATGAATGGGATGATGCTGACAAATCAGTGAAATGGGACTTGATGGTGAAATCAGCACTTTTGGTTGAGAAAGTGCGGATTTGAGTGAAATAAGTGACTTATTTCATTTTGAAATCCACCAGTATTGGGGCTAGTGTGTTTTGGAAATCCGCACTTATTTAAGTGCGGATTTGTAAGTGCGGATTTTCCAGAACTGACACCCCCTAATAGCACGGTTGTCTAATTTCGTCCTTACTTCCTTGTGAACATGAACATATGCCTTTTCACCAAAAATGCGCATGTTGATAAAGTTGGGTTTAGTACCAAAAAGCATTTGAAGTGGTGTAGAAGTAGTTACTTTACTATTGGAAAGTCTATTGTGAACAAATGAGGCCCACTTGTAAGACATACCCCAGAAGCATTTTGGTAAGCCACTGGCCAGAAATGAGGTACAAGCAATGTCTCCTACTGTACGGTTGAATCGTTCAACTGTTCCATTTTGTTCAGCATGATAGGGAATAGTGACCTCATGAACAGCTCCAACGGACGAGAGGAAAGTCTTCATGGCATTGCTATGAAGTTCACTGCCATCAGTACATAAAACCTGAAGATGTTTGCCAGTAGCAGTAGTTAGTTTATTGAGGAAAGTTTTAAAAGAGTCCATTGCATCACTCTTATTTTTTAACATGAACACTTCTCCATAGGTTGAGTAGGATTCCCAAAAAAGAGCAGCCCACTTATATCCCCCAATAGCCTCATCTTTAATTGGACCAATAATATCACCTACCACTAACGATAGCATTTATTCAGGTGCTAGTTCACGTTGGGCGGTGGTTTTCCTTGTGCTTTTTGCAATGGCACAATCAGCACAGTCTACCTTACCTTTAGGACATTCCAGGGGAGGTCCAACACCTAAATTGTTCTGAATCAGATTCCAAAGAACTTGATCACTTATGTGACCCAATCAACGATGCCAGTCCAACAAGAAGCCAGGAGCAGCATAAGGATGATGGATAGTAGCAGAGTTGACATTGTCAATAAACAATTTTGAGAAAGAGATGGGGTTTGCAACATGAGCATTGTAAGAGGAAATAATATTCATTGGCGGGGAAGATGTAGTATCAAAATCTGTAATGGTATTTACAAGCCATCTACACCCACTAACATCAATGTTGGCCATCAAAATATTTTTGTTTTTTATAGAAAGTATGAATTCTTTTTTCTGAGACATAGAGAAATTCATGCCTGCTTTAACAAGATCAAATAAAGATATCAAAGTTGTCCTAGCTTGGGGGCAGAATAACACATTCTTAATGATAATAACACAATCTAAACCCCTTACTTTTAAGTCACCAGTACCAATGATGAAAGAAGGAACACCGTTAGTGGCAACCTTGACCGGGATATGTGGAGAGATTGGTTTGTAATTGGAAAGTATACTTACGTCACCTGTGACATGGTGAGTAGCACCACTATCAAGAATCGCTTCGGAACCAGATGCTGCAGATTCAGAACACCATTCAAAACTTTTTAAGTCGATGTTATCAATTTCCGTTTCCAAAGCCTCCATGGAACTAGAGTCTACCTCAATAATATTGTCACCTGCCTCTGTTAATTTAGCATAAATTTTGCCTTTAGAATCATTAGAAGGTTTTGATGATCAACTTAGACTTGAGATCTTTTGTTGTAAATTGTAATAGAGTTTCAAGGAGGCATTGTAAAAAGGAGAGCGTTGATTATAGGGGAAGTCCGGGAACATATGTTTGGTTGAGTCACAATCAAAACACTTGCGTTGAGCATTGGCTGGTTGGTATGAATCAACAAGTCTCTGGAGGGGTACCTTGCCTTTAAAGGCATTCACATTGACTTGAGAAATATTGGGCGATTCATGTTCCTTTTTGATTAGTGAAATATTAGTTTTGGCAGTTAACATTTCAGTTAGGAAATCGTCAGAGGACATGGTAAGGGCGTCTCTACGCGACTCTATTGCTCTACTAATATCAGTGGAAAGGTCCGCCAACGACAGAGGAAGTAAGACATGGGCCATAATAGCCTTGAAAGATGAGTTGGTTAACTCAAATCCAGTGCGTATAATCACATCAATTGTTTCTTGAACATTCTCCCAGTGTTTTGTGACCAAAACAAAAGGTTGAGAAGAGATTGAGATCAGAGACTTGAAAAGAGAGAGACGTGAGGTATGAGTTGCGCGGTTGAATTTCCTGTAGAGAGTGAGATAGGCAGCTCTACAAGAGCAATCCGGATCAATGAGACATTCCAGTGCAGTGTCAATAGTATTGACGATGATGGTACGCGCCATGCAATCAGCAATATTGCGAGGGAAGCTGGTAGCATCGCTGAGGGCATAATTGGTAGTACCCACAAAGTCTGTCATGACAGCACAAATTTTCCAGTCCCAGTCAAACCAGTTGCTTCCGTCGGCTTTCAGTTTTGTCACACCGTCAGTCGCTTTCGAGACCCCAGCCAAAGCCTTTCGACGGCAGTCGATGTCATCAAGGGTCATAGGAGGTCAAGGAGGGGGTGGAGCTAAAGTAGAAGATGAGGGCTCTGGCATTTCAAAAGATAAATCTTCCTTGAGAAATGAATGAGGTGGAGCGTTGCGGAGAGGAGGGGAAGTAGTGGGACAAGGAGTGGGTGAGGTAGAAGGTGTGGTAAAGTCAGGGGAGGGTCTTTTAGAATGGGTATGACGATGGTTATTGGACATATAATGTTAAGAGGGGGAGCCAACTCGGTGTATTGGTCTCGTAGGGAAATAAAGAGTTACCACCTCAGTGTAGTGGTTCCAAAACTTTTTAACGTCGGGCAATGTGCTAGACGGGATTCGAATCTCATGAGTGTACGCTTACTTTTTTATTGACGAGCGCTAACAAGGGACCATAACCTGTAGTTGTGTGTCAGTAACAAACTCCAAGAAGAATTGGAGTTAGTCAGACGTTCAATCTACAGTTTATATACAGAAGTCACGTGGTAGCTAAGTAATCTTATGTCTATGTACATAACACTAACTAATGTGGATGAAATACTAAAAATAAATCGGTGGTCTCTGTTGCAGCTCAAAAAGGTGATGTCTTTAAGACCTCGCTTTTTTATTTATACAGGCAATAAATTGAATGCAAGGTATGATGACATGAAGTTATCCCACATAGTTGCAAACAAAAGTGGCTTCAGCTGACTTGGCAGCCACCCAAATTTTAGCCAACGTAACACCCTTCCCCCACGTCAGCCCAATGTCCGAGTGATGTGGGGGTGATTTCGTTGGCTGTTTGCACGTGGTGGAAGATCAAGTAGCAGATGTGTTAACTAAGAGCCTAGGCACAGTTAAGCACAGCATAGCGTGCAACAGACTAGTTATTAGATAATTTCCAGAATAAATTCTTGCTTTTCTTACTTTCTTTTCCTTTGTTTTGTTAATTTATAATAGCCTTTTATCATCTATCTACCAATTATCATTAGATTTTCCCCTAAATAATTTAACTTTCTCAAAGCATTAGAGTGTCTAACTCCGTGTCAGTAAATTGGTTTGGTATGCATATTTTACTGCATTTTAACGTGAACCTTAACCCTTGTTTCATTAAAGGCCTCTATTAGCTAGTGAATTCAGCATGTACTGTAGCCTGTCAACTAAAGTTACTGAGCTCCTTTTGACCTCATTCAGTAATTCAATATTCTGCCTGCTAATTCTTTTCACTCCATCTTGTAACTTCTGAACACTTTGACGTGTCACTACTTATTGTAAAAAAACTTTTTCATATCATAATTCACAACTATTACTACACAACCCTTCTATCTACCCATTTTCCTCATTTCACACCTTGTCCTAAAACTCCTAAATTAATCTAACATGATAAACACGTCCGAAGCTAAGAAAAAGTGATCCCCTAATTGGAACCACCAAGAAGAAGAGCAGTTAGCTATCTACTGGATTCACATCAGCAAGCAACCAGAATTTGTAACTTACCAATCTGGTGAAACATTTTATAAGAAAATTGAAGCACATTTCAACCAATTCAGTTCTGTGCACTACCAAGACTATGATCAAATCAGAATAAGGTCAGTTTCAAGTTATAAAGATATTTTTTAATTATTTTAAACTTACTTTTTTTATAATATAGATGGTAGGCTTTCAACACGGCAACCCTTAAGTTCAGCTCTATCTACTACTCAATCGAAAGGAATCCTCCCAGTGGAATCTCACCAAGTGACTGGTTACAAACTGCCTTATCTCTTTATCAAGAACAAACAAAGTCAGATTATAAAAGTCTTCCTGCTTGGGAGAAGTTAAAGTTTGCTCCAAAGTGGCGAATGGAACCAACCAAGGTCCCAAATAGTGTAACGGTCAATTTGAGTGGGAACGAAAGCAATGGGAATGAAGACTTTACTAGTGACCCACCAACACCTTCTCCAGCCTCTAGTGAATTTACGGTTTGTCCAATTGGGATCAAAGCTGCAAAGAAAAGGCACCTTACTGAAGGAATTGAAGAAGATAAATCCTTACTCACATCCCGCTTCAATGACCTTTCCGAAAAATGTGTAACTGCCATAAGTGACACAAATAGGCTAACTGAGTCAATAAACGAACTAACAAGAGAGAATCTTCTATTAAAAAATGATAAAATAAATATTGAAGAAGAAAGACTAGAAATTGAGAAAAGAAAGCTAGCTATTGAAGAAAAAAATCTAGATATTAAAGTAAGACAACTTCAACTTTCAGAAAAAAATTGTAGCATAAATGAGGAGAATTCTGTCAGTGAAATGATGGCTAATGATCTTAAAGTTTTACACACAAAAGAAAAAGATTGTCAGACAGAAGATGATTTACTTATTTTACAAAGTATGAAAGCAAATTTAAAAAAAAAGATGGGTTAGCGATGATAATTATACCTTTAAATAAAATGAAATAAATGTGTTTTTGTAGATAAATACTTTGTCTGTATAAGAAATATATCTAAAATTAATGGTGCACATAAAAACTGAAAAAAAAATATTATACATTTCAAAAGAAATTAATTTATATCTTATAGTCTACTCAAAAACCAATAAGGCTACTAGTATGAAAGAGGAAATGGATATTATATTGCAAGATGAGAAAAGAAGTGAGCAAAAATGGGCGTTTGGAAGAGTGTTTTTATATTCAAATCTGGGTCTGGTGGGATAGAAAGACACAACAAAGCCTTCTCCTTCTTTAGGAATTTTTGTCAGCTGTAAATAATTTGTGGTGTTAGCTTGAGCCAAGAGTAAAGAGTATAAGATAATGAAAAATAAAAACAATATTAATAAATAAAAAAGAAAACATTGTATATGGATGATTTATATTTAATAATTATTATTTAGAATAAATAACATTTTTTTTAAATTATATTTAAATAGTTGCACGTAAAAAAATATAAAAATACTTACCTAACCATAAAAACAAATAATTTAATGTCTTATAATCTACTCAAAAGGCAAGAAGGCTAGTATTATAAATGGGGAATTGGATATTATATTGCAAGATGAGAAAAGAAGTGAGCAGAAATGGGCATTTGGAAGAGTGTTTTTATATTCAAATATGGGTCTGGTGGGATAGAAAGACACAACCAAGCCTTCTCCTTCTTCTAGAATTTTCCTCGCCTGTAAAAAAAAATAGTAGTTAGCTTTAAACGAGATTAAGAATTAGGGAGTAAGATAGAAATAAAAATAGTTTAGCAATTAGCCAAATTAAAAAAAATAGGAGAGTAAATAAAACTAAAGTAGCTAAATTAAAAAAAAGAGAGAGAAAGAAAAAATTTACTCACGTTGAGGGAAGATTGACTATTTGAAAATCCTCTTGGACAAGGATTTACCGGCAATAGTCTATGGTTGGATCAAAAAAAAACCTCATTCAGGAGTGAAGTATTTTCTCTATCCATCCATAGGCTGTTTCCGGATTTTCCTTGTCCATGAGGATGGGAATAACAAATTTTCCAGGTGTATCCCACTAGCAGGAAAAACAAATTTTTTGGGTGTATCCCACTAGCAGGAAAAATTTGTTATTCCCATCCTCATGGACAAGGAAAATCCTGAAACAGCCTATGTATGGATAGAGAAAATACTTCACTCCTGAATGAGGTTTTTTTCGATCCAACCATAGACTATTGCTGGAAATCCTTGTCCAAGAGGATTTTCAAATAGTCAATCTTCCCTCAACGTGAGTAAATTTTTTCTTTCTCTCTTTTTTTTTTAATTTCTCTACTTTAGTTTTATTTACTCTCCTATTTTTTTTAATGTCGCTAATTGCTAATTTATTTTTATTTCTATCTTAATTCCTAATTTTTAATCTTGCTTCAAGCTAACTTCTTTTTTTTTTTTACAGTCAAGGAAAATTCTAGAAGAAGGAGAAGGCTTGGTAGTGTCTTTCTATCCCATCAGACCCATATTTGAATATAAAAACACTCTTCCAAATGCCCATTTCCGCTCACTTCTTTTCTCATCTTGCAATAGAATATCCAATTCCCTATTTATAATACTAGCCTTCTTGCCTTTTGAGTAGACTATAAGACATTAAATTATTTGTTTTTATGGTTAGGTAAGTATTTTTATGTTTTTTTACATGCAACTATTTAAATATAATTTTTAAAAAAATGTTATTTATTCTAAATAATAATTATTAAATATAAATCATCCATATACAATGTTTTCTTTTTTATTTTTCATTATCTTATATTCTTTACTCTTGGCTCAAGCTAACACCACAATTTATTTACAGCCGACAAAAATTCCAGAAGAAGGAGAAGGCTTTGTTGTGTCTTTATATCCTACCAGACCCAGATTTGAATATAAAAACACTCTTCCAAATGCCCATTTCCGCTCACTTCTTTTCTCATCCTGCAATATAATATCATATCTTCTCATCTTGCAATATTATATCCGATTCCCCTTTTATAATAGTAGCCTTATTATTTTATGTGCACCGTAAATTTATCACTTACTTTTCAATTTTTTTTACTTCAGATATCCAAATTCCCTCTAGATGCCCAGTTATGTGCTTTAAGGTCCTCTCAAAGCTGGAAGTGTATACTTGAATTATGTAACTCTTGATTACGGCGGATGTAGTTTGATAATGTATTGGAGAGGATCGGATCATTGTGGTTGGTAATTATTTGACTGCTGATTGATTCATTTGAAATGTAAGGATCATTTTCTGACTTAGATTCTATGACCATGTTGTGAAGAATGACACAACATGTCATGACATCTTTACAGAATTAATGTCCCATAGACAACAAGGTTGGGTGATTATTCCCCAACGGGCTTGAAATATGCCAAAAGCATGCTCAATATCTTTTCGTGCAGCCTCTTGAAGCTTAGCAAAGTATCTACTTGAAGCATCTTGCGGGTGAGGAATAGTTTTGACCAAAGATGACCAGGAAGGATATATTCCATCAGCAAGATAGTAGGCATTTGAATATTTGTGTTGGTTAATTTTAAATTTTATTGTATCTTGTGTTCCTGAAAGAAGTTTTCAAAAATACTGCTTCTGTGAAGCACATTAATATCATTCAAGGAGCAAGGGGAGCCAAAAAAGCAGTGCCAGAAACGTAAGCTTTTGCTGGCAACCACCTCCAAAATCATTGTAGGTGAACCTTCTTTGCCCTGAAACTGACCTGCCCATGCTTCTGGGAAATTTTTCCAAGCCCAATGCATCCCATTGATTGCGCCAAGGCATCCTGGGAAACCACGTTCTTCATATTCTTGGAGAATTAATTTCTTTTCTTCTTGCGTAGGTTCACATAAGTATTCAGATTTATATAATGTAATAATATCTTTGATGAATATTTTGAGGCATTGTAGTGCTGTAGTTTCTCCAATCCGAACATATTCATCAGTGCTATCAGCAGAGACTCCATAGGCCAATTGACATAGAGCAGAAGTAATTTTTTGTTCTGGTGATAAACCAATTTGGCCACAACAGTCCTGTAGAATAACAAATTAGAGTCAGAAAACTATGATATGTTAATTGACTTACACTTTTCCAAACCCAAAAGGTATTATGTTCCTGTAAATCTGTAGACAGCTTTTGGAATAGTTCTTTGCTTATTCGGAATGGTAGTTCAAAGAGATGGTTGTTGTATGTACAATTAAAATTGAAATAATCTTTCATCAAGCGTTGATGTCCTTCAACACAGTCTTGATTTATTAATTTTTTTTTTTTTTTTAGGCCTTGTTGTATCATATGAGTTTAGCAATTCTGTAAATACAATTATTTCTTCTTCCATTGTAAGTAATTCATCAAGTATGAGTTGTTCCATCTGAAAAGTTGAGGAGAGTGAAATGAGTAGTGAGAACGCGAGAAAAAAAAGTGGAGTTTACTGAATGGGCAAGTCAACACGAGGGTGACAAAATTTTCCCATCGCGTGTTTGCTAACTGAATCTGCATACGAGGGTGTGAAACCTCATTTCAGTAACAATGGATGCAGCAATTATGCAAGTATCTACTGAAAATTTACTGCAACGGGGGTAGATGCTCTTATATTTAAAAATTCAACATACGACATGCCACCAGTTGAGGGGGCGGGTGTTAAAACCTACTCAACTGCGCCGCATAACCCTAAACCAAACATGTAGCATACCAAATGATGAGAAATTGAAAGATCCTTTGCTATAAACCACAATACACTTGACACGTTTTTCTTTGGGGCGGACAAAAACAAAGTTAGAGTTGATCAGTCAAATAATTAGAGAGCAATATTTTAGAATGTGTTTTGGAAAAAATGATAAGAAAGGGCAAACTAAAAAATATATAAGGTAAACTAATTATGAAAACCCAAAATCATATATAAACAAAACTTTTGGGTAAATAGTTAAGCGAAATTTGTAAAATGTATAGTGGTATCAAAGTAAACTAGAGGAGGCATGTTTGAATCTTTTTACTCTGCTTTCTCACAGCAGGTTTGATTTTAATTTCACCAAACTCATTGAATATATCACCACAATAAAAATGTGCCAATCTGGGACCGTTGATAATGCTGAATCTCATGTAAAGCCTGGTTAACTCGTGCGTCTTTAGAAGCGGAAAATTAGGGCCCTGACACAAAATTTGGGGATTCGACTTTAGTTTTTCCGCTATCATTTATTAGAAGAGGTGGCAATCTTTTCCTGTAATTTTTGATCATAAAAAGAAAAATGTTTTGATTCTTTCATTTGTGAAGCGATGGTATCCCCAATCCAGTTGTAAAATCTTGGATATTCTGGGTCATATCGCTTTTCCCTTTTTAATTGATTAATACGACGCAACAAGGCTGTTTTTAAAGACCCGCTTCCTTCCTTTGCTAATGAAAGTTTTGCAACTTGATAGGCTTGCAACATGATAGATTTCCATTCTTCCGTAAAGTGTTCTGTGTTTAAGTGACTGACTTGGTGTTGTATGACATCTAGAGTTTTAATATATCCATCAACTTGCTGACCTACGAGAAAGCCTGAAATAGGGATATTAGAATCATCATAGCAACATTCAGAAACCGGATGCTATCTTACTCTCTGCGTCAAGGAAAAAATGCAGAAATTCAGGCATGGATTAGGCCGGTAAAGTATTTATGGAAGACTAAAAATAACTGACCTGTGAATCCAGTTAGCTTCCCAGTGTTTGGCTTCCAATAACCCAACTTCCAAAGATTACTGAAATCATGACTTCGAAAATATTCTAGAAGATTGGATATCATTCAATTTGTTGCTCCAGTTATTACGTAATCAAAACATTAATACCTTTGACAATATCTGCCTGAACTTTTTCATAATCATCAAATAATGTATACTCAGACTCTGGTAAGTTGTGTGATTTTAGCTCTTCCTGCAAGATATATTTTCCGTGATAGTACAACAGGCGGGCTGGAAAATTTAGTAGGATAGGGTCCGAATTGGATGAGGTTTTTATATCCGTCGATAATTGGGCAATTTCTTTCAAATCTTCCACACCTTGTCGCTGGTTCAAAAACAAGCGGGCTATAAACTCATCAACAGATTTATGGGAAGGTTTATAGGTATCGATAAGTTTTTGAACTATCTTTTGATAATGGATTCGTTCCATGATCCAAAGCTGGCTCTGATCTTCTAATAGTTTATCAATTTTCTCTATTTTTAGTTGAAAACTGGCATCGTCCCCGTCCCAGTCTTGAAGTATCCTATAATGTATCAAACCCGAGAAATTATTTGACATCTGATCTACTGCTGACTCTTTTGAAGGATTTTTCTGCCCCGTAGCAAGCTCGAAATTTCGAGATTGAAGATTAAATATTTCTTCCTTCATAACTTTAGGGGAGATAACTTCAACACAAGTGGATGATCCTAGCAAAACATTTGTCACACAAACAATGGAGCTAGTGCAAAAAGCAAGATGAAAAAGTACACTGGCTTTCATTGATCAACAATTAATTTGCCTTTCTATCTTAGTTTCAGAGACGGGTATGATTTATCCTTTCTAAAAGAGTGAATTTATCAAAGGAGATTGTTGTAGATGATCTTTGTAAGTGATAAAAGACTAGGTATTGGTTTGGCACTCAGAGATATGTGGTGTTCGTGATTTATATTAGCAAAGAGGCAGCATTTCATAGGTCTCGATGCGTTTCAATACATTTCACTAAAAACAACCATACCTCAGGAACAAATATAAAAGAATGTTAGCAAAAGCCCTAAATTTCAAACTACAAAAATCGTGTAAGTTTCTAAAGCGTTCACATGAATTCACACACGAAGCTTGTTACAATGTTTGGGGAGTTGAATGGATTGGGGAATAAAGAGTCACTAAATTTTATAAAACTCATTGCGAAAATAATCCTCAGAAAAGCTGAAACGATACAAGAAAAACACAACTCAGAAACAAAATGATATGAAATAGCTCCATCAGATTGAGCTTATATTTATTTCTCTGTGCAGACTTGTTTCTAAATCCCTATCCAGCCTAACACTAAAAAGTGAAACAAAAAATAGTGAGTAAGGGACACTTTAAACCCAATTTACTTTACAAAGCCAATAATACAATTCCCTAGCCTCATCTTCGCGTCCGACCGTTCTAAAGCCCTACTTTTAGACTCAGACTTTGATGAGATAAATTGCATGTATTTTTTGGCATTACAAAAAAAATTGGCTGGGGTATCAAACAGAAAATCTAAGTAGGCTTTATAAAGCCAAGTCATAAGCGCTTGCGGAAATTTTGACGAAAAAATCAAAGTTTCCAGCACCAAAAAACAATATACCTATTCAATGTTAATAGAAAATCTGTGGTTCCTATGATGGAGCCAAAAAGTTCCAATAATTTATTGCAAACAGGACTCAGTGGTGGTGTTAAGATAGTTTTAGCCAAACTTATGATGGAGCCAAAGAGTTCCAATAAGTTATTGGAAACAGGACTCAGTGGTGACATTAAGATAGTTTTAGCCAACCTGTGGTTCCAGTGCAAGGATCAAAAATAATTTAGCAAAGTAGAGATTATTACTTATGAGTAAGAAAAGAATAGTTGATCAAAATAAAACAGTAAGATAATGAGATCTATGGAGAAACATAACAAGTAGCTAGTATTAGAGCATCCACACTCGTTCTGTCAGCCTAGGTATCCCCAGGACTGAGTATTTCTTATGCTTAAAATAAGATAACCTTAATTACATTAAGCTTATCAGTAAAAATTATGGTTATAATGATTATATATATGGTTATTATGCTTATATATATATTTATTACACTATTAAATGACTTATAGTAGTTTAAATAGCTTGTCCATAGCCCTATAATACTTGTTCAGGTGCTAATGGAGTCATAATATACTTATCTTAAGTGATATTAAGTAATTTTAGACACACATAACCTTATATGTATGCATAAATCTCATATTCAGTGAAATATGTAGTAATATTATGTATATATAAGTCTATAAGCAGGTTTTAACCTCTAAATAGCCTAAAAGCTTTATTTTTCTGCTTATCTTACGTCATGGATGTATTCAATGGACTCACAATGCCTACACAAGCATATACACCTTTTGCAGGCACATATATCCAGTTTGGACAACATAATCTGCTTCCTTTAATGGGTTTTCATGGATTTATGGGTTTGGATATAATTACTGGGTTAATATGGATGCTTGGGGATGTTATTGGGGGCTTGGAAAGTTGATTTGGTTTCTTTATATGCTTTGGGTTTCATTATATACTCTTTAGATGAGTTATTTTACCTGTTTTGTTATGGTTTCTGCTTTTATCTGTTTTTTCTATTTATGGTATGGGTTTATGATATCATTAATTGTGATGGAGGGTCCTTACTGGAGGTCTAAGTGTTGAAAATGATTGAAGTGGATGTCATGGGGAGGTGATGGGCCCTCACAGTGCTGTAATTTCTTGGGAGAGAAGTGACATCATCTGGATTGAAGGTCTGTGCACCCCAGTGGATTTTGGTATAAGTAAGGGAGAATTTAATGGGTTATTGGACATCACTTACTTACTAAATTTCAAGTAAACATTATAACACAATTAATATCATATATAAATATATTTTAAAGCATTTATAAATTGATATTATCTTTATATTAGCTATAACTATATTTTATTAACCTATATTCCACCACTAGCACGCACCAATCCAAATATTGTGAGTTAACATTCAGCATAACTAATTTATCAGTCTTCCCCTGAGGTTTATCTCTAAATCATTTATAAATGATTAGTAGGACCAATAATATTTACTATTAAATCATACTTAGATACTAGAATACACTGACATATTTGGTTGTGTAACTCCGGTATACATGCATATTGCTTCTGAGTTGCACAAATTTATGATATCATTCCACACTAATTTTTCAAAAAATTCACTATTTTCCAGTCACCCAAAATATTCATCACTTGTGTTTCTTGGTTTATTAAATTACATCACTCCTTACATGGCACTGATTTCTTCTATCCCTCCTTGTACTGTACTCATTTATCTTCAAGAAACTGTTGCATTTACCATGCCATTAAATTTCCTTGATGATTTATGAGACATGAAAGAAGAAGATCTGCTTCATACATATTTGTTAAATACCAATTACAACAATCAAACATCCAATTCAACTACATCAAGACCAAAAAAAATGATAGAACAAGATTATTACACTGGTAATGCATGCTCAATGAAAGACTACTTTTGGCAAAACCCTGTTTACAACAATATTATTTTTGAGCGCCAATTCAGAATTAGCAGAGATCTATTTACAAAATTTGTTGAGGATCTACAGATGAAAAATAAATATTGGGTTTTACAATCTTTAAGATATTTTTAAATAATATCTATAAGGATTTTTTCCCAATTTTTTTAACTACATTAATGCAGGATTGCTGCTGGAAACTTGGATTGAACCCTCACCAAAATCTAACTAGTGTACTTTGCCAGCCTGCCTATGGGATTTTAGCAAATTCAACTTACAATTATGTTTTCATAGCTGAAAACACTTCACTAAAGGCATTGAAAAATTTTGATAAAGACATAATATCTTTATATAAAAGCAAGTATTTATGAGAACCAAACACTGTGGAGAAAAACAAGATTTTGAGGGAATATGAAGACAGGGGCTTTCTAGGATGTCTTAAAAGTATTGATGGGATACACCGGGAGTTAAAAAATTTCCCCACAGCCTGGGCTGGTCAGTTCCAGGGAAAGGAAAAAACTGCCACAATGATATTAGAGGCTGTAGCAAGCAAAAACATAAGAATTTGGAATACTTTATTTGGATCACCTGCTGCTTTAATCAACATCAATATTATTCATCACAGCAACTTGTTTTATAAACTTTTAAGTGATATTCAAGATGATGTAATCTATAAAATAAATAATAGAAATTAAAAAAAGGTCCCTACCTTTCCAATATTATTTATCTACCATGGCCAACCTTGGTCAAGAAAATCTCTTATCGACAAGATGAGTAAAGACAATATTACTCTAAATTACAAGAAAGTGCTAGAAATGACATAGATCATTCTTTTGGGGTGTTGAAAAGTAGATGGGGTATTCAAACCCAGCCATGTAGTCTAGGGCATATTGAAGAAGTAAAGGATTCAATGACCTGTTGTATAATTTTACACAATATGATAGTGGAATCAAATTCAAAAATGGATCCTTACCTAAATGAGCAATCCATTTAATATCAACTTCAAACAAACTACCAAGATCCTTCTTTAATTAACAGCTTAGTTAATTTTATTCAGAACAGCCAGGAACTTGACAATTCCAAAACACACTTTGAATTTTGAGAGAATCTGAAGAAACATATCTGGAAAAATAGAAGAAAACTTGAATATTTAAGAGATCAATAATTAATGGGTACTAGTTAGATGAATAAAATAATATAGTAAAGAAAATTAATGTGAGTCAAAAACAATATTGAAGTTTCTACAAATTTTATAAATAAAATATATAATTTAGAAAAATAATAAAGATTGTGAGTCAAAAATGATGAATTAGACAAAAATTTAAATGAATTCCTGGTCCTCCTATAAGATCAAAAAATGTGAATAAATAAATAATTTGGTTGAAACAGATGTTAATAATATGATTAATGGGTACCTACCAAATATGAAGGATATATGAAATAAAAATAAATGTAATACAAAAATATAAATAATGGTTTTTGTATTTCATGTAATAGTAAAGTTAAATATATTTATATTTCTTAATCAAACTAATTATGAGGCATGAAATATATTATTATAAAAATATTTAAGTTAATTTAATAAGGAAATAATAAATAATGAAAATAGAGATATATAAAATATTATTTACAGATTCAATTATAAATAATATATATAAATGAAATCTTATAAATATTTTTATAAATAATAAATAATGTATATATATATAATAATTAAATTATAAAAATATATAAAAAATATACAAAATTAAAAATTATAAGATGTAATACTAGTATATCAATAGGGGGTATCATAGTTACACATCTTTCATTTCAAAATACCTCTTTTTTCCACCAAATTAACCATGATTATTTTTTAAAGTATGCCATATTGTTTCCTCAAAAACACCTTTTTAGTAAGAATCAATATAAATTCTGTGGCTTTTTTTTTGTGCTGTGAACTACCTTTTAAATAATTACAAATTTCTAACATTGAAACCCCCTAATATGTATAAGAAACAGAAAAGAAAGTGAGTCAAAATAGAAGTAACAGACCAGTATATATATTATTACTGAGCCTCCTAGAAAAGTAAAAAAATGTGAGCAAATATATATTTTGATAGAAAAAGAGATATGATAATAATCAGATAAATGGTTACTTAAAAAATATGGAGAAGAAAATAATTTTGAAATATAATATTTTATTGCTTAATAAAATGATTTATGAGAAAGAAAATGTTTATAATAATTTTATTTATATTTCTTAATCAAAAATTATATTTACAAATTATATTATAAATAATATATATAAATTAAGTCTTAAAAATATTTTTATAAATAATAAATAACACATATAAAAATTAATAAACAATAACTAAATTATAAAAGTATATAAAAATCAAAATATATGACAGAATTAAAAGTTATGAGATGTAATACTAGTATATAAATATGTATAAGAAACAGAAAATAAAAGTGAGTTGAAATTGAAGGAAAAAAACAATATATATATTATTTCTGAACCTCTTAGAAATCCCAAATTGCAGGATCCTGTGGAGAGTTGAGGATAAAATACACTACGCAATATAGGGGGTGGACTTGCTAGCAAGTCCTCAACCTGAACTCAGATGGAACTCAGATGGAACTCAGACTGAACTCATACTGAACCCATACTGAACTCTACTTGAACACCCACCTAAAACTGTTCTTCTGAGTGGTGTTCATTCCTGATTGTATGGCTCCTTTATCAATAGCTCAATGTGTGTTCAATCTATGGTGAGTTTGGGTCCAAGGTTGCGGACTTGCTAGCAAGTCCGCCCCCCATATTGTGTGGTGATAGGAGGTGAAATTAAAAAAAATCACTATACCCAAGAGGGGAGAGGAGGAAAAATACTTACAAACCATTATTCTTGCCTGTTAGTTATTTTGAAGAGCCATTTGCTTCTTAGCTGCAATAAGAAAAAAAATTGGTCAGATGAGAGAGGAGAGAGGAGGGAAAATACTTACAAATTATTTTTCTGACCTGCTAGTTCTTTGGAAGAGCTATTTTCTGCTAGGCTGAAAGAAAAAAAATAGGCGAGAGGAGAAAGGAAAGAGGAGGGAATATACTTACAAATTTTTTTTCTTGCCTGTTAGTTCTTGGGAAGAGCCATTTTCTGCATGGCTTCAAGAAAAAAAATAGGCAAAAGGAGAGAGGAGAGTGGAGGTAAATGGATATTCCAAAGAACCAACTACATTGGAATAGCCTACTAGTAAGTATTTTCTCTCTTACCTCCTCTCTCCTCTTGCCTCTTGGTTAAAGTGAATTTTTTTTGAATTCACCTCCTATATTCTCCTCTATTCTCAACAGGTTCCCACAATCTGGGCTTTCTAAGAGACCCAGAAAAATATATATATACTGGTCTGTTCCTTTGATTTTGTCTCACTTTTCTTTTCTGTATCTTATACATATTGATACACTTGTATTGCATCACATAATTTTTAATTTTGTCATTTATTTTTATATATATATATATATTTAATTTAATTATTGTTTATTAACTTTTGTATATGTTATTTATTATTTAAAATCATATTTATAGGATTTAACTTATATATAATATTTTGAATATTATTTGTAAATATTATTTTTGATTAAGAAATGTAAATTAAACTATTGTAAACATTTTCTGTCTCATAAATCATTTTATTTAGCAATAAAATATTATATTTAAACTTTTATTTCTTCTCCATATTTGGTAAGTAACCATTAATCTTATTATTATCATATCTCTTTCCTAACCCAAATAAATATTTGCTAACTTTTCTTTTCTTTTCTTGGAGGCCAAGTAATAATATATATACTGGGCTGTTCCTTCCATTTTGACTCACTATTTGTTTTTTTATACATTTTGATATGCAAGTATTACATCTCATAATTTTCATTTTTGACATTTATTTTTATTTTTATAATTTAATTATTGTTCATTAATTTTTATATATCACCACGGGAAATCTAGGGGTGAATTGCTAGCAATCCCCTCTCCTTAAATTTAGAGTGTCCCTTAATTATGCCAGGTTTATGAATACTTTATAAACATAAGTAAATTAGAGTTAGATTTACATTTATTCTCAGATTGGTCCAAAAATGAACCTCAACTGATCTCAAGTTATGCATAAGTTGATCAACTATAACAATGATTTTATCCTTCATTGAGCACACATTGAGCACACATTGATCCAACATAAGCTTTTGAATATACAATATTTTTATCAATTTAGAGGAAGAAAATTATTCTTTAACATACCTAATCATTACTTTGCATTCAAAAGATAAGCCATAAAATTATGAAAGTAAATTTAATTTACAATAATAATATCTTTTACTACATAATTGTAACAATAAATAAATTTAGCAAATTTTTTGATCACAAATATTAATAACTATAGGAATTGAAATAACTAATGCCATTCCTATTTTAAAAATTTAAAAAGATTATAGTCACTTCTCACTTCTAATCTGTTAAGTCTTTGAAAAACTAAATTTTGTATAATTTCTTAAATTTTACCAAAAATATAAGACCTACAGGCTATTGAAAATAAATCTTCAGTTACTCAACTAAAAGAAATATTTATATTTAAATAAAAATTAAAATTGTCCTTAAAGTGTATAACATGAAAGTTTTTTATGGAAATTAATATGCAAGTTTTCCTTTTTAAATATTTAATGCTTATATAAATCACTTTCCCAATTTTTGGTATGAGTACATGTGAAATAGTAACTGCATTTAAAAGTGGAAACCAATATAATGACAAAAATATTTACAAAATTGATTTCAATTTAATATTTATCTGTAAAAAATTTTGAAAGTAATATTTTATTCATCTTCTTAAGGATCTCTTCCTCCTCCTCTACCCATCTACTTTTTAATAGGGGGTCTCAAACTTGAAAAAATATGACTGGTGAATTTCATTTGAAAACCACCACATAAACACACCATGAAACATGTCTGATTTGGTACATGAGACTATAAACATGGGGTCAAATATGTCCTACTTTAGTGAAAATTTTTCAACCACAGCACAGGCAACCAATCTAAAGATCCTCCCAATTCACCACACATCACATCTTTCCCAACCTACTTCTTTGATACAATTTTTTACACATGGTGCCCCAGTAAATTTTGAGCTTTTCATTACTTTCTTTATCAACAATTCCTGAACAAATTTATATCCTCAAAACTCAGTCATCATGCCAAGAACACTACAAAATTGTCAACACAACCCTTTTAAATCCTTTTTTCATGCTCTCAAAATGATCAAGTTGCATGTACTTTCCACTTGGTTTTGTTTTATTTTTGCATATTAACTTTTATTTTGAATTTTCACTGAAAGCATATTTTTTCCCTTCCTGATTCATTTTGGTTAATCATCTCAACATGAAGTTGGATATTTCAGAAATTGCATAATTTTTCATTCTTTCTGTTTTTCAATGATCCCTCATGTCCTTTTATTCATCTTCTCTCACTTCCTTAACTCTTCTTCTATTTTTTTTATCCATCACTTCCTGAACTTCTATCTGGTCCTTTTACATCTTTGAAGACATCTCATCAGGTAAGTCATCCTCCTACCATCTTTTTTTCAATTTTAACTGAAGTTCTTTTTCTGAATTTGTTTTTGTTTTTTTTCTATTTCTTTTTTTGTTTTCTCAAATCACATTTCCACTTTTAAGAAGGTTCTACAGAAGCCTAGCTCTCATATCCACCAAGCAACATCTGATTTGGCTCACTGGTTAATGAGATATTTATTATTTACTTGGCTCAAACTTCCATCAACTTTATTTTAATCTTCTCAAGTAGGTCTTACTCTGGAACAAATATAATATTTATAAATAACATAGGTAGCTAAAATAGATCTTTTTAGACCATTGATAATACCTGACTTTAATTTTTATAACCCTTTTTTGATTTTCTTTTAAGTCAAAAATAAAAGGTCAGAAATAGGATTGGGGTTTTTTAAATGAAATATAATTTTTTAGGAAGAATCTCAAGAATCATTTATTTTATTTCCAGAAAATGGTGTTGAATTTGGTCTAGTGGTTGCTGAGATAACTTCTTCCAAAGTTGAATCTTGTTTCATAGACTAATTTACATTTTTTAAGTTCAATTTTGCATAATATGCATATAGGGCTTATGCAATCTATTTCAAATAATACTTCAGGCTTTGGCTCTGATTTGATCAGCTAAATATCAGTTTTGGATGAGTCCTTCCTATTTTGTAATTTTTTTATGAGAATGAATATTAACATTTGATGAATTTTAGCTCATTCAAATCTCACATTATTTTGATTACAGGTTCTTTATAGGCATGAATTTCATTTCCAGAAAGCATAATCAATTTTGGCTCAGAAATTTCTGAGATATCTACTTTTAAACTTGAGTCTTTTTATGTAAACTAATTTAAATTTTTGAATTTTGATATTCTGTAATATGCATGTTTTTTCTGATACTTTTCATTGTACCACTCCCAAGGTATGTCAATTCCTCAACTGTTTTTTATCATTTGTTTCCTCAAATTTTCTTTTTTATAAATCGTTTTTTCCCCTGATTTGTTGATGTTTTGTATTTTTTTCAGGAGATGGTATCATCAAATCTATTTGGAACTCTTCTCAGCATAATCATCAATCAAAAATCCAAGAGATAATCATCAAACTACCAAGGAAACTCCTGGTTTGATATCTTGTAAAAAATTTTCTCATTTTTTTGGAATCTTGTGAAGCACTTACTCATTTTTGTTTTTCATTCCAGATCAACCAAAGTCTGATAAATCAGGTAAGTAAAGCAAGGGGGAAGGGCCCTATTTATAGTAAATCTTTAGGGAGGGGTTCCAAAAGGGTAATTAGAAGATTTTCCATTTTTTTATTTTCATTTCATAAATTTTTAAATTAACAATTATTAAATATAATCAATCAAATAAGACGTTTGTGCAATTGAGCCTTGCTGCTGTATAAATTTGTTCAATTAATTATATATTTGTATTGAATGGATGAATTGTCAATACATTGCTTGTCATATGATTTATTTGGCTTTGGTCACATCTGAAATCATTAGCAGGTGGAATTGTGAATCCCATTACTTTTACTTGGCCGATTTTATTTTTTTATTGATTTATATAAGAATTTATGAAATTAAAATGAAAATTTGGTAATCTTTACCCCCTCCCACAGTAAGTTTCAGGGGGAGGTATTGTAAATTTTTTTTTCTTACATAAATATTTTTTTTGACATGAAAAAAAATGGCAATCTCCACCCCCTCCCACAGTAAAATTCAGGATGAGGTATTGCCATTTTTTTTTCAGACATAAAAAAATTTTTTGACATGAAAAAAATGGCAATCATCACCCCCTAATATAGTGAAATGCAGGGGAGGGTATTGCCAAATTTCTAGATTTAGAAAAATAAAATTTGTTAATTTATGTATCTTGTGCATAGGGGTTGGTTAATGAAGCTGTTGAAAAACCATATTTAACCAAATTATTAATAGAAATCCAGAATGAATTTTAGTCAAGTAGATATGGAGAAAAACATTACATATAATTTAAAAACAAAACATTTAATTAACTGGAATCCTAAAAAATAGCAAGAGTAGAAGCATGCAATGTATATAAGAGAGATTCAAAGCATTTTTTTACAATCAAAATATTTATTTCCATCTCTGATCTGGAAGAGGTTTTCAAGATGGGTAAATTTGCCACCATTTCAATTTGAACTAAAATGACAAAGTGCAACACAGATTTGAATAGGAGGATCTCTTTATGAACAACAAGAATCATTTCTGAAAATTGAGTGATTTTTTATCAGTTCAAGTAACTGAGAAATTGAGGCAAGGTTGTGCAAAATATCTGTTTAAAGCTAATTTAAGGAATGCTTTAAAGAACCTTAAGGTTAAATTGTGGTTGGTGTTGTATGGAAAGTGTTCTGGAATATAAGTAGTGATTCTTCAGCATGTCACACATGTAAGCCAAGTCAATTTCAGCATTGGAGTTGGTATCTGAGTTAACCAATAGATCCAGGTCTAGAGTGGTAGCAGTTATTTCTAGTTTACAATGGACTGAAAGAGTAATTTTAGTGAATGGTGATTAAGACTAATGGTGAGTGTATGATGAAGTGGCTGCTTAAGTGGTGGGAAGTCATGTTTTTCACATGTTGAATAATAAGCCATTAAGAATTAGGCGGAAAAGAATCTAAAGAGATGGCTTGTCTGTACCTATTGCTGACTAATCAAGATGAAGGAGAAAAGTCTTTTGATGGATTTTTTTACCAAAAGAAGGTTTGTTTGAGGCGAAACACACCATCAAAATACACCTGTCCATGGCAGGTGTATTTCATTTTCTGATGGTGTGTTTGGTACTTTTTTTGTGGTGTGTTTATGTGGCATATTTGATCAAGTTTGAGATGCCCTAATGTACTCCATCCCATCTAATTTTCATAGATAATCTCTATTGTTCTAGAAATCTCCTTATCAGCAATGGCCAATTTTATTTTTGAGCCATTAATCCCTTCATCAATCCTTTACCACTCATAATTCTTAATATATCAAAGAATATGCTTTTTTTATTTCATATAATGTTTTTTTCAAGCTTTTAAATGTCAGATAACACTACCAGAAAGATGGAGCCTAGCTTGTAGTAATTTGAAAATGCATAAAAAAAATTAAACCAAGCCACAGGAAGTGACTTAGTTTTGAAAATAAAATAGAATATTTTGCTACCAGCTTTGTAAGCTGGCAGCACTTATTGTAACATAAAAAAAAATTGACCAAAACCACTAAAAGTGGCTTTGGTCAATTTAATAATACTTCTTGAAGGCAGTTTAAAACTGCCTGCAAGATGTTGTGTTTAAAAGTGAGCAAAGTTGCATGTAGCAACTTTGCTCACCTTTTTTTTACATTATTGACTTGCAGCCAGGAATAAACTGGCTGCAAGTCAATTAATAAAGCAACCAAAGTTGCTTGTAGCGACTTTGGTTGAAAGCTCATTTTTGCACCCCCCAGCCAGATAACACTGGCTGGGAGGTTGTAGGTAAGGTTTAAGCAGCCAATTTGCTTAAGGAAAATTGGCTGCTTAAAACATAAACTACCAGCCAGGGGGAGCCTGGCTGGTAGTAATTTATAATTACATAAAAAAAAAGAACCCGAGCCACAGGAAGTGGCTCGGGATTGAAAAAAAAAAAAATTGCTGCCAGCTTTAAGCTGGCAGCGTTTAATAAAAAAAAAAAAGTGGCTTTGGCCAATTTTATAATACATCTTGCAGGCAGTTTAAAACTGCCTGCAAGATTTTGTGTTTAAAAGCGAGCGAAGTTGCATGCAGCAACTTCACTCCCTTTTTTTATATATTATTGACTTGCAGCCAGTTATAAACTGGCTGCAAGTCATTTAATAAAGCAACCAAAGTCGCTTGCAGCGACTTTGGTTGCAAACTATTTTTCGCATCTCCCAGCCAGATAACACTGGCTGGGAGGTTTGATGGTGAGATTTGAGCAGCCAATGTTGCTTAAAGGAACATTGGCTACTATAAAAATAAACTACCAGCCAGGGGGAGCCTGGCTGGTAGTAATTTATAATTACATAAAAAAAAAGAACCCGAGCCACAGGAAGTGGCTCGGGATTGAAAAAAAAAAAAATTGCTGCCAGCTTTAAGCTGGCAGCGTTTAATAAAAAAAAAAAAGTGGCTTTGGCCAATTTTATAATACATCTTGCAGGCAGTTTAAAACTGCCTGCAAGATTTTGTGTTTAAAAGCGAGCGAAGTTGCATGCAGCAACTTCACTCCCTTTTTTTATATATTATTGACTTGCAGCCAGTTATAAACTGGCTGCAAGTCATTTAATAAAGCAACCAAAGTCGCTTGCAGCGACTTTGGTTGCAAACTATTTTTCGCATCTCCCAGCCAGATAACACTGGCTGGGAGGTTTGATGGTGAGATTTGAGCAGCCAATGTTGCTTAAAGGAACATTGGCTACTATAAAAATAAACTACCAGTCAGGGCAAGCCTGGCTGGTTTGAATTAATAAGAAATGAGATGAAAATTGATATACATTTAAATTTGCGCTACTATTTTACATGCCATTTGCCATTAGTTTTTTGACAGTGTGAAATGTATATTTGCATAATAAAAAATCAAAGCCAAAAAAAGAGGTATTGGATATTTTTAAATGCCAAAACTTATATGCCCAGTTTTAAAATGTTTGAAATATCAGAATACTGATTTTGTGTGTAGATTGTTTTTCAGAAATGCATACTTGGTTGTTAACTCTTTTGTAGCCAAATGTCAACTTAGTGGCAAAAAAAATAATAAGTGATAAAAAATTGGTCCATAAAATCTGAAGGTTAGTTTTCCAACCTTATGTGAACAAATAATATGGATAAGTGGATTGATTTTGTAAAATAAGTGAATGTAAATATTAATTGCATCCGTGTGAAACTATCCGAGGCTTTGGTTCCTCAAATTATACTTTGTGAAACCCTATAAAAATAAGCTGTAAAAACAATATGTAAGTTTTAATTAAAAGCATGTGAAAATGTTTAGTCATCATTTGTACAATATATTGCTGTGTAAAAACCTGTTGCATATACGCCTTATGCAAGTCACTGCATGCCATGCAACTGGCTTCAGTAACTTGCATGTTTCTATACGCATAACTGTAAGCAAATTTTCATCCGACTGGAAAATTTTCTACTTATCTCCTTCAACTTAGAAGAGACAGGTTATTATAATTATTAGCTTTCCATCTGTTTCACTTAAGAGTTTTTTATTTTGGTTTGTCCCTTATACTTGTTTCTTAAGTAAAAATATTAATTTCACTTTAAATATAAGTTCAAATTTTAGGGAATCCATTTTTCTCAATCATTAGGTTTGCCACCAAAGTAACTTGTTTACAGATTACTAACTTGGATTTTTGGTATTTTACTCTCCTTTTTAATCTCTTTAAAAAATAAAAAAAATAGAACTGATGATTGTTTTTAACTCTTGGCAGCTTGATCTCTAACTTGTCATAGTATCATCAAAAAGCTAATTTTTGGTTAGCATCCAAATTTTATTTTGGTTTGTCTTTCTCTTTTTATTTTTTTCATTCAATAAAAATGATACTTATTTTTCTACAATAATCTATTCCTAAAAATTATGATTAACAGATTAGTTTTCCATTTATCAATCAATCAACTCCTACCAAAGGATTTTTTTTAAATTTCAAGTAAGAATATCTTTTTTTCACTATTTCATTTTTAAACTTTTTATTATTCTCAATGATTATATATTAAATAATTAAATAAAAAAAATATCATAGTATCCACATGTGTATGTGATCAATTTTTTTCTACATATCAATAATTTATTGTATTGGCCTCCTGTAATTCTATTAATGGTAGAGGTATAGTTGATTCTTGTTTAAGGAAACTATACCTTTCAACATTATAAATTATGAATATCTGGCGGTTTGATATATTATTGATATATGGAGAAAAATTAAATAAAGCATCAACAGATACTTATGTATTATTGCTGTATTTATCATAATAATTGGGCATTGGATTTAAGCTTCACATTTAATTTTTTATGTTTAGGGTATAGTTAAATATCGTGTGCCAAATGCATACGGCAGAATACTATACTTGTAAGCAATAAAATGAAGCTTTAAATCGAAATACTTGATTAATATTTTAAATGCAGCTAATACTGATGTTTTCTACATGCATGTTGGATATGATTTTTTATTTAATATTAAGAATATAATGATAATTTTTGGAGGCCTTATTTTTAACCATTGCATTATTTTGCACTTTTTTTATTTATTTTTGAATTAAATTAATTTCTTATTTACTACACTACAAGATGCAGGCTTCACAAAGTTTGTTTATAAAGAAAAATCACCACCGAGGAAAAAAATCAAACAACAAGCATGTGAAAAACATCGAGAATGCATTACTTATGGTTGAAAATTATGGTTTTGAGACAGATGGAAAGAGGGCAAAATATTTTTCTAGGAGTTTTGTAAAAAATTTAGTTAATCCAGAAAGGTATTTGATTTCAAATTCTAGCTGTTATATTTTCCATCTGATCCGCTCCTCAATTCCAAGTGTTATAGTGAAAACATTTTCTATTGAATATCTCATTCAATTAAACATGCTTGAAGCAACAATTCAGTGCATCAAAGACTTTTCTTATTGTGAACCTTGAGTTTTTCAAAATAAAGCTCATAAAAATGGTGGTGGATTTGGTAATATGTTTGTTGGTGGTCGGTGTTTAGATAGGAAAAATTCTCTATTAATTTGTAAATATTATATAGTTTTATTTATGAATAGTTTTAATCTTTTATTATTTTAATTACTTTTTTAGGTAAATATGCTTCTAAGCCCTTAGATTTGGCAGAGTATGTTTGTTGCATGAAGCAAATAGAGTTATTCTTTAAATTTTTTTATCAAAATATATCTAATGTTAAGTATCAAGAAGCAGTAAAACTCTGTCAAAAGCTTGAGATTCCTGGGTTTGGAGAAAATTTTAACAATGAAGAAATTGAAACATTTGCTGAAAATGTTACTTGGACAACAGGCTCAAATGGAAACGGGTTTTCGAATAGTTCTCACTGTGACTCAGACCGTAGCAAGTATACATTTGGACTTTTCATACCTAAAGACACTGAGAAAAATTCTATTCATCAATCTTATGACTCAAATCAACCATGTCAAAAAGGGGGAGAGCTTCATTTTCCTGAAATAGCTTGCAAAGTAGACATGGAGGCCACTAATGGCATCACAGCGATTCTATGGCCAGCAAACCTTCTTAAACATTTCACTTCACGATGTTATGAAATTGGTGGATTCACTCGCCTTGGCTCTTCTATTCAAGTTAGTACAAGACTTTTCAATACATTTAAAAAACTCCAAGAGTTTGAAATAGATATTTCTGAGTACTTAAATATAAATGAAGAGTTAGAAAGATGTAACTTTCTTATGATTAAACTTTCTAAGTACAATGAAAAGACTGATTTAACAAAAAAAAAAAAGAAAGTTAGTGAATCACTATATATTTAATGTTACTAAAGATATTGAAAAATTAAATACAGAAAATGATTCTGATATACATGTTAATAAAAAAAGTAAAAGACCATTAAGTAGTGATAGGTAAAAATGTGATTTTATTGTACAGGTATAGTTTTAGATTAGTGGTAGAATTATATATTTACACACATTTCTATAAAAACTTTTTATGAAGCTGATGATTATGTATAATCTGGTGAAAAACCTAAAAAAATAAAAGTATCAAAAAAAAATGGATGTAAAAATTGAAAAATCATATTACAATAAAAAATTATCATTGCTACAAGTAAAATAAAATATAAAAAAATATAATATAAGAAACAAAATATAGCTTTGTAACTTGCTTAATTATTGCAAATGGAAACTAAAAATAAACAATATCTTACAAATCCTTCCTAAAAGATCATATGCATCAACATAAATAGATCTGTACTATTAATATTATTTTTAAAAATATTAAAAATTTGCTAATTTTTGCAATAAGTTTTTTCTTATTAATAAATAAAGTAAAACCATGTATTATTTTATTTTTATTTAAGTAAAAATAAAAATAAAAAATAAATTAAAGGAAAATTAAATATTAATTTTTTTCTTTGAGTCATTCATTATTTGCTTTCATATCTAACTTGAATTAATTTAGTGGCATTACTCAATCTTAAATATACTGAAATTTGTACACTAGTGTGACTTGTGATTTTATTTTTTGATAAATTGAATATTTTTCATCACATAATTATATTTTATTGAAGCATATAACTGCAAAAGTAGAATTGAAATAATCAATAAAAGGAAATGAGATATATTGAGAATAATGAATCTATCAATCAATTTAGATCTCCAATAAAAATTAATTCTAATTTTAAAAATTGCCTTGTAGAAGAGGAATATTTAATTAATATGAATTTAAATTTCCTTGTAGATCTTGACTTAGCCTTTATCATCTATCTTTAATTAAGGTGCAGAGTTCAAAAAGCTGAATTATATGATGATATTTCTATATATCTAATTGAATTTTTTTAAAAAATTCATAAAACAAGGTATGTAAAATAGAAACTACTACTTCATTTTTAAGTAAATTTTATTATATTATAATAAAATATTAATAATTATGAAAGGGCTTTTACTTTTGTGAGAGAGTGGACCTCAATATATTTAAAGATAAATATAACGCAATCAAATTGAAATTTATTTTGAAGTGTTTGAATATTTATCCATTGAATTAATTTTTAGATTTTGGGATGAATATTTCTTTTTTCTTGGAGTTGAATGAATCTTAAAATCCTAGAAAAAGAATGTAGATATATTTTTGTTGACCTTGATCTATTCAGGTAGATGTAAGTAAAATTTGATTCATATTAAATTCTACTTGAAAAATAATATTTCAATAACTTATTATTGACATTTAAGGATGAACAAGAAGGATGGAAATCTAAAAAGGGTTTGTTTTAATATTTATAGAAATAATATTTTTAAGTTCTTAATAAGGAGTACCCTAGTTGCTTTCTTTTATTTTTTTGCTTTCATAGAAAGAATTAAATATCTTTTTTACCAAATTATTGAACAAAATTTGATATCTATACATGAATCTGTAATTGTAAAAAATAATCAATATAAAATATGAATCAAAATACAGCAAGCTAAATTATAGATCATCAAAATGTAGAGTAAATTTTATTTTTCAAAATAATTGACACTGATAAAAAGATATTTTTTAAATTTAACTAGTTTTTCAAAGACACTTTAATATGATTTCATACCAATATGATGGCTTCTCATTATTTAAATGTCTAGATATTATTTTATCATGGTACATATATATGTTACTATTATTAAATGAATTGAATATTATTTCCAGGAGTTTTTCATAGAGAATACTTAGTAAAATTAAGATAATTATGCACCTAGAAATTATAGAAATTAGATTAATAAAAGTCTACTTAAGAAAAAGCTTTGATGAATTGTGAGAAAAAATTCATTACACTTAATATTTTAAACATTTTAACATGCTGAAAAGAATTGATAGAAAACTGTTTCAATTTTTTGTAATAATTATCTTAAAATTTGCGACAAATGCTAAGATGTATTGCCATCTTAAAGAAATATATAGTGTTATGAGAAAAATGACTTATAATGTATTCTTAATTTTTCTTCAAATTTTTGATCCATCATGATTTTGAGTTATGATTATTGCAATAATATTTACTGAATAGCAAAAAGGTGTAAGAAATTTATACAATAATATTTATTGATAGTTTAAGCATCTTTATTCAGATTTGGTAATAAATCTCACATAAATAAATAATTTGAGTTACACAAAAAAATGTAGCAATAGAATAAAGTATATATTTACATGAAGTAGGATTATGTATTAATTACGTCAACAATAGAGAAAAATGAAGAATTCGGCTTAATAAGATTCTAATAATCAAGAAAATCAGCTGCCATTGCTTTAGCAATATGGCTCATGGTGGGAGTATTAAAATTAAGTGGCATAGGCCCAGAATTATCTATTAAGGGTTTGATAATATTAAAGATATAAAAATTAAGGTTTTTCCAGATTTTTTCACCGCCCAGATTATTATTATCACAGTATTTTCTAAGGAGGCCAAGTTGTGTTATGAATTCTAAGCAGTCTGAAGCTGACACAAGCCAGTGGTCCTGTGAGGAAAGAAATAATCCACAAACACCATCAACCAAGTAAAAAGTAAATGATTGATATTTATGGTGTGCATATTCTTGATTCATCTTCTGAATAGAATCATTATGAGACTCATCAAATTGCTGCATATCTGTTGTTTTTTTTATTCCTCGAACGTTGTCGTTTCTTGCTTTCAGCTTTAGTTAAATTTGCAGCAGCCTCTCTAGATTTTAAAATAATTATTGAAATTATGACGTCGATTATTATGTTTCTAAATTGGCATAGGGGAGTGATTGAAAAATTTGCAGCAATTAACTGTGATATTGAGCTGTCAAATGTATCGGGAACTTTGCTTTTCAGATGTGTAAGGCAGGCTAGAATATGTAGGGCACGTTCAATAGGACAATCTGGATTGAAGTTGGATTCTTCAGCAGGAAGGGTAAACTCTTGAGAAGCAAGATAAAGAGATGATGCGACAAGGGATGCCCAAAAAGAATGCTGGTGAGCACTTGGGATAACTAGTCTTGATAGCATGCGTATCATCGATGATCCAGGGCAATCAGTCTTCTTAAACGGAGAAAGATTATTTGAGTTTGGTTCTTCAGAGTTACAAAAATTTTCCAAATTTTCAAAGTTCAAATTATTGACCACCCAGATCTGCAAAGTGTCAATATTAAGATAATCCAAAGCTAAAAAAATAACAAAACAATTAGTTATCATAAAATAAATTATCCAACTTCAAGTAAGTGATACATACAGAGTTCATTAATTTTTGTAAGCATTTCATCATGAGCAGATTTCATCCATAGAAAATTGAATTTGTGCGAAATTTCGTGTGGCTTTTCAAGAGAAGCAGACAAACGGATTTCAAATAACTGATTGATTTCTCGCCATGCCCTAAGTACCTTTTGACCATTGATTCTACCTTCAAAAAATTGATGAATTTCAGCTATTTGCTTCTGTAATTTTGAGTTTCCAATCATTGTTGGAGTATAAGGAAGGGAGTTATTAGAAATTTTTATTGATGATGATAGAGACAGTAGGATTTGGGGAATTTCAATTTTAGATTTTGAAGATACGGAAACTATAAACTGTTTCTTTGAACTTGAAGTATTTTTTTGTGGCTGGCTAGGTGGATCAATTTCTTCATTTGGTGTTTTCTCAACCTCATCAGCAGAAGTAGCTTCATCATCTTTTTGAGTTAGAGAAGCTTCATATTTTGAAACTTCATCTTCTTCTTCTTCTTCTACTTCTTCTTCATTAGAGCAAGATTTGCTATTAGTTGACGCTTTGGAGTGATTGTCGTTTTAAGAGCTGGATTAAAAGATAAGAAAAAGACAAGAAATAATAATTAAGAAAGTAAACAATTTGCAGATAGCTTTAAACACTAATATAAAATTGATTGCTATATTACTCATGAAAGAAATGACATACCCTTTTGACACATTTTGGCTAGTTTGTTTAGATTTTTGAGATGCTGAGTAAAAAGAATCCTTGGCAGGAGGAGTTTTAGTAGCACTGACAAAACTAGACTCCCTAGAAAGTCTCATTCTTTTTGAACATCAAAGAATAGTCTTATCTCCCCCTCAAGATGTTCATGCATAGCCTTCAGCGTCAGGTATTTCATTATCATCATCATCTTTGATGATAATGACATCATCAGGAGGAATGATACCTTTTTCATAAGCTGAATTTGAATAAGATTTAAAGAAAAAGTGTCCATAATTTATTGTTCTGAGTTTAAAGAATTTAATATAAAACAATTACTTACATTTTTATAGGTCTTCAATGTATTCAAACACATTGTTGTAAGCATTCGAAATATAAGATGGAAAAGGCTTCTCGCTAAGAGTTGACAGTAGTTCTTCAATTTTGCCTTTATCAAATTCAAGTATCTTGCCATATTGTGATCGGGTAATTTCAGTCCTTTTGTTGGCAAGAGAAGGGGGGTTTGGAGACATGCATAGAGGTGGTTGTTTCTTGAGTTTAAAGGATTAAAATAAAGGATGCTGATGAGATTTCTTCAAATAACTACTTGGTGCTAATATATCAAATATATTAATGGAAAAAAAAGTTAGTCTAAGAAGATATAAGAGATAAAGCAATAGATCTTACATAAAGGAGGTGTCTGTTTATCACAAAGCATTTTAATGACTTATTACTTGAAAAAAATGAAAAATTCTTATATCAAGGTAATAAAGAGATAAAAAATATATATTACTTTTTGTATTTTCAAGCTGTACTAACACAGATAAATGTGATAACCAAAAGATAATAGTAGTAAAATTGAGAGAAATAAACAAATTTAGAAATGTGGTACAAAACAAGAGGGTTTATATATTACCAGAAGCAGGTTTTTGATAGGGGTTCTTTTACAATGGCATGAAGCTAGCGAGCATATTGTAAAATAGTCTGATGATAATAATGGGGTTAATAGTAAAAGGGAAGTAACTAGACATAAACATTGGGGGCTTAAAAGTATGACAAACAAATAAAATGTCCAATTAACAATTTGATAATTGCAAAGGGTAAATAGTTGAGAATGTAAGTTTAACTAATTTAAATATTTAAATTAATTTGTAAATATCGACATCATGCAATATGACAAAGGGATCTATTATTGGAAATTTCCGCATCTTTATGTGTTATAAAAAATAGGGGACAAAAACAAAGGAAAAAGATAATTTAAAAAAAGGGGATAAAAAATATAACACTAAATAGTATTACATAAAATTTAAAAAAAAAATTAATTTATTCTATAATAGGAGCTCTTTTGGGCTGCGCTGACACCCCCTGGCACAAACCTAGTCTAAACTTTGTTAAAGTTAAATTGATAAAATAAATCGGAAATAGAAACACTTAAGAATCTTAGCATATGAATAAAGTATAAAATTATTTGAAATTATTTCCATATAAAATCCAATAACCAAGTACCAAAGTCACAATTTTTTTAAAGTATTTTACAGATTTGTACAAGGTTACGTACTGTAAACATCATTCAATAGTAATTGATGAACACTTTCCACTGAGATAACTAAGTTGAAAAAGAAAATAGATAATGGATATATGTTTCTAACTTGAGCTATTATTGAATAGGAACAGTCAAAAAAAATATAGCAGAGTTAATCAGGGTATTTTTTACATTGATGTAAAGCTTGGTTGATAAAATAGTAAAAACCTTTAAATCAGGACTAAAAAAAATAATCAAATCAAAGAGGAATATTAGAAATAGGTGTTATAAAAATTATAACCAATATCTTAGAAATATGGAGGGAAATAAATTACTGGTAATCGCAAAAAATATTGTACTCTTTTACCTTAAAATGGAAATATAAACTACTCAAAATATACTCAAAACAACTACCAATAGATAAAGGTTTCCCTCTTTACCAAAAGACCATGGTAAGGAATATGTAGACGATTGAATCCATCAAACTTTTATGAGGAAAACCTCACTTCTCTTAAAAAAACATACACCTTACCAACTTCAAATTATAAAAGTGTCCAGCATAAGTTCGGCCGTACTTGTGCTGGACACTTTGGCCAAGACCAGTGACTAAAAATTGCAAGGAAAACCAAAAATCAATAGGCTATAAAAGGAAGTTAATTGATGTCATCAATATTTTTTTTGGTAAAAGTGTCCAGCACAAGTTCGGCTGAACTTATGCTGGACACGTTTCCAATTTGAAGTTGGTGAGGTGTATGTTTTCTTAAGAGAAGTGAGGTGTTCCTCATAAAAGTGTCCAGCACAAGTTCGGCCGAACTTGTGATGGACACTTTTACCAAAAAAAAAAAAATGTTGCTATCAAATATGTTCATGTTATAGCCTAGTTTTTTTAAATTTCCTTGAAGTAATAAGTTACTGTCCATGACCAAAGTGTCCAGCACAAGTTCGGCCAAACTTATGCTGGACACTTTTATAATTTGAAGTTGGTAAGGTGCATTTTTTTTTATGAGAAGTGAGGTTTTCCTTATAAAAGTGTCCAGCACAAGTTCGGCCAAACTTGTGCTGGACACTTTTACCAAAGACATTAGATAGCATCAATTATCTTCATTATATGGGCTATTTTTATTGGTTTTCCTTGCAATTTTTAGTCACTGTTCTTGGCCAAAGTGTCCAGCACAAGTTCAGCTGAACTTATGCTGGACACTTTTATAATTTGAAGTTGGTGAGGTGTATGTTTTTTTAAGAGAAGTGAGGTGTTCCTCATAAAAATGTCCAGCACAAGTTCGGCCGAACTTGTGATGGACACTTTTACCAAAAAAAAAAATAGATGCCATCAAATATGTTCATTTTATAGCCTAATTTTTTTTAATTTCCTTGAAGTAATAAGTTACTGTCCATGACCAAAGTGTCCAGCACAAGTTCGGCCGAACTTATGCTGGACACTTTTATGAGGAACACCTCACTTCTCTTAAAAAAACATGCACCTTACCAAATTCAAATTGGAAAACTGTCCTGCACAAGTTTGGCCAAACTTATGCTGGACACTTTTGCCAAGACCAGTGACTAAAAATTGCAAGGAAAACCAAAAATCAATAGGCTATAAAAGGAAGTTAATTGATGGCATCAATATTTTTTTTGGTAAAAGTGTCCAGCACAAGTTCGGCCGAACTTATGCTGGACACTTTTCTAATTTGAAGTTGGTGAGGTGTATGTTTTTTTAAGAGAAGTGAGGTGCTCCTCATAAAATTTTCCAGCACAAGTTCGGCCGAACTTGTGATGGACACTTTTACCAAAAAAAAAAATGTTGCTATCAAATATGTTCATGTTATAGCCTAGTTTTTTTTAATTTCCTTGAAGTAATAAGTTACTGTCCATGACCAAAGTGTCCAGCACAGATTTGGATGAACTTATGCTGGACACTTTTATAAGGAAAACCTCACTTCTCTTAAAAAACATGCACCTTACCAACTTCAAATTGGAAAAGTGTCCAGCATAAGTTCGGCCAAACTTGTGCTGGACACTTTGGCAATGACCAGTGACTAAAAATTGCAAGGAAAACCAATAATCAATAGGCTATAAAAGGAAGTTAATTGATGGCATCAAATTTTTTTTTGGTAAATATGTCCAGCACAAGTTCGGCCAAACCTATGATGGACACTTTTATAATTTGAAGTTGGTAAGGTGCATGTTTTTTTAAGAGAAGTGAGGTGTTCCTCATAAAAGTGTCCAGCACAAGTTCGGCAGAGCTTGTGCTGGACACTTTTACCAAAAAATAAATAGATGCCATCAAATATGTTCATGTTATAGCCTAATTTTTTTTAATGTCCTTGAAGTAATAAGTTACTTTCCATGACAAAATTGTCCAGCACAAGCTCGGCCGAACTTATGCTGGAAACTTTTATAATTTGAAGTTGGTAAGGTGCATGTTTTTTTAGGAGAAGTGAGGTTTTCCTTATATAAGTGTCCAGCATAAGCTCAGCGGAACTTGTGCTGGACACTTTGGTCATGAACAGTAACTTATTACTTCAAGGAAATTAAAAAAAACTAGGCTATAACATGAACATATTTGATAGCAACATTTTTTTTTTTTGGTAAAAGTGTCCAGCACAAGCTCGGCCGAAATTTTGCCGGACACTTTTATGAGGAACACCTCACTTCTCTTAAAAAAACATACACCTCCTTAACTTCAAATTATAAAAGTGTCCAGCATAAGTTTGGCCGAACTTGTGCTGGACACTTTGGCCAAGAACAGTGACTAAAAATTGCAAGGAAAACCAATAAAAATAGCCCATATAATGAAGATAATTGATGCTATCTAATGTCTTTGGTAAAAGTGTCCAGCACAAGTTTGGCCGAACTTGTGCTGGACAAATTTATAAAGAAAACCTCACTTCTCTTAAAAAAACATGCACCTTACCAACTTCAAATTATAAAAGTGTCCAGCATAAGTTCAGCTGAACTTGTGCTGGACACTTTGGTCATGGACAGTAACTTATTACTTCAAGGAAATTAAAAAAAACTAGGCTATAACATGAACATATTTGATAGCAACATTTTTTTTTTTTGGTAAAAGTGTCCATCACAAGTTCGGATGAACTTGTGCTGGACAATTTTATGAGGAGCACCTTACTTCTCTTAAAAAAACATACACCTCACCAACTTCAAATTAGAAAAGTGTCCAGCATAAGTTTGGCCGAACTTGTGCTGGACACTTTTACCAAAAAAAATATTGATGCCATCAATTAACTTCCTTTTATAGCCTATTGATTTTTGGTTTTCCTTGCAATTTTTAGTCACTGGTCTTGGCAAAAGTGTCCAGCATAAGTTTGGCCAAACTTGTGCAGGACAGTTTTCCAATTTGAATTTGGTAAGGTGCATGTTTTTTTAAGAGAAGTGAGGTGTTCCTCATAAAAGTGTCCAGCATAAGTTCGGCCGAACTTGTGCTGGACACTTTGGTCATGGACAGTAACTTATTACTTCAAGGAAATTAAAAAAAACTAGGCTATAACATGAACATATTTGATAGCAACATTTTTTTTTTTTGGTAAAAGTGTCCAGCACAAGCTCGGCCGAAATTTTGCCGGACACTTTTATGAGGAACACCTCACTTCTCTTAAAAAAACATACACCTCCTTAACTTCAAATTATAAAAGTGTCCAGCATAAGTTTGGCCGAACTTGTGCTGGACACTTTGGCCAAGAACAGTGACTAAAAATTGCAAGGAAAACCAATAAAAATAGCCCATATAATGAAGATAATTGATGCTATCTAATGTCTTTGGTAAAAGTGTCCAGCACAAGTTTGGCCGAACTTGTGCTGGACAAATTTATAAAGAAAACCTCACTTCTCTTAAAAAAACATGCACCTTACCAACTTCAAATTATAAAAGTGTCCAGCATAAGTTCAGCTGAACTTGTGCTGGACACTTTGGTCATGGACAGTAACTTATTACTTCAAGGAAATTAAAAAAAACTAGGCTATAACATGAACATATTTGATAGCAACATTTTTTTTTTTTTGGTAAAAGTGTCCATCACAAGTTCGGCTGAACTTGTGCTGGACAATTTTATGAGGAGCACCTTACTTCTCTTAAAAAAACATACACCTCACCAACTTCAAATTAGAAAAGTGTCCAGCATAAGTTTGGCCGAACTTGTGCTGGACACTTTTACCAAAAAAAATATTGATGCCATCAATTAACTTCCTTTTATAGCCTATTGATTTTTGGTTTTCCTTGCAATTTTTAGTCACTGGTCTTGGCAAAAGTGTCCAGCATAAGTTTGGCCAAACTTGTGCAGGACAGTTTTCCAATTTGAATTTGGTAAGGTGCATGTTTTTTTAAGAGAAGTGAGGTGTTCCTCATAAAAGTGTCCAGCATAAGTTCGGCCAAACTTGTGCTGGACACTTTGGTCATGGACAGTAGCTTATTACTTCAAGGAAATTAAAAAAATTAGGCTATAAAATGAACATATTTGATGGCATCTATTTTTTTTTTTGGTAAAAGTGTCCATCACAAGTTTGGCCGAACTTGTGCTGGACATTTTTATGAGGAACACCTCACTTCTCTTAAAAAAACATACACCTTACCAACTTCAAATTGGAAAAGTTTCCAGCATAAGTTTGGCCAAGCTTGTGCTGGACACTTTTACCAAAAACAATTTGATGCCATCAATTAACTTCCTTTTATAGCCTATTGATTATTGGTTTTCCTTGAAATTTTTAGTCACTGGTCTTGGCCAAAGTGTCCAGCACAATACTTAAATTCTACTGAAGTATGTTTATCAATTACATGTTATTAAAGCCTCTTTTATTTTTTTAAGGCATGAAAACCAAATATAAATTGATGATTTTTTGGTTTTTAATGATTAATAATTTTCAATTATTGTTGCGAAAAGTGAAGTTTAAAAAAAAAATTTCTTAAGATCCTTGTGTAAACAAATTCCCATCGTTTGAAAGCTTTATTTTTTGTATATATTTTGTTTATTAACTATGGTAATGTATTTTTGAGTGCCTTTAATGATCTTTCTTTTTTGATGAGGGATGGTGTTCACTTTCATTTTATTTTTCACATGTGCATTTTTATACTAATCATTGGTGGCGTTTAGCCAATAAAAAATCAATTATAATTATTGAAAAACAGGTATTTTAAATTGAAATTTAGAGTCTAATTCTATTCTTGTTTTAGGCTTTAATTTGATCTTGTCGTAAGTATCTGAGAAGAGATTCAATTTAATTTATTTTAAGTTCATTTATTGTGCATAAAAAAATTTCACATTTATTTAATCAAAACATTTATCATGTCTTAAAGTTTTACAAAAATATATATCTATTTTTCTATGCTCAATAATTTTAAAATCGTTAATTATTTTGCTCTTGTTTATCTTATACATCAATTGGAATTTTTTATAAGAAAGAATAATAATGTTATTTTTAAAAAATGAATACTATCACTCTATATACATGGTTACCAGTGGGGTAAAAAATTTAAGGTGCTGCTGCTCAATCTAGTGCTTCATTAACTTTGGCGAAATCTATATCTTCTCGAACGTCAAGTAACTCCATCTCATTAACCAACAAATTTGCTAAATATCCAGGTGAATAGCAGTTTTTTGGAAGAAATTTAGGCAAATTCAAGATACCATCTGTTGAAGCTGTCTTTTTAGTTGAGTGATCATAAAGTTTCTTCATTGAAGCCTTTTCAACATTTGAATGGGCCTTCTTTTTATTCAAGTTGCCCATTTTATCTAAAATTTCATTGAGTTTTGGATTTCTCCATCCAGGAACTACTTGTTTAGGACAATTCTTTTCTGGATCGGGTGGAGCTTCTTCTAAATCGGACATGAGACTTGTATCATGAAAAAGTGCTACAAAGCCTGGCTGATCAAAGCACTTTTTTCTTGCAATGTCGTAGCGGTTTTTTGAAATCTAAAATCAAATCAAATTAGTAGTAGACTTTCTTTAGTTATTATGCTTTGAATAAATACCTTTGTTTGATAACGCTTTATCTGTGCTCTTGATCTCTTTTCCTTTCTACTTGCCTCAATCACCTCACAGTTTTGACCAGCCACCTTTCGAATCTCCTTTTCCTTGTTGACCACCCATAGCTCGACAATGATTGGTGTAAACCTGAGTTTTTCTAAATCAATATTTTTCAATGTTGGGAGCCACTTAGTACAATGGTCTGATACTACACTCCCCATTACTTGATTCCATAGTGACTCAGAAAAATTTGACAGTTCCAATCAAAGCGAGTCGACGAAATCCTTTCTCTGAAGCTCTTGTTCCAAATGCTGTTTTACAGAGATCGGTACAGCAGCTCCTCCCTTTAGTCCTCGGGGCTCAGGTGTTGAAATAAAAGTTGGTAGATGAATTTTGTAACATAAGAATATAGCAGTATTTGTTAAAATAAATTGAAAATCAGCAGCTGAAGTTGCCTGCGGTGCGTTTTGAACCTGTTTTAATGCTGTTTCAATCGTCAATATCTTGTACTCATGCCAATTTTTCCTATCTGTAAGTTCTTCATTTGTTGGGCCTATAGGAAACTCAGATACATTAATGGGTCCACCAAGACAGAACTTAAAAAAGTGATAGATATTTTGGTTAATAGAATCTGAGCTCCTTTGTACATCACACCTCGTAACTATGCTTCTAACCATTCGCAAGTTTTGGTCATTTTGAAGTGAATCAGCATCAAGTATTCTGCGCTGATCAGTAGCTCTAATTATAAGAGAGGGATTAACTGCAAATTTTTGAAAATAAAAATTGGTAAACCTATTTTAAAACATAAAAGCATGTTGAAAAAGTTTACTCACCAGGTCCACTGGTACTGGCGGCTGGGTTAGTAGAAGTGGATCCCCCACTGCTTCCAAGAAACTGATTCAACAACATAATAGCCCAATCATTAACTACACTTTCTACTTCCTGCTAAACATTACCAGGTGCGGATCAACCATCTGTATTTGTGATGTTAGAAGAGCAATCAATTGATCAAATTTGGGGATCTGATGAAGACTGAGGAGGAGGTTAGGGTTTACCTGGATTTTCACTAGGTCTTTCAGGGGGAGCAGGACCCAATGGAGGCATTCTAGGATTACTTTCTAATGGAGGATCAACCTGCATGGCATCACCAGTATTAGACATTTTGTGCTTTATAAAAAAAAAATTATTAACTTTCAGAATATAGACAAGATAATATTAAAGAGAAATTAGTTATACATTTTAATTGTGAGTTTAATGAATAAAATATTCAAGCGAAAAAATTAGTGGAAAACTCAGTTTTATTGGCTTGAAAAATATGGTCCTTAGATTTTTCAACCCTGGTTCTGAACTATTTATAATATTTTTCAAGTATAGGTAGACTTTGTATAGTACATTGAATTCCTTTTAGTTGGAATTACATTTACAATAAAATGTTACTCATTAATAGCAGGGTTTCTAAACCGTAATGAATGCCCTTGTTATTGTTTTCTTAAACATTTAGGCAACATCTCAAAAAGTTTTATTTATTAATCTTGCATCTAGCTGTTCCAAAGATCTATTACAAACTTTCCAAATCCTCCAAATTCTTACCAATCCTAAATAATTTCAACCATATTAACGAAAATAAAATGTCCATGTTGTTTAATTTTTTACTTACTAGTGTCTGAAGTCCAACAGCAGTGATAACATCGTACTTTATTCCAAACATTCCCCTTTGGTGCTGTAAAGTGGCAGGATGTCCAATAATTGAATCTTGATTTATCACAATTTGTGTCGCTTTTTCTACTCTTACTAAACGGCAATGCACTTGTGGAAACACCTCATAGGGATCCTTTTTTGTATCTTCTGGTATAAGCTCTTTAAATGGACTAACGATTAGATAGACTTTTTCATTATTGTCCTTTGAACTAAAAAGCTGATCAATATGCCCAAACTGACTATCTTTTCCAAAGTAGAATTCAATGGTAGAATTCCCAGGATTCTGGTCATGAGTGGTATAATGCTTTCCATGGACCAGTATGCTTGCTATATTTTCAACTACCCTGTCTCCTACCTTCTCTGATGGTAACAAAGCCTGTTTAGATGTCTCTTTTCTTAAGCGTGCCCGTACCCATTTTGTAAATAATGCCTCAGTTAAATGGAAATGTCTTTTTTTTGTATCTTACTCAATTTCTTTAATATTAGATCCATACTGAGCATCATCTTCAGCTTCACCTAGTTCCAATACCCTAGACTTCCAATGCCAGTGCTTGAGCATGGTCCGTGGTATTTCTTCTATGTTCAATAAAAATAAATTAGCTCATTTGCATTTTTAAGCACCCAATTACCAAACTAAATACCTGGATGATGATTGTTTGGAATTTCTGATAATATACCATTAGCTCTTTCAGCAGCCCAAGTAGCCATACCTACGGGTGGACCAAAACGTTTGATCATTTCGTGAAAATGTTGAGTGAAATGAAGATTTGGCTTAAAGCTGATATTTTTCCAACCTTCTTCCAAGCAGTTACGATACTCCAATAGCAGTTGTTTTAATTCATCAACTTCATCGGCAGACACATTTTTTAAAGTCAAAAATTTGGTAATTGAACTTAAAGTGGTGAGTGATTTGAGAAGATAATATTCTCTAGGTTTGTGGTCTGACGTCATGGATGTCTCAGCTTGATTTAATTTTTCTACCCAAAGGGGGATAAGTGACAAAGGAAAGTAAACAGTATAAAGTACATTCCACTCCGCAGCTTTGAGGGAACCTGACTTTTTAGATCCTACTTGTTTTGGCACTCGTGAAATCCAGGAAGGTTTTTTTGTTTGCTCTATCACATTCCACACTGTCTCTAGCTCAGTGGCTGACAATTGTGGATTCCTAGTTCTTTCACTTTCTTTCTCTTTGCCCCTCTTTATATCTTCCTTACTTCTAATGGTCTCAACAGATGAATTAGATCTTTCACTTTCGGATATACTGATACTTTTTTTCCATAATTTATAGGTTGAATTTTGACTTCCACTTTCAGAAGCATGTTCGGAGCCAAACTTTAAGGTTTGAAAGTGATTTTCAGAACTTGATGACTTTGTCCGGCTGTTTGATCCTTCCGATTCAGCTCCTCCACTATCCATTCTAAGATATGTTTGTGACCGTCTCATTGTACTTGTATATTGTAGTCTTTTTGGCCGTCCCACTGGTTCAATATTATTGGCATCAGTGCTGATTAAGCTGCTTCTACGTTTTTTATATTGCTTATTTAGAAATATATCAGAACGTGCATCATCATCTTCTCTTCTTACATGCCAATTTTTTTCCTTTGTCAGCTTTTTTTCTAGGTCGATTGCGGCATTTTGTATTAGATAAAAATTCAGACTGTGATCTTTAAGATTTCCAAGCATGTGTGAATGCATCAAGTCAATTGAGCAATATTCCGTAGGTTGCCAATATACAAGGTTATTTAGCTCGCTACATCGAACCCCATGATTCCTAACAATAGATACCCGCTCCCAATGTGACTGGCACTTTTTCCACTTCTCTGCCCAGTGCATATGATCCTCATGAGTACGTAAGGAAAAATTTTTGACTTGATGCTCACTCATTTCATCTTTTGAAATATGACAGACAGAGCAGAGCTTAGTGGCTAAGTGACTTGCAAAACCAGCAATCTTTCGCATCAATGAAATGTCTCCTATTAAAGAGAATAATGCAGCCCTTATTTTTTGGCCCTGTGGATAGTGAGGTGTTTTTTCAATTAATATGCCATCCCATAGAGTCTTTAGTTCATTGACAAGAGGCTTTAGAAGATGATTTATTTGCTCACTCGTTGGCTCAGTTGGACCGGGAATAATAGCATACAAAAATAGATTTTCGGTTTTGTATTGATCTTCTGTAGGCAAGTTCATACACACCAACAAGATATTACCCACAGATTTCTGATAACCTCCAATACAATTGCCACCCGGCCTAAACCAGTCAACATATAAACTAAACATTAAATTACCTCGTGTTTTTGTATATCCATCGACACTTCTATTTTGAGTCATAGAAATATCTGGAAAATTTTTCCATACAAAACCATCATATACATCTTTCATGACATCCCTTTCCATTTTTTCTAGAAAATCATTTTTTTTCTCAATAAGTTTCTCAAATTTGATTAGTTTAAACTTTCCTGAAAGCCATTCAACCAAACTGTTGTGATGAAATGTTTTACGAGGATGGTAGATTGCTTCTTCTTGTTTGTACTTAGCCAAATACAAATTTTCATCACAATTGACAGTTTCTTCTCTCTGTCCGAAATCTTTCAAATAGCGCTTTGAGGATGAATAAAAAGGTTGAGTAAAAGATAAGGTCAATGGTTGGTGTTTGGGGATATAGTCAAAAAGAGCAAAGCACTTAGCACAGCATGTCTTGGTGACAAATAATGGATTTAGTTGCAATTGACTAAAAACTGTCTCTATAGAAAGGGGAATCAGGCTGATGATTCTGCTAGCATCTAGTTTGCCTATGTCACTAATAAGTTTGAGTTTGTTGACTTCATCATGCAAAAATTCAGCACAACCTTCTTTGCTTAAATGATGGATAAGAGAAAGTTTCGCTGCTTGCCACATTATCTTTTGGCTATAAGGCTCTTCCAAATTCAAATTATTTGACCGTGGTAGAGATTGAATTGTTTCCAAAACAGGCTGCCCCTAAGCAAAAAAAAAAATAGAGAATAATTGAAACATAATTTCTCTTTATTTACCAAATATTTATGTCTTACAAGATCTTGGATATTGGATCCTAAGTTAGGTTAAGCGCTGGATGTACCAACCATCTGTGCTTTGCGATTTCTTTCCTCTTCATGTTTGGAGTATGACTGAGATGTTTTGAAAGCTACACCAACTTCAAAGCTTCCCAATGAGGTCTGATGCTTTCTTGGTGAACATCCAAGCTCTTCACATTTACAAACGCAAAAAAATGGTGGCATTTTAAGACTTCTGGATCTGAAAAATATGTTACTGGATGGTAGCAATTGAACAAACTACTTATTTATTGTGAAGAACTTACTAAAATAAGCTAATTTTTACGTCTCAAGAAGTTTATCAACAAGTTGGTTACCATGGATTTCTTTGAATGTTTGTTTCATGCAGATCAACCATGCATTAAGTAGTTATCCATACTGTGCATCAGCAAAATGTTTCAGACTCGCTACACTTTACAATGTTGCATACATGTTTATCAAACAGCTTATTTTGCACAAAGCATAATACTATAAGAGAATAAAAATTCATCACATTTTTAAATATAGGAGAAACTATGATATAACTTGAATCAAAATAATACCATTTAATTTATAATAATAAAGTTATTTAAGTGTTGCCGTTTTTTTTTTCTGCAATCACCTGAATTAATAAAATTCTGCCAAGTAGCAGAAAGGTTTTCACTAATAATCACTATAAGATATAAAAAAATTTATAATATTTATTTTTCACAATATAGAATTACAGTCTGAAAAATAATTATTTTTTCAACAAAATATATTATTTTAAAATTTTCAAATCTAAGAGGTCATCAAAGTAAAGCTTCCAGAATCCATAAAACAGAATTTTTACATTAAGTTGCTTATTTTAAACTCTGAAAAATTGGTATGGTTTCCGAGTAATCTTGGTAAATAAAATATATACATACTAATAAGGTGTTAATCTAAAATTTTTAAAATATGTTTGTCAGCACAATCAACAAGCTCAAATAAGGTCATTATTTGCATCAAAATATTATCAAAATAAGTTGGAAAATCAAAATGATTCTGCATTATATTTTTACCCGTTTATCATGCAATAATTTTCTATTACAGCTGAGTTATTTCCTTTTGAATTAATTATGAACATACATAGATATTCATGAGAAAGCTCATCTGTCCGTCCACTCAACTCTTCATTATTAACTATTTTCAAAATAAAAAATTTATTATAGTAGTGTTTTTGTTGCCATATCCTTTCAAAATTTTATATTTTTGTTCATTTTGCTTTTCATAACATATATGATGAGCTCTAGTTGTTCTTATTTTCCTCAGGGAAAAATACCTACTAATACCCGTGTACTAAATAAAAGATTCAATGAGATACTCCCTTGATCAACTTCTTATTTTTGCAGGTCTATTTACAATTTCTGTTGTGTGCTTTTGAATATTTCACCTCAGTCTAATGAATGGAAGCTGAACCCCACCAAAGAACAACTACATAGGTTTTCATTGTTCAATATAAGCTCTCTCAACATTGATATTAATTTTCCATATCCTGAACAAAATTACCGTGTTTCTGAACAAATCCCTGCTATATTCCACAATGCTTTTATCCACTTTCTTCTTCAATGCAACTTTCCTGGAAAAACGTTTGCTTGGAATCTTGATTGGTTTCATGAGTGGAATCAAGTTTTGGCAAAAATTATCATTAAGCACTGGGATAAAGCTTTGGAAAATAATTATTTAGTTTCTTATTCAATGGACTCTACTCATATTTCCTACCTAAATCAAATGGGTGTTCTTCACCGCTGGTTTATAGGTTATGCTGATAAATTGCGACTCGGAAAAGATTCTGATAGTTTCCGTGAAATAGTTAAAATAAGAAAGTATAAATATAAAATAAAAAAGAAAGTAAGAACTAATATTTTTACCTTTTTTTTTTACACAAGCTTATATAAATTTTTCAATCTTTTTCAGAATTCTTTTAACCAAACTCACCTTCTTAAACAACTTCCAACTGGTGAAACCTATGAGAATCTTTTCAAAAACGTCAAATGTTGCTCAGACACTGAAATTGATGATGAAGGTTCTTTTAAGCGGATTTTATTGCCATGGAGATCTGAAGAATTCTAAAGACTTGCACGAAATCTCGACCAGAAACACATTCAAATCTGAGAATCTTCCTCTTATTCAGGAGAAATACTTAAGAACTTGGCATTATATGATAGATTAAATTTGGTATCCTCAATTGAGACTCACTTTAATTCTTTTCCAGTCCCCAGGGGTTTTCCAAGTGACTGCTATTCTTTATTATATCTCGCTTCTCTTAATCCTCAACAATTAAGACTTCTTAATTGTCAATCCCCAATAAACATTTCCTACATACTTGAACAAATTTCAAATTCTAATGTGAGTTATTGATGAATTCCCTAATCAATAATCTAGCAGACTCATATTCCTTGTTTCCAATGTTTGGGACACTTAACCTTAAAAAATTAGAACAGATAAATATTTTTAGCTATGATGCAACTTTATATAAAGAAAATTTCACATACATTGATAGCTCAATCTTTTTTCTTTGTATCTTATAAATGCTGAATTCAATACTTCTGCTTACAAAATACTTGAGTACATGAACTTCATTCTGTTGGCCCATTCTATACAGATGATCAACTGCTTGCTGTTCAACTGCTGGATTCCAATTAGGCTCCTGTTTCAATATTTTAAACAAATTCTCTTTTCAACCTTTTCTATTTCAATATAAGACTCTTTGGATTACCATTATATATACATTTTGTGCACACCTCAAGTCTATTCCAACTCCTGCAGCCTTGATTGTACCAAGCAAAACTTGACATCTTTCATCATTTTTGAATTTGTCCAGATTTTCATCCCTTTTTTTCATGCTCAACTTTCCTACAAGTTCTGTGTAGCTAATTCCATGTTCATCTAAAGCCTTTTTTATACTATTTCAATGGATAGAATATTGAAATGTTGTTTAAGCTAAAAATAAGTTATTGAGATAATTAATAGAATTCCTTACATTTCCAAAAAGTCTGCATATTCTGCAAATATAACAGCCTTGGGACAAATTATCCCCCGTTCTCCCCTTAAGAAAATTTCTAAATGACTGATTAGATGTATAATCTTTGCTGAATGTTTCCATGTGAAAGGAAATGTTGGAGGTTGATCTGGGTTTTTGTAGACAGGGTGGTTACAAAATTGCCATAAAATTGACAGTTCTCGGAGAAACTCAGCTGAGTCCCAAGGGAGGTTGGTGTTTTGAGAAGGCCCATAATACTCAGAAAAACGTTCTTGAAGCTTCGTAAGTTTTGAGTGCCAAGTTTCTGATAATTCTACAGATATTCCTTGCTCAATTTTTCGAGGAAGTGATAAGATTTCTTCTTTTGTCCTTTGCAGGCATATGACATTCATGAGAGTATTTATTGATTTTATTGAGCTAGAGCTTCATCTGTTTAAGCCATTCATAAGAAAATTAATCAACAACCAGTTTTCTTGCCATCTTTCGATTCTGAGGAATGATATAAGGCTTTAAAGATCAGTTGTTCGGTTCTGAACTGGTGTCCCTGTCAAGCATAGTTGATACTCAGCCTCCAAGGCCAATATATTCTGATTCTTGTGTGACTGGGGATTCTTGATTAAACTTTTAAATTATGTTAAACATTTCATCAGCTTTTAAAATATTATGTTCAAAATTATTAGTAATTCAAATGAATGCTTACTGAGCCTCATCTAAAACTATTCTGTACCAAATGAGTTTATGAGTTACTGGCGGAATAGGTTGAGGAGTTTTCTTTGAAGAAGATGGACTTGCTGTCTCATAGGTAGTCAAAACAACTAGTTGGTTCTGAAGCTCCTCAAAATTAATTTTCTTTGAATCCTTCCCATAAAGAACCTTGAAAGGTAGTGCATTATCTTCAAAGTGAATTCTTATTTCATTGACCCAGTTTGATAATGTTGCAAGTGGGCAAATGATGAGAGTTGCTGATGTCCTATCTTTCTCTTGTCCACCACCCAAGAGTTGGAATCTTCTTGCTTCACTTTGAGTTGCAGTAATTAGGCCAAGAGTTGAGAGGGTCTTTCCCAAGCCCATATCATCAGCTAGAATTGAACCAATTCCTGCAGAGGATAACTTTTCTTCAAGAAATTGTTCATAATAATTATTAAAACCCACTCTCAGCCAGCTGTTGTCTGCATGCCTCCACAGGTTTTCTAACTTTTCAGATAAGTTATTTTCATTGTCTATCATAAAATTGATAGCTTGAATCTGATGCGTTTTCAGAGTTTTTTTCATACCACGTATAGATAGATTTGCCATTTGATTATCCCTTGTCCCAGAAATTTTAGAAGTTGTGTGAATACAAGAATGAGAAATATTGAAGAAGACAGTTGGATTGTAGTGTGGAATTGGTGTCAAATCAATTTGAGAATTTAGAAATACTTCTTTAGCCTGAATAATAAAATCAGTCAAACAAAAAAGGAGGCCACAAATTCTATACTGCCTGTTTAATAGTAGAACCAAGTAAGAGCAAAAATAATAAGGTATTTGGGGATTCAAAGCCCTTTCCTCAGTTAAAATTTGAGATCCAGATCCAATTTCTCCAAGTAGTTGTCCAATTTGGCTGCTCTGTCCGTTAGAAAGATCACTAATAGGTTTTGCTTCTCCTTCTTTGAATAATCCAAAAACATGAACTAAAGATCTTCCTCATTGCATAATAACTGGAGTGGATACTTCATCAAATACAGATCTTTCTTTTGGAAAAATAGGTTCAAAATTTAAAGAGAATTGTCCAATGCATCTTAAATTTGACATTTTAATTAAATTAATTTTATGGTGATGGTGGTAGTTTAAAGAAAGAGAGGGTGAGAGCAAAGTTTTGAAAGAGAATAAAGTAGAGAATATATATAATATTGGATGAATATTCAAAATTGAATTTTTCATGTATGTTAATAATTAATGTTGACTCACATTTTAATAATAACTAAATACAGATAAATAATTAAAAAAAAAGCATTATTTTAGAGCCTAAGTTTTGTGCCAATATATTAAAATTAGTTTCTTTAATACTGTAAATTTTTTAAAAAATACATTACTATTTTTTCCACTTATAAAAAATATATTTTTTTTTCTCCTACATTAAATTTTTTGAACATTGTCTTATACTTTTTTATTCCAAGGAACAATGAGAAATTTCTATTTATAAGGGCTCAATATCAACTTTTGTCTAGAAAATTTAAAATTATGTGCAAATATTTTTACAGAGTTTTATTTTTATTAATAAAATTTTTAAAAAGGACTTAAATAGTATTCTTTTTTATATATTTGCGGAAATAAAATTGATAATTGAAATAATATTCTAGACCTAGTATACTATGTGTCATTTAAGATATTTCTACTAATATCAAACCTGACCTCCCAACATTAAATGGATCTATATATAAAATTGAATATTATGGTATGTTAAGTGTTGTTGCTCAACCATTGCTCAAATTTGTTCCAACTGATGCTCAACTTAAATCCAAAGCTCTGCTCAAGAAGGGATAAATCGAGGCTCAATTTAGGGCCAACTTTTTTTTCAAAATGTTTTCATATAATTTAAAAACAGTTTCCTAATTCTTTCAAAACATTTCCCCAACAATTTCCCAACCTCTTCCTGAAAGTTTCAAAAAGAGGGAACTGTTAGCAGTTCACCCCCTGATTTCCCATGGTGTATGTTATTTATTATTTATAAAAATATTTCTAAGATTTAATTTTTGTATATACATCTCTTATTAATTCTTAATTTTTGTTTACTTCTTTAAATTCATTTAAAAATTTAAAAATAAATGAATAAAAAGACTTATTTTTTCAATCAAGAGTTGCTCTTTTGTTTTCATATCCTCCTTCATTTTTTGTAAAAGCTCCAAGTCTTTATCAGTACAACAATTATTTTCTTTAAGAAGTAGAAGTTGTTTCATATCATTACCTCTCATTTCACTTATATTTTTCTCTTTGTCCAAAGAAGCTACAATGGATGCTTTAGGGGCAACATTTTGAGTTGCAGGTTGATGCGCTATTGTTGGTGCAAGTGATTAGTAGCCCCAGTCTGCCAGATGCCCCCATGACTAGGTGGGTAGTGCAGATTAATTTATTTACTTTCGACTTAGTGCATAAGCCAGGAAAGTCTTTCACAATTCCAGATTTGTTATCCAGAAGGCCATTGTGTGAAGAAGACTTGGAAGCCAAGGAATTTGAAGAGGATAAAAAATGGGTAAATGGGATAGACTATTGTCATCAAAAGTTTTGGAATAAGGACGTCCACAAAGTAGTAAAACTAATGGCCGGCGTCCACAAAGAAAATAAACTAGTAATGTTACAAGTAGTTCACAAAGACAAAAAACTAGGTGATTATGACATAAATGTTGTTTGTAGCAAAGGTATTCTGCAACTGGATTTAGGGAGCGCTGATGTCAATGTAACGAAAAGGAGTTCACTGGACGAGATAGCAAAAGAATCAGACGACAAAGATGACTCAAGGGGAAGTCTAGATAGTAATACCCATCCAGAGAATGGGGAGTATTCTGAAGATGATGCGCGTTCTTATGAGGAAGAAGAATTGTTAAGGTTATATCTGTAAGGTAGAAGTCAACCAGATTTATGTGGTGAAAAGGTTTGGCGCAATATTGAGAAGCGTTCTAAAAATTATTTTATTAAAGACGGGAATTTATGGAGGAATAAGTCATCTTTTCCTCAGTTAGTCATTCAAACTAGGGAAAGGAAGGAGAAAATACTCAGGGATTTTCATGAGACTTTAGATCATAGGGGTCAAGATGAGACGTATTGCAGAGTCAGGGAAAGATTCTGATGGCCCAATATGAAGAACGTGGTGAGGGATTGGGTTAAATCTTGTCCGGAATGTCAACGTAGGAGTCACAGAAAGCCAAAAGAAAAAGGTAAAGAGACGGGCAAAGATACTGTTTTTGGTAGGATCAGTTTAGACGCAGTTCATATAAAATAAGGATGCTTTAAATACTTGGTAGTAGCCAGGGATGATCTATCAGGATTGGTCAAAGCAGCACCGTTGGTAAAACTTAAAGCAAGCAATGTAGCTAAATTCTTAAAAAGAGAATGGATTTATAGGTATGAGGTAATGAAAATGGTAACTGTGGATGGAGGTGCTGAATTTGCTGGAGAATTCCAGGATGTATTCAAAGATATAGGCACTAAGCTGCAAGTGACAACACCATATTATCCTGAAGTGGAAGGGATGATTGAGAGAGGGCATCAAGTAATAAAAGATGCGTTGGTTAAGTTATGTGGGAACATTGGTGCAAAGTGGAAGAACTACTTGCCATTAGTTTTGTATGCAGACAGGATTTCAGTTAAAAGGAAACTGGGTTTTCACAGTATGAATTTATGTTTGCTGAAAGGGCAGTACTACCTATCAATATAGATTCTGGATCATTTCAAGGATGTGATTGGGATCAAGTGCGCTCAACTGAAGATTTAATTTTAGCAAGGGTAGCGCAACTTGAAAGGAAAGATGAGTTTGTGGAGAAGGAATATGATAGAATGATTCATATCCAGAACTAATCAGTTAAATATTGGGATGAGCGCTTAGCGCATAGGTTGAGAAATTCATTGAACCCAGGAGATTTAGTTTTGGTTTATAATAGAAGTCTAGAAAGCCAATGGGGTAAAATTTTTGCTGACAGATGGAATGGTCTTTATAGGATAAGGAAGCAAATAACTGGAGGGTCTTTTTTACTGGAGGAATTGGATGGTGCTGAATTGAAGCGACGTGTAGCGGCAGATCAGATCAAAATATTTTATGCAAGGGGTGTTCCAGTAGTACAGGATAACCTCTGAAATGAAGGAAAATTATCAGAATAGCCTCTGGGAAGAGGTTAAACTAACAAGTTATGTTTAAGGTTTATTTTTCTAAGAGGACTCAAAGGAGGCTTTGATGCAGTTGTGATGGGTAGAGGGAGCTAACTGGAAGTTAGGAGGACTATGGCTGAACAGGCAACTGGCATAAGCGCACAGATGAGGGCATAGGGAAAAATGGAGTCTTATATTTTCATCATTCGAGGTAACATGATGAAATAAATAAATGGATTGAAGGAGATGTGTACCATGTAAAATCAAAGGATTCTTGGAATTTAGCCAATGTTTTACTCAACCAGGAGTGGAATAACAATTTATGGCTGGGGCGCTCTACAGTTCCATAATTATTTACATCATGTATTTTTTTTTGTATCACAGTAAAGGTGGTAAAATATTTAATGTTTAAAGTTTATTCTATGATATTTTTTACGAGGTCTAAAGTCTTTTTAAGAAAGTAGAGAAAGCGAGGTTAGGCACTCCAAATTTTAAAGAGACAACTAATATTTAAGACAGGTGTAAAAGAATAGCGCCCTGTCTAGGATGTTTATTTAAAAGGCATCGTAAAAGATGGAGACTATGTACAGGAATATTGTAGAAAGAAAGCTTATAGGGAAAGAACAAGTGGATTATTCAGTTTTGCTTTTAAAACTATTAGGATATCCATTCCATTCTTCAGGTATGAAAAAGCGACAACAATTGGCGGGGAATATAAGAATAGTGGAAGAACTGATTTCATTCATTAGCTGACCTATCATTTCTATATGGGTATAATGAGCCTTGAGCTCAGCGTCAGAAAAGGCTGGTGCATGATTGTAGGATAGAGACATAGCATCATGTATAAGGAAAATTTGAGAAAAAATTCCCATGGAATGAACAAAAGGTAGTGTAATATGAAACCATCCCAGGAAGATGGATTTAGTGAAGCCTACAGGATAGACCAGAAGTCAGTGGGAATGAAGGTGTAAGTGTAATAAAAAGAGCTTACTTGCTAATAAGTTATGGGGGAGCAATTACAGCGAGGAAACAGAAACCGCGTTAGGACCAGCTGTAGAAGAGCCTGAATGCATAGAAGCATTGGAGCTAGGGGCAGAAGAAGGTGCAGCTCTGAGCTGAATGGATATTTGGCACCTGGAGTAAGTGTGAAGTGATGAAGATTCATAAGTGATATCAGTAATGGGGGGAGAATTAGCAATGTTAGGACTAGTAGTGGTTATTATAGGAGCACTACTGGTGGAACTAGGTGGGAAATGAATGTAGCCAGTAGGCTCAGGGCTATTTTCATTTAGGAAGGTACTACAAGTCTTATGAAATCTAAAACAATTATTGCAGGCAGCTCTAAAAGAGGAATAACCCCGAGGTTTAGAAAAGTTGCAATGGAAATTGGGACGTTTACAAAAAGAGCACCCTTGATCCCTGGGAACAGTGTGATATTGAGTCATGATACTAAAATAATGGAAACTTTGATTATTAGATGTGCTATTTATAGGCTAAGAATGGAATTACAAAAAAAGGCATCAGTTGTGCAATGTCCAACTTGAGCACTTAATGGTCTCTAATGAAGATGTGAAGGATTTTTGTCATAGAAAAAGGAACCCAATAGAAGAATGGAATCTGTCACGGCCAACCAAAAGTCATATATTGTTAAGATCTGAAAATTTCAAGGGAACTCATGCGTATATGACACAAAGGATATATTTGCTGCTATGGGGAATAGCACTGATCTTAAGTTTTATTATTGTTTCATATTTTATAAGCACTAAGAAAAAGGGTGTGCAGGAAGGTTTGGAAGAAGGAGGATTTTTTTTTTACAACCCATCATGTAATTGAAGGGATTTCACAAGGAACTTAATATGGGAATCTATGATACTTTATTACTTTTACAGACTACGTACATGTTACAGGAGATACAATAATAAAATAAAATAAGAAGAAGATTTTTTTAGTATTCTGTGTCATTGTAGATTGGGACACAGAAATCCCAGTCATTAACAGCCTCTTGCATGTGTCGTTGCAAAGTAGTAATAAGCTGCGTACATTGATTATACTCGGCGCGAGTATAGATGGGAAAGGCCTCGAGAATTTCCTTTATGGAAGTGAAAATGTTGTCCATTTGGCGCATGGTTGCATTTTATTGAGCACAGGAAATGTGCTCTGCAAATTCCCAGTTTCAAGCTATGGAAGGCTCTTCCTTGTTGTCAAGCAAAGAGGTATTGATGGGCCAATAATCTGGGATTATGACATCTTCAACTGGTTGCATAGTAGTCCAGTCAGGAGTTGGCGTACAAGGTATTTTCACTGGAATAGCGGCGGCATCCCAGGTGGGATCTTCTTCAAGAACAGGAAAGAATAGAGGGGCATTTGGAGGAGGAGGCATCTGAGCGTAAGGAGTGGCTGGAAAATCCTACAAAAGAAAAGAAGGATAATAGTGTTAGGTTAGAAGAGGAAAAAGAAGAAAAAGGAACTTACGGTATGAATACTTTCTTCTTAGAAGAGTAATCTAGGAATTGAAGTGACACTACTGGGAGTAAGCTCTTGGAAACCAACCTTAACACGTTTGTTGTTAGGAAGAGTACAAGGCGCAGGTGCGGGACGTTTGAAGGACATCTGACTCATCCTTTCAGAAGTCAAGGTGTTTAGATCTAAATTCGCAATGGTGGGAGGCCCATTGTAGCTACATTTCTTTTTGCAACTTTTGCAAAGATCACATGACTAGGAAGAAAGAGAAATGGAAGTTAGTGATGATAAGATGAAAGGAATGGAAGAAAAATAAAGGAAAAATTACATTAAAATAAGTGTTGCCATGGAAGGCTTTTGAAAAGTGACAGAGGGATATGCCATTTTCAATGCAGTGGGTGCATCTTTTTCTACCCATCATAGTAGTGACTGGAGTCATGGGAGGAGCGACATGGGGCTGCATGCGCACAAACTGTGGAATAGAGTCCATGACATTGGAAGTATTCTCACTATCAATGGTCTTAGATCGTGTGTTCATTATTTAGAAGAAAAAAGAGCAATACAAGAATATGAGATGATATAAGAAGTAAGAGAAAAAGATTATGATAATTTATTAAAAAGTAGAGAAGAAGTTGGAAGATGGAGGAAGGAAATGCTGCAAGGCTCAGTATATTTATAGGCTCCTGGGGAAAGTTGCAAGTAGAGGGAGGATGTGGTACATGTCTTGCAGGTAGTCCACTTTTTGGACCAATCAGATTGTGTGTTTCAAAGAATAAAGGGGAAATCATAGCGCAGAAGATAGCGCTATTATAACTATGTAATTGCATGTCAGGAGAACAGCAAAAAAAAGAAGGGCAGAAGAAGGTTTAGGGTCTGTGCACTTGGATATTGCAGCAAGATCTGCCGCCCAAAGGTAATTGTGTGCTATCAACTTAGGAGTTCCAACGCTAAACATTAAAGATTTAGACTTTCCAATAATTGTGAATTAGGCATTAAGGAAAGAATTATGGCTCAAGAAAAGCCTAAAGTACATAGTAAACTGCACCGTGGCTAGTGTGGTAACTTACTGAAACAGGTACTGTGAGCTGCAGAGGCTAACTTGTTAAGTGGATTGTCAAAATTATGGACTTAGAAATGAAGCAAGGAGAATGGGGACTCAATCACAAAACTACCCAAGAGTAGAAGAGGCAAGGGTAAGCAACAAAAGGTGTTAACGTGTAATGTAGCACTGACACAATGCAAAGGTACTTTTATACACTACTCAATATAGGAGGTGGACTTGCTAGCAAGTCCCCAACCTGAACTCAGATGGAACTCAGATTGAACTCATATTAAACCCATACTGAACTCTACTTGAACATCCACCTAAAACTGTTCTGCTGAGTGGTGTTCATCCCTGATTGTATGGCTCCTTTTTCAATAGCTCAATGTGTGTTCAATCTGAGGTGAGTTTGGGTCCAAGGTTGCGGACTTGCTAGCAAGTCTTCCCCCCATATTGTGTAGTGATAAGTGCGCATGTGAAACCTGAGAAAAACAAGTTAATACTAGTATTAGTAGGCATACAATATGTTTAGGCGCTGTAGTTGCTACAAGTGGTGTACTTAGTTTACTAAAGGATTAGTTATTGTTTTACTAATGTGGAACTAGAAACAGAGCTGGAGATCCACTAGGTAACTATGTCAGGAGCACTGAAAAAGCATAAGAAGGAAAGGGCTATTAAATGGAAGAGAGAAGTAAGTTAGGTAGAAGAATTTTATTCCAAATCAGATCTTAGATTAAAATATTAGAGCTTCTTATTATATTCTTTCAAAATATATTGTGATATATATAGTGATTTGTTCATTTTGTGATTATTCTAATAAAAGTAGGAGATTGGATTTTTCTGTGAATAAGTATTTTAAAAAAGTTTATTAGAGATATTCTGAGTCTTTAGAGTTCATGCGTCTGTGAGTGAATTTCATATAGTATAGTGAAAAAGTGCAACATAGAGGGAATATAGATTCAGTAGGATAAACTATTATTAGAGTTATTTTATTGCTATAATAAGGCATATTCAAAGAGAGTGCTTCAAGAGGGAGTAGCTGTGGATATTGGCACTTATTAAGAATAGAAATTTCCAGATAGTAATATTTGTTTTTACTTATCTCCTAACTCATCTTTCAACTTACAAACTATCTAGTCAGGTATTAGAGTTACACATTATTGCGCTGTCTTTAAAAATAAGAGTGTCTTGAATTGTGTCTACTTCTTAGTATAGTAGAACTCATTACAAAGGCTATCTTGATGACAAGGCAAGAAGAAAAAATGGACCAAGTGCCTAGCACTCAAAACATTTTGGGTGAAATTGCTTGCATGATTATTACTCTATCTTTGTTATGCCCTGATTCATTACTCTCAAGATTTTTAGAATTGATGTTAGAAGTTGAGGGTGGCAAAAATTATGCTCAATTTTTATATAAGTTTTTCAGGGTTTTTTATTCCATTCTCAAAAACAAGGCATTTCCCAAATATTAGTTGAATGTTAACATCCTAGCTCAAAAAATTAGTCTCAAGATTATCAGGCTACTTTGAAAATAATTATTTGAGATTTCATTCCTTCCATATCTAAAAATACAACAAATTTTGAATCAGTTTTGTGGTCCAACTTTTTTTCTTGATGCAATCACTTTTGGCTAGCCCTCATTAGATTATTGAAAATTTTTCTCCACAGAGGAGAAGGGTGGTTTGGAAGTTGGCTGGCAACTTAAGAGGAGAAGGCACAAAGCTATATAGAGTTTCCTGGGAAGCTTTAAGAGGGGAAGAGCTAAGAAGTTCTAATGGTGTTATAACATGATGTGGCAAGTGTATATTTTTATTTAATTTATCCCTGGCTTATCACCCTTCTTACCATATATGTACATGTAATTTTGTGTAAGATTCTGATGAGTTTTTTGCATGCATTTTTAATATGAGGCTATCAAGCACAGTTTGTCCCTGGATTTGTGGAGCCTTTAATTGAAATCTGCTTATCACATCATTACAAGATGAGAATGAATTCTTCTACAGTTGTAAGCAAGTTTGTCTAATTGTCTTTTTTTTGCATTTTATTATCTTTTCTGGTTGATAAGTAAGTCATTTAAATGTAGCTTTATGGTATGATTAGTGGGTAATACAAAAAAAATTGTGATTTGTAAGCGTTCAATTTTATTTTTTTTAGAAATAACCCAAAGTGTGGAGATAAGTTACTCATCATGACTCTTTAGTTCAATCATAGTCAATGAGATCATTGACAAATTAGACCATCTCTTAGGTAGCTCAGTTACTAATGAAAGCAATGAACTGTCCAGAATGATTTTTGTTTCTCTGCTCCAAAACTTATTTATCAAATTTAATTCAATGGAAGAAGAGCTAAAATGGCAGGTCAATGTATTTTTGGATTCAGTTATCCAATTTCTGGATTTAGTAATGAGAATTTGCAATTTTCCACCTGGAGATGAGGTGCGTGATCCTGTGGCTTACTTCTTTTTCCCTGATTGTTTATCTTACATTATTAATTAATTATTTTTTATTTTTTTAAATTATTTTTTACAGTTTATTTACAATAGATTTATTGGGACTCTTAAGTTGATGTTGGTTAGTATTCAATTTCAAATATCATATCTTAACTATTATTCAACTTTCAATTTTTCTTTATTCTAGTATATCCAAAATATTGGGAGAAGTGCTATCTATGTTCAATACATTCACAAGCTGGTTAACTTTCATGCAGCTTTAGGTAATCATGCTGAAGGAGGGTAAGTTTCTGACATATACTTTGCTCCTTTTTCTTGTTAGAATCAAATTTACTAATCTGATTGATACCAAATTAATCATCACTTATTATTAACATATTTTGTGGTGTGATTAAGTCTGTCAATAAAACTTCGTGTGGATTTGCATGGTTGGGACTCAAATAAGATTCTAGAGGCTATGGAAAATCTTGATTTACCAGAACAAACTGAGTTTTCAAGGAAAGAGGTAATTTTTTTAAAGCTTAAGTTTGTATTGTACAGTATTTTTTTTTTCTTATTTAAATTTCATCTCCTCTAGACTGTACCTTTGCTTGCTCAACCATTTAGGAAAGGGTAAAGTGTGGGAAAATGGGACTCAAATATGTATAGAGTTTCAAGAACAAGATGAAGTTGTCACATTCAATTATGAGGGATTGGCTGAAGTACTGGCTCACCAATCCTCTCTGTATCAAAAGGTTAGTCTTGCTCCTTCCCCTTTTCAAAATTCATTCACCTATAAATTTGATTGATTTAATTTTCTATTGCCATGTTAGATTGAAAAGTTTGAGGGGTCCTTTAGTTAATGTGGGTTACACCCTTTTTTATTTATAAATATTTGCTCTTATCTCCTGTTACTCTTATGGTAGATTTTCAAGTGACATTTTATGGCTCTGAATCTCCATGAGCCATTTTTAAGTGAAATTTGTTGAAATGGGTTATATGGAAAATTTTGGGTATTCTGGAATATAGCACAAGTGTTCAAAACCAGCAATTTGTGTACAGAGGATATGAGTAAGTTATTTTTAGAATTTAAAGAGATCTTTTTTTTATTAGTTATATTTTTATAGATGGGAAAAATACACCGCTTTTTGTGATAGAATTCATAACAAGCAAACAAATGCACAAATATTTAAAGACAATATGGTTCCAACAGAAGAGTTACAGTTTGAAGAAGGAAAATTTTTACATATCACCAAGGTAGTGCTGGAGCCTGATTGAGCTTCAATTATTTTCACTAACCCTGAAGTACCAAGCACAGTGAAAAGTTTTTATGAGCACAATGCAGCCAATGCTTTCAGTTATACTAGGCCTTTTAACAAAGAAGATGTATCAAACACCAATCCTGTGCATATGTGAGTTGAAAAAAGTAATTTTGGTTTCCTCTCTCTTTTTCAACTATGGACCACATCTATGATTCCTCACTGATCTCACTTTTTATATACAGCTCAACATTAACTATCAAGCCAATAGCATATATTTATATTGATAACCTAGCTCACAACTTAATCAAACAAAAACATATGCCACCTAGACTACCTTCTTTCTCATTTTGCAATAATTTTTCTGATTACAAGCTTTGCCTCTTGGTTTCATTAAGTCCTCCACTTAAGCTGGTGCATTTTTCAGGACAATAAGAAGATGCCTTATTTGTCCTGGTGGATGGTGAAAACAATTTTTTTTTGACATTTCCACAATTTTTCAATACTCAATGAGGTGAAATCAACTTATATTTTCTTAAATCTAATAAAATTTAAAATGAATATGTATATATATATTGAGAGAAAGAGAGAAATAGTTGATTGAAAAACCAAAAATAAATAAAGTGAGGCTAAGAGTAAGTAAAGGAGAGAGTGAAAGGAAAAGGCAAGATTACATGAATTAAAAACAATCAGTATAAGTGATACAATCAATAACAATTACTTCCATGAAATCAACAAAATTGAATTGTGGATCAGGATCAGAAAGCCTAAACATTATAGATAAAACTCCCCAATATTATTCACTCAAACCAACAATTCCAATAAGTAAGGGAGTGAAAAAAGAATCATGGAATGAAAAATATTTTTTTTCTCAAAAATTTTGTGCAGAATCCATCATTTCAAACTCAATTCACATATGAACATCAAATTTAAAATTTTATGTAATTAAAACATTTGAATCTTTGAAAATCTAACAGCAGGTAGGTGTGGAGATGCACTTGATGCCCTGGTGGTGGTAATCATGTTAGAGTTACATGGGGTGAAAAAGAAATGAGTTTAAGTAAAGCAGATAAGGAAGGGGTGGTGCAAAAATGAGCTCAAATAAAGAAGATGGAAAAGGAAAGCAAGTAATATATTTATGGATCAAAGGGGAAGGGAAAGGAGTGAGATAGCAAGCAAATATGAAGGCATTAAGAAAAAGTGAATGGGGAGGACAGAGAGGGAAATATGAACAAAAAAAACTTGTCTTCAAAGAGAGTGAAGGGGCATGAAAACATCAGAAGAACAAACAAAAATGTTAGCACAACCATGGTCACTCTCACTGCATTAAAACAGAGCTACTGCATAAAACAGACCTAGAAGTCTACCCTGTGACCAAAAACTTAACCTAATATCTAGTTCATGTTTTTTCCCCCTGGGTAAGCAGAATCTTCCAGAAGATACTGTTCTTCAACAAAGAATTTTTCAGGCTCTTTTGAAATTTGCATTCTTTGAAAGATGTAGGAATCATGACATGGTCCAGGATAGCCAGCAAAGAAAGATATAATTTTTTTTGTTGATGTCACATATAAGCTGAATAGAAATTGAGTATTGATGTAGAAGATATAGTTGTTTGTTTTAGTTAAAAAAAGAATGAAAGGAATTAAAAATAATATACCTCTTTTTACAGTCAAAGTAAATGTTTCCACCTTGAGCAGGTTTCTGACTCCAAGGAATAGTAGTACCATCAACAAAACAAATACATCCTGGGAAACCCTCTGCTTTCATAATCTGAGATGATTCAAGTGGAACTACTTTAGTTGGCCAGCTAAGAAGTTTAGATTCCAAGGAGTTGATAGCAGTGATGCATTGTTTTGTATAAGTGTTAACAGAGCCATACCCTAAATCAAAAATATTTTCAAAACATTTCAAGGCAGCTCTGTTACCATTGGAAACCAAACAACATAGTGTGATGGCCAATTGAACTGAAGGATCACATTGTGGTTTTTGAGAATTATTGTGAAAGAGAGGGTGGTCCTGAATAAGCTCAAGCAATTTAAGGAAACATTCCTGAGAAGTCCTGAACAACTGTCTAAAACTGGGTACAGATAGGTTAAGAAGTGTTTGGATCATGTACTTGGGGGTATAAAGTACTTAAACCTTTCTAGGATGAAGGTAATATTTCCTGGCCATTTTTGATAAAAAAAGAAAATCTTCTTCAAGATCAGAATCAGAATTGCAATCAGAGTCCAAGAGGAGATCAAGAGCTATGAAAGTCATTGCTTGATGTAGCTTTTCACAATTTGAGGGTGAGGAAGGCATGATTCCTTTATGGTATAAAAATGTAAATGATGTATGATGTTTTGAGTTATAAAGTGTTATGCTGCAGAGTGCTTTGTATGAATGGGATGATGCTGACAAATCAGTGAAATGGGATGTTATGGTGAAATTAGCACTTTTGGTTGAGAAAGTGCAGATTTGAGTGAAATAAGTGACTTATTTCATTTTGAAATCCACCAGTGTTGGGGCTAGTATGTTTTGGAAATCCGTACTTAAATAAGTGCGGATTTGCCAGAACTGACACCCCCTAATGATAAGTCATCAAAAGAAAGGTTTTAAGAAGTAAAAAAAATCACAATTGGAATTTGATTACATATTTTTCTTCTTGAAAAAAAATGTGATTTTTTAATGGCTGATTTACCATATTTGAGACCTCCTAATAAAGCATGAAAAGGAAAAGTGACCGGGTAAGGGTCGGAGATACGTCTGAGGTACTTTCTTTTAGATAGGCAAATCATTTTTTAGTGAGGGAAACTTTGATTTTTTCGTCAATAATACCGCAAAATCTTTTGGCCTGGCTGTAAACGCGAACTAAGTTCAGGAAATCATTTTGGCGAGTCATCCTACTTACACTACCAAATTTGTTTGTTACGCCACACGGCGTAACAGTTGCGTAACGGTTGTGTAACAAATACATAACAATTATTATTGATTGGTAGGGGACATAAAGATTGTTATGTATTTATTATGCTACCGTTACACAACTGTTACGCATTTGTTACGCCTTGTGGCGTAACGAATGGTGTTGGTAGTATTAATGGGGGTGGATGTTGGAAAGTAGAGCAGGGATAAGGGTGCGGACGGATTTTAATGCAGTCCGCCGCACACTGAATTTTCGTAGCATAATTAAACCTTCAAGACTCTTAACAAAGATCACTAAGAAAAACATGAATCATGATGTCGCACCACACTTGGACTAATGGCTAGAATCAATCTTAATTGATGATTATCAATATTTTAACTCTGGAAAAGGTCGATTTTAGTTGTCTTTACTTTGATTCATCAGACTGATACACCTCTTATTTTTGTTCAATTTTTTTGTTTTAGGTTACATTGGCTGTGTTTAAACTTGTATCTTAGAATAGCTGTTTCACTTTAAGTTTTCTCTATAATGGTATATTTCAAAGCCTCAACATCTTTAAAATCCTCCAGGTTTTTATAAAGCCTTCACAAAATATTTGAGAACTGCTCCGAAGCAGGAACATATCCAATCAAAGCCACATACTTTTAGATTATTTTCAGATATCCTATTAAAGATTGAAGAAGAGAATAAACAATGATTAACGAGGTGATGAATGTGGGCCTGCAACCAAGAGAAGTTGTTATGTTCGGAGCCAGCTTAGTCAAGAAAGCATGGCAGGAAGGTGGACTGGGCGCGATACTTGCGGATCAATACGCGGGCAAAATGTAAGTGCTGATGTTTTTGCTCTTGAGTACTTCAATAATGGAGAAAGTGAGGGAATAAGTAATTTGTACTTATTTTTCGCCCATGGCAGGAATGTCTTCAACCTTGGGCTTCCAGGCTACAACGGTGAGTGTAACTTTTTTAGTGCCGTGTATTGCGTTGTGATGTTGCCCTATATTGCTCACCAACCTCATCCAGTTATTATGGGACTCACCATCGCCAAACACGTTTTCCGTCCACGTCTCCGCATTCCTACTCTTGCTGTATGTTTCTCACCTGTCTCACATAGTCTTTTTTTTTTTTTTTTTTTTTTCCATAACATACTTATCCCTTTTCCATTTTGACTCTTTCTTCAGATCGTGTGGTTTGGTACAAATGATGCCTCCGTGCTCGGTTTTGAACGGCATGTGCCGCTCGAAAAATTTAACACCGGTCTTAAAAAAATCGTCAGAGAGATTAAAGGCGCTTCACGCTCAGTCAGAACCATCTTGATTACGCCTCCCCCCTTGTCCCGCGAACTTTATGCTGCACATTCCGCTCGAATCAAAGAGAACTGGAAGCCTGAGGATATGGACCGAGATCCTCAACTAGCTTTTGAATATGCTGAGGAGGTTAAAAAAGTCGGTGTTCAATTGGGTTTGCCCGTTGTGGATGCTTGGAATTCTATTAATGAGGCTGCAAGTTCTGATGACAAAGGCTTGGCGAAATATCTTCTGAATGACGGAATCCATCTGAGTGCCGATGGCTATGGTATTGTCTATGAAGGTAGATTTGTTCCACATGAGGCCCGGTTCCAGCACTTTTTTTACAATTTATTTTTTGCCCCTCTCCCTCCCCCGTCTCTTTCACCCACTTTTCTCTCATTTTAAACTAATTATATGCTTTTGACGTTCATGTTGATATTAGAGCTTATGAAGAAGATCAGCGAACATTATCATAATTTGCTCCCAAATGACATGGTTTCGTATTATCCGTCGTTCGATGATATTGATTTATCTGATATTGAGAAGTCGATGGAGAAGTTTTATACCAAACAGTTGGTTTCAGATAGTTAGCTGCATCCAAAAGAAAAAGATTTCATCTTCTTGACGGTCAATATAAAGATTTACTTTTTTATAGTAATAAAGTAAAGCGCGATATACCCAATAGGTATATTCACAGTTGGGTTGGGTTTATTCTAGGGGGGCATAAGGTTAATTTTTTTTTTCAAGGAATTATAAGTTTCAAAAAAGAAAAAAAAATATTATCTCCCGAAAACTAGGTTTTAAGCCAAGAATACTTTTTTTTCTGAGGGTAAATGTCTTTGCCCCTTCCAAAAAAAAAAAAAAGAAAGATAAAGATAAAGATAAAAAAATAAATAAATTCAAATTCAAATTCAAAAAAAAGAAGATGAAGCATTGTAGGCAAGAAATAAAAGTTTTAAAATATACCCAGCCCATCCGTGAATATACCTGTTTTGTATATCACACCTTCGGTGTAGTGTTGAATATTATGCACCAAAAAATATGGGAGGCAGAATCGCTAGCGATTCTTTAACTTTGATACTTTTTTCACCACTGACTGAACACACATGAGTTGTGTATAAAGTTGAGCTTTACTGAACTCACCCAGAACCCCCAAAATACTTTTTTTCTACACAGATTTCTACTTTGTCTTGTTGAGCTTCCAAATGCCAACCAGAGATAAAAAAATAATCTCCCACTATGCACCAAGTAAGATATCCCTGATGGGGATATCCAGCACAAGTTAGGGATAATTTAGGGAGTGACATAAGGTCAGAAAAGTAAATGTAAAAAAAGTAAGTGCAAGAAAAATAAGTGCGAGAAAAGTAAGTGTAAGAAAAATCATTTGCGACCATGAGAATTTTTTTTTTTTTTTACAAATAAATTGTAAAAAAAGAGAAAAAAAATGAAATATGAAATCAGTTTTTTGAGAGAAAATAAAAGTCAAAAAACAAAATTTCCCATGGCTGCAGATATTTTTCTTACACTTACACTACACACCAAGTAAGATATCCCTGATGGGGATATCCTGCGCGAGTTAGGGATATTTTAGGGAGGGGCATAAGGTCAGAAAAATAAATGTAAGAAAAGTAAGTGTAAGAAAAATAAGTGCGAGAAAAGTAAGTGTAATGAAAATCATTTGCCACCATGAGAATTTTTTTTTTCAAATAAATTGTAAAAAAGGGGATAAAAAATAAAAAATGAAAAAAAATCATTTTTTTGAGGAAAAAAAATTAGAAGACAAAATTTCCCATGGCTGCAAGATATTTTTCTTACACTTATTTTCCTTGCATATTTTTTCTGCACATATTTTCTTGACACATATTTATCTCGCACATATTTTTCTTGCACATATCTTTCTATCCTTATGTCCCTCCCTAAAATATCCCCATCAGGGATATCTTAGAGCATCCACACTCGTTCGGTTGTGTAACTCCCGCTTACATGCATATTACTTCTGAGTTGTACAAATTTATGATATCATTCCACACTCATTTTTCAAAAAATTCACTATTTGTGAGTTACACAAAATATTCATCACTTGTGTTTCTTGGTTTATTCAATAACATCACTGCTTCCACGGTACTAATTTCTTCTATCCCTCCTTCTACCATACTCATTTTTCTTCACTCAACTGTTACATTTCCCATGTCTTTAAATTTCCTTGATGAATTATTAGACATGGAAGAAGAAGATCTCCTTCTTACATATTTGTTAACTACCTATTGCAACAATCAATCATCTAATTCAACTACACCAAGACCAAAGAAAAAAATGATACAACGAGACTGTTACACTGGTACTGCACACTTAATGAAAAACTACTTTGGGCAAAACCCTGTTTACAACAATATTTTTTTTGAGCGCCAATTTAGAATAAGCAAAGATCTATTTACAAAAATTGTTGAGGATCTACAGATGCACAATAAATATTGGGTTTTAAAATCTGTAAGTATAGTATTTTTTTAATAATATCCATCACACTTTTTCTCAATTTTTTACTAACTACATTACTACAGGATATCTGCAGGAAACTTGGATTGACACCTCACCAAAAGCTAACTATTGTACTTTGCCAGCTTGTCTTTGGGATTTTGGCCAACTCAACTGATGAGTATGTTTTCATAGCTGAAACCACTTCACTAAAGGCATTGAAAACTTTTGTTAAAGACATCATATCTTTATACAAAAGTGAGTATTTACAAGAACCAAACGCTGTGGAGAAAACCAAGATTTTGAGGGAGTACAAAGACAGGGGGTTTCTGGGATGTCTTGGCAATATTGATGGGATGCAATGGGAGTGGAAAAATTGCCCCACAGCCTGGGCTGGTCAGTTCCAGGGGAAGGAAAAAACTCCAACAATGATATTGGAAGCTGTAGCAAGCAAAAACTTACAAATTTGGCATGCTTTCTTTGGATCACCTGGAGCTTTAAAAGACATCAATGTTCTTCATCACAGCAACTTGTTTGATAAACTTTTGGCCTGTAGTCAAGATGGTGTAACATATAAAATAAATAATAGAATTTATAAAAATGGTTACTACCTTGCTGATGGTATTTACCCACCATGGTCAACACTGGTCAAAACAATTTCTCATCCGCAAGATGAGGAAAGCCGATATTACTCTAAATTACAAGAAAGTGATAGAAAGGACATAGAACGTGCTTTTGGGGTGTTGCAAAGTAGGGGGGGCATGCTAACCCAGCCATGTTGTCTATGGCATATTGAAGAAGTGAAGGAGACAATGACCTGTTGTATAATCTTACACAACATGATAGTGGAAGCAAAATCAGAATCAGATCCTTACCTAAATGAACAATCCATTCAATGTCAACTTTCAACAAACCACCAAGATCCTTCTTTGACAAACAGCTTAGTGAATTTTATTCAGAACAGCCAGGAGCTTCACAATTACGACACACATTTTGAATTGCGAGAGAATCTGAAGAAACATATTTGGAAAAATAGAGGAAGATTTGAATATATACAAAGGGAATAATTTATGATTACTAAATGTTTATAACTATTGAGCAGTGCAACTAACCTAGCAATAGTATCAGGCCGCCCATAAGCAACATATATTTTCAGAATGAGATAAGTAGTAATACAAATGTATCTATACTTTTTATTATATAAAATAGTCTTGGGATAAGTTTCCCAAGCCTTAACTATTGAGAAGTGCAACTAACCTATCACATGCGCACCCAATAGAATAACATGAGAATTTAAGGGTGTAGTACTAAAAAATTATAAAAATTTGAGATAAATTTATATTATATATATAAAGCTTGTTAGCAAGTGCCAGCCTTTTTTGTGGTTGGTGATAGCTTTAATGCAGACTTTATATATTTCTTGGCTTCCTTGAACAAGAATATCTTGCCCAGGGAATCCTATATGTCCAAAGAGCCTTTACCCAATATTTTTACCACACCTGGGAGGGAGTGGCAAAAGATATTTGGTGCACCTCCAAACTTTTTTTTATGCATCATTGATGATTAGCAGTTATTTCTGAAACTTGTATTTTATCTTTTACAAAGTCTCTTTTTTATTTCAAAATTCTCTGATTGTTTTATTTACAAGAACATAGTGGATTGAAAGCAACTTCAAAGACAAATCAATATATTGTTCTTGTTGATGAGGAAAATTACAAGATTATTATTTTATAATAATATATAAAAATAAAATGAAGTGTGAGTTGAAAATAAAACTAAATATATGTAATACTTGTAAGACATTATGTAAATAATAATTAAAAAGAAGAAAATTGAGTCAAAAGGCATGGAACAGACCAGTATATATATTATTTCTGGGCCTCCTAGAAAGCTCAAAGTGTAGTCGGAAGATCCATTTGCTGCTTGCCTGCAAGAAATAAAAAAAAGAAAAAAAAAGGGCAAGAGGAGATAGGAGGGAAATATCTTACCAGTAATTAATCGGAAGAGCCATTTGGTGCTTGCCTGTAAGAAAGAAAAAAGTAAGAGGAAAAAAGGGCAAGAGGAGAGAGGAGGGAAATATCTTACCAGTAATTAATCGGACAAGCCATTTGGTGCTTGCCTGCAAGAAAGAAAAAAGTAAGAGGAAAAAAAGGGCAAGAGGAGAGAGGAGGGAAATATCTTACCAGTAATTAATTGAAAGATTCATTTGGTGCTTGCCTGAAAGAAAGAAAAAAGTAAGAGGAAAAAAAAATAAATAGTAAGTAATTTATCTCCTCTCGCCTATTTTGTTTTTCTTTTTTTCTTTCTTGTAGGCATACACCAAATGGCTCATCCAATTAATTTACTGGTAAGTTATTTCCCTCCTCTCTCCTCTTGCCCTTTTTTTCTTTTTTTTTTCTTGCAGGAAAGCAGCAAATGGATCTTTTGACTGCATTTTTTCCTCACATACTCCACACGGTAACCCAAATGCCCTTGCAGAAAATGGCTCTTCCAACTAATTACTGGTAAGTAATTTTACTCCTCTCCATACAAGTAATAAATATAATTAGTTTTATTTTTGGCTCACACTTCTTTTTAAAATTACTGCTCTTTCATATTCATTTTGATGCACTTTTATTTTTCTTTAAATCATTATATATATTTTAAAATTCACAAATAAAACAATAATTAACAAACTAAATCAAGAGTTACTCTTTTCAATACACCTCCTTTTCATGTCCTCCTTCATTTTTTGTAAAACCTCTATGTCTTCATCAGTACAAAAATTATTTTCTTTAAGTAGTAGAAGTTGTTTCATATCATTACCTCTCATTTCCCTTATATTTTTCTCTTTGTCCAAATGGAGGCGCTCTTTTTGAATTGAAAGTTTCTCTTTTGTAAGTAGAATTTTCTGTTTGGTAAGCTCATTTTGTTTTTTAGTTAACTTCATTTCTGATAATCAATTTTCTTCCATTTTACCCATTTGCAAATCCAGGTTAGTTTTTTTCCTTGAGATTTTTTGCTTCAATAATACAAAGTCTTTTTGAAGATTTTAGACCCAGAGGACATGGAGAAAAGGCTGATTGTGGGGTGCCACTACGTTTTTCCACTTTAATATTGTTGCTTGCCTCTTCTACTCTATTGATATCACTTGAGTATGGGTTGCTAGATTTAAGATATTTACTTGTATCAAGTCTCCATTTAGGAACATGCCTAAGTTTGTCCCACTCAGTCAAGCTTTTAAAAGATGATTTAGTTTGTTCTTGATAAAGAGATAGTGCAAGCCTCATCCAGTCACTGGGTGAGATTCCACTAGGTGGGCTTCTTTCAATTGAGCTATAGATAGCGCTGAACTTCAAGGTGGACGTGTTAAGGGCTTGCTATCTAAGGTTGATTATTGAAAAATAATAAACAAGTTTAAATACAAATGTAAGTCTACAAATTAAATAAAACTTACCGGATTCTAATCTGTTCATGATATCTATATTGTGTCTTGCTATACTCATTAAAATGGCTTTTGATTTTCCTATAAAACATCTCCCCAGATTGGAATGTAGAAAATTCTGGTTGCTTGCTAATAAAAATCCAAGATATAGCGAGTTGTTCCTCCTCATTTTGAGACCAATTTGGTGACCGTTTTCTCTTATTTTCAAATTTGCTGGAGCTTTGAGGTGTAGACATAGTTTAGAAAGTACTATAATATAAAAAAGTGATAATTTTGGTGAGATGTGATGATGAGAAGTGAGAAAAGTTATGTTCAGTAAGAAAATAGCAAGTAATGAAGTGTTTGGTAAGAGTGAAGATTTAATGAATTGGAGGTAGTGAGGTTTTGCAAGGTTGACCAAGTGAGATGAATTACTGAAAAAATGGTGGGGCAGAAAATGAGTTCCACTAATGATTCAATAATTTGTGGAAAGATCCACGATTTACTGGAAAAATTACTGATTTGACCCTTTACCAAAAGACTGAAAATAGATGAGTGTGGAATTTTAGTGGCTATTTTCTGTAAAATATGCATACCGAACAGGTTTACCGAAATGAGTGGAGATGCTCTTACTTGCACTATGCACCAAGTGAGATATCCCTGATGGTGATATTTTAGGGAGGGACATAAGGATAGAAAAATATCTGTCAGAAAAATATGTGTGAGAAAAATATGTGTAAGGAAAATATGTGCAAAAAAATTTGTGAGAAAAATAAGTGTAAGAAAAATATTTTGCGACCATGGGAATCTTTGTTTTTTAATATTTTTTTCTCTGAAAAAATAATTTTTTTATTTCATTTTTTATTTTTTTCTGTTTTTTCACAATTTTTTTTGAAAAAAAAAAATTCTCATGGTGGCAAATGATTTTTTTTACACTTACATTTATTGCACTTATTTTTCTTGCACTTTATTTTCTTACATTTATTTTTCTGAACTTATTTCCCTCCCTAAAATATCCCTAACTTGCGCTGGATATCTTACTTGGTGTGTAGTGTTGGTGCATAGTGAAACAAACATTTATTGTAGTGTAAGACATCCCTGATGGGGATATCCAGCGCGAGTTGGGGATATTTTAGGGAGGGACATAAGGTCAGAAAAATAAATGTAAGAAAAGTAAGTGCGAGAAAAGTAAGCATAATAAAAATCATTTGCAACCATGAGAATTTCCTTTTTCCAAAAAAAATTGATAAAAAACAGAAAAAAATATAAAATTAAATAAAAATTCAAATTTTTGGAGAAAAAAAATTAAAAAAACAAAATTTCCCATAGTTACTAGATATTTTTCTTGCGCTTATTTTTCTCACATATTGTTTTCAAAAAAAAATTTCTTACTCATATTATTCTCACACATATTTTTCTTATCCATATTTTTCTATCCTTATGTCCCTCCCTACAATATCCCCAACTTGCACTGGATATCCCCATTAGGGATATCTTACTTTCATTACGCACCAAGTAAGATATCTCTGATGGGGATATCCAGCGCAAGTTGGGGATATTTTAGGGAGTGGCATAAGGTCAGAAAAGTAAATGTGAGAAAAGTAAGTGCAAGAAATATAAGTGTGAGAAAATTAAGTGTAAGAAACATCATTTGTGACCATGAGAATTTTTTTTATTCAAAAAAAAATTGTGAAAAAACAGAGAAAAATAAAAAATGAACTAAAATATCATTTTTTCAGAGAAAAAAAAATTAAAAAACAAAATTTCCCATGGTTGCAAAATATTTTTCTTACACTTATTTTTCTCACATATTTTTTTTCCACATATTTTATTACACATATTTTTCTTACACATATTTTTCTGACACATATTTTTCTATCCTTATGTCCCTACCTAAAATATCCCCAACTCACGCTGGATATCCCCATCAGGGATATCTTACTTGGTGTGTAGTGTTTGCATGTAATGTTATTATCCTCACATATTTTTTTGCACATATTTTCCGGACACATATTTATCTCGCACATATTTTTCTTGCACATATTTTTCTATCCTTATGTCCCTCCCTAAAATATCCCCATCAGGGATATCTTTCTTGGTGCATAGTGTCCCACTACCCAGTAAAATTTATGACAACTTGCCAGCAAGTCTGTTGTTGATCTCTATGGTAGCAGCATTAGTGCTTTGTCCAGAGTGAACCCATATGATTGCATAGAACTTACCTATGGTAGCAGTGTCAGTGCTTTGTTCAGAGTGAACCGGAGTTAGACACGTCAGCTGCACCACAGGTTATACACTCTAAACTATGTACATAAACATAATCACTAAGAGTCTTAACCTTATGTTTATAACACCCCCCCTCTTAGTGATTTCCCTATTACCAATTAAAATAAAAATAAATATATATATATATATATAACATAAAAGGTAGAGAAAAAAAATATTAATAAACTCCCAATAAATGACGCTTGTTTTTCCACAAATTTGGTCACAAATTTTTTGTCAGTAAGTCCGCTACTTGATCATCTGATGTAACCCATTCAATTTTAATTTCATGGCAGTGCACTTGCTCATTCACAAAATAAAAATTGTGATCTACATGTCTGCTGCATTTGTCAGATGGGTTATCTGTGGCTGATACAATGGCGCCTTTATTATCACAATAAAGTGTTGTAGGACCATGGCATAGGTCAACTTCTTGTAGGAGGTTGAAAAGTCAAAGGGCTTGTCTGGTTGCATTAGACATTGCCATCAGCTCTGAATGAAGAGATGCTGTGGAAACTCTTGACTGGCGCTTGGATTGCCAATGTATAAGGCAGCCATTTACCTGTAATATATGACCACCAGTGGCGCGTGTAAACTCACCTCCCCATGTGGCATCACAATATACTTGAGTCAGGGAACTGTTAAGGATGGATGGGAAGAGGTGAAACTTCATGTCCTTGGTATGTTGAAGGTATCATAGTAAATGATAAAGCACATCCCACTCAACTTCACCTGGGCTTGATGCATAACATCCAGGAAGTTTACAGGATAGGCTAGATCAGGTCTAGAACCAGCAACCAGATAAGACAGAGAACCAAAAATGGAGAGAAATTTAAGAGGCTGAATAGGTGGGTCAGTCTTGTCCTTTATAGATACCAGGGATAAGCCAGATGGTAATGGGGAAGGACTGGTGAGACCTGTAGGATTGTGTTCATGGAGGATTTTATTCACAAGAGCCAGCTGAAAAATTGTAAATCCTTTAGAGCAGCATGAAACTTCCAAACCAACAATTGATGGCAAATTATCATACCATTTCACGTTCAAAAATTTTACCATATCTACTTCCAAAGTGTGCAGAACCATTTTATCACTTCCAATTACCACCCCATCATCCACGTGAATCCAAAGCATACCTTTTGTTCCATTCTTTGACAGTACATACAGGCTTGCATCTTGATTACTTGACTTATAACCAATGTTAGCTAGAACACCACTCAAATGCTTCCACCAGCATCTTGCGGCCTGTTTTTTACCATATATTGCTTTTTTTAGTTTACACACTAAAGTTGGATCATTGGTATCAAAACCCTCTGGCTGTTGGATGTATATTTCTTCATCAATATCACTATGTAAATAAGCTGCTGTGACATCAAAGGTTTTTACAGGCCAATTGTAAGTAGCTGCCAATGTCAGAAGGAGGCAAAGTGATGCAAAGGTGGCCATTGGAGCAAAGGTTTCATTAAAATCAACACCAGAAGTTTGCTTGAACCCCTGTGCAACATATCTAGCTTTATGTTTAATAACATTTCCAAAATTGTTGCACTTCAAAGTGAATACCCACCTGGAACCAGTAGCAGATTTACCAGGTGGAAGAGGTACCCGTTGCCACACATTCATGGTTGACATGTTGTTTAGTTCTTGTCAGCAGGAATTGTTCCATTCTTTGGAATCTGGGCATTTCATAGCTTGGGAATAAGTGCGTGGTATTCTGTCAGATAGGACACAAGCATTATTGTTGATATAGTCTACTAAGGTATCTTACGCTTAAATGGTTTTTTCAGCAGTGAAATCACCAAAACGTAGGGAATTAAAAATAAAAGATAAGTCACCTTTTTTTGAGACACTGTCAAAAGTTTTTGTATGGGTTTTGTCTGATAGTTCATCTACTTCAGGAATGAATTTGGCGATTGCTGATTGCACAAAAGAATTAGATTCAGGGTTCCAAAAATCCAGCCCTTTCCACCATTAAGAAAACGAACAACCCTGCACCACATTGCCCTTACTTCCATTCTAGTTCTTTACTCAGTTGGTATATGGACATATGCCCATTGTCTGAAGATTTTGATGGGGGATAAATCAGCTACTCTGTTAAAAATTATTTGGAAGGGGGTACTATCAACAACACGCATATTAGGGGGTGTCAGTTCTGGAAAATCCGCACTTACAAATCCGCACTTAAATTTGACCAAATCCGCACTTAAATAAGTGCGGATTTCCAAAACACACTAGCCCCAATACTGGTGGATTTCAAAATGAAATAAGTCACTTATTTCACTCAAATCCGCACTTTCTCAACCAAAAGTGCTGATTTCACCATCAAGTCCCATTTCACTGATTTGTCAGCATCATCCCATTCATACGCAGCACTCCGCAGCATAACACTTCATAACTCAAAACATCGTACATCACTTACATCTTAATATCATATCATATAAGAGTCATGCCTTCCTCACTTTCAAATCATGATAAATTACATAAAGCAATGACTTTCATGGCGCTTGAACTGCTCTTGGACTCTGATTCCGATTCTGATCTAGAAGAAGATTTTGTCGTTTTATCAAAAATGGCCAGGAAACGTTACCTTCTTCCCAGAAAGCCTCAAGTACTTCATACCCCCAAGTACACCATCCAAACACTTCTTAACCTATCTACACCCAGTTTTAGACAGCTGTTCAGGACTTCTCAGGAATGTTTCCTTAAATTGCTTGAGCTTATTCAGGATCATCCCATATTTCACAATAATTCTCAAAAAGAACAACGACATCCTTCAATTCAATTGGCCATCACACTATGTCATTTGGGTTCAAATGGTAATGGAGCCGCTTTGAAATGTTTAGAAAATGTCTTTGATTTAGGGTATGGTTCAGTTAACACTTATACCAAACGATGTATCACTGCCATCAACTCCTAGGAATCTCAACTTCTCACCTGGCCAACAAAAGAAGAGCGACTTGAATCATCTCAGGTTATGCAAGCAGAGGGCTTTCCAGGATGTATTGGTTTTGTTGATGGTACTACTATTCCTTTGAGCCAGAAACCTGCTCAAGGTGGAAACAATTACTTTGACCGTAAAAAGAGGTAGATTATTTTTAACTCCTTTCATCCTCCTTGAAACTAACACAAACAAATATATCTTCTTTATAGATATTCAATTAACGTTCAGCTTATATGTGACATAAACAAAAAATTTATATCATTCTTCGCTGGCTATCCTGGCTCATGTCATGACTCCTACGTCTTCCAAAGAATGCATATTTCAAATGAACCTGAAAAATTCTTTGATGAAAATCAGTATCTTCTTGCAGATTCTGCTTATGTGAATGGAAAGTATGTACTTCCTGCTTTTCGGGGAGCAGCTTCAGAAGACAGTCAAAATTCCAAATTCAACAATCATTTGGCAAAGTCAAGAGTCCGTATTGAACATTCTATTGGAATCTTGAAAGGCCGTTTTTCTAGTTTAAGGGAATTAAGAAGTCCTCTTAGAAATAAATCTGAAATGGAGGCGGTGATCAACTGGATTCTGTGTTGCACTATACTTCATAACCTACTTGCTGACCTCAAAGATCAATGGTTAGAGCTGTATGAAGATGAACAAGTTGATTCACCTCTGACTATATCCAACACTTCTATTTCTCAATCAACTAGTATAAGGGCGAAAATCCTTCCAATAACACTCCAACATTTTTCAACGCAATTTTAATTTTTTTCTCTTTCTCTTCAAATTATCAATTTGCATGTATTATTCACTGAGAATGGTAAATTTTTTTGCATATTTTTTTGGTTTTTGAATTTGCTGTTAAAGTCTTATTTTTTTCTCTCTCTGTGTTTTCTTTCATCAACTCAACATGAAATCACATATTTTCAGCAAACACCACGCAATATAGGGGGAGGACTTGCTAGCAAGTCCGCAACTTGAAGTCAGATGGAAATCAGATGGAACTCAGACTGAAGTAATACTGAACTTTCACTTGAAGTATCACACAAATAACAATGGATCTATATTGAAAACATAGTGAAAGTGTGAGGATAACTGAATGGAAGCCAGAAAAAATCATTCCATGAGTCTACTCAATGCAAAGTATTTTTTGAAACAGCTTATTAAAATAATACTTTATTAAATTAATTTGATCAATAAAAATTGATTGACAATATTGCAATTCTTAAATACAATAATTTTATTAAAAAATTTCAGATTACATATAAAAAAAATCAGTGACTTTTTCTATTACTTACAACTGTTTTTACAGAATTGAAAACTATGTTTCAGCTAATATTTTATGGAAGTGAACTCTGTTCTTTGCCCAAAGAACAGAGTTCATCCTCCTATTTTCACACTCTGCTTGCACCAATCTCCATCCCTTTCAATTCTATCAACACATGCTTGTCTTCCCTTCCCATGCCTTTCGCTATCCTCCCAGCCCCATTGTATGCCATCCTCTTTTGATCCCCATTTCACCCCTCTCAACCTCTCCCAGACCCTTTTCTTCATTTAAAATGCCTCGGAACCCTTAATCTTCCCTTCCAACTCTTTCCCAACCTTTTCGCTACCCCATACACCCTTCCTCACCCCTCTCTCCAGCCTTAGTCCCAAACCTAGTTTCTAGACTTGATCTGCATTTTGGCTTAAGGAATTGTCATTACTTTAAAAGTAGTATACTTGACATATCTTATTTATATATTAATTAATTTATGTAATTATATTAAATTTTGATGACTTTCACCCTTTACTTCAATAAAATGCAGGGGAGGGTATTGCCAATTTTTTAAATCTGACATGTGAAATTGATGACTTAGAAAAATTTGGTGGTACCCACCCCTTGTTTCAATAAAATGCAGGGGAGGGTATTGCCAATTTTTTAAATCTGACATGTGAAATTGATGACTTAGAAAAATTTGGTGGTACCCACCCCTTGTTTCAATAAAATTCAGGGGAGGGCATTGCCAATTTTTTAAATCTGACATGTGAAATTGATGACTTAGAAAAATTTAGATAAGCAAACTTATTGACTAGAAAGTAAAGATAGAAAATTTTTATTATACATTCAAATTTTTGTCAAAAATAACGTACTATATTCTTTTCCTTTTATAAGTCAGCATATAAGAAAATATTACCAAAAAGAAATCAAACAAAATTAAATTAACTAGAAAAACAAATTATCAATTGAAAAGGTCAAGTAATTTTTTAATTTCCTCATAAGATTGGCCATTTTTAACACATTCCATAATGAAATCTTTTTTTTAAAAACTCTCTTGTTTTTCCAATTCGCAAGTAGCCATTTCTCTTTGAAATTGACGGTCATTTACTCTTTCCATCTGCTCTACCTCAAATTTTTTTTCTTCCAAATCTAAGGCTTGCTGATCTTTCCTTAGCATATGATCAAACTTCATCTTCTCAAAGTCAAGGGCATTATTTGCAATAGTTGATTTCGCTGAGAAAATTAAATTGAAATAAATAAATAAATGAGTTAATGATTAAGATATATAGTAAACAAAACTTACTTATGTCTTTTTTTTCAAAATAATCCTCAAGGGAGCCAAATGAGCTTGTTGAAGTATTACCACGTTTTAATAGATGGTTCAAGTTCATTGAAGTTGAGGCTCGACGCTTTAGTTTGGAGTTTGAACAAGAGGCTTCAGGAAGTTCTTCTAAAGCAGCTTCTAAAGAGGTATTCACATTTCCAGAATTGAGATAATTTAATGGAGATTGAGTTTGAGTAGGAGGAGACTAGAAAGAAAGAGAAATTCAGAGAAGAATTGAAGAAAAAACAAAAAGTAAACATACATTTAAATTTTGGGCCTCTGAGGATTCAGATCTTCTGCGATATAATTGTTCTGCTTGATAGTTGGGATCATCTTCAGCTGAACTATGGTTAGAAGGTGGAGGGGATTGATCTTCTTCAAGTAAAGGTGTGTTGGGAGGATTATAGGAAGGTTTGGATCCAGAAGGTATATGCTTAGTAGTATCGTGTAGATACCAAGGGTTTACATCAACTCGGGTGCCAAAAAGATTATCCATTTCCTCATAGAAAGGACACATGACATTGAGCTTTTCGGAAACAGTAGTAATTCCAATCTCCAAATCATCATCGTCAATACCAAAGCCAGTTTCATTTACAGCATGAAGAGTCTTTTTATATTTTGAATGGTAACTCTTAAATCTCTCCTTCATTTGTTTAGGATTGATATCGATTCTCCCCCTTGTTTTCTTCCTTACTTCATTGGCCATCAACAAGTAGCCATTAACCTTTGAAGAAGGTGGACGTCCAATACGAGTGGACTTTTCACATCCAAAACATGCTTCAAAATTTGATTTTATTTTAAGGAAGTTGATTATGATGAGATAATCATCCTTTTTAAGCTGACCTGAACCTGCCTTTAATTTTTCAGGTGTAGGGCTTGCTTTACGAGGAGACTTTTGTGACGAAGCAGATTTTTGAGTTACCTTTTGAGATTTGGAATGTCTGGGAGGCATTATGAAACTGGCACATAACAAGAAAAAAGATTAAAAAGTAGAAGAAATAAGTAAAAAAGAATGTAAACATGCCTGGTCAAAATATTGAAAATGTCAGGAAGGGGTGTGTGCCGAGGATTGATGGGTAGGTAGCGAGGAAGGTCAGTGTGTCACATGTTACAGGGATGGGGTAAGAAAGGAAGGGATGTTTTGTGGCCAAAATGTGGTTGTGAAAAAAAACGGGAAAAAAGTGCTGATTTGAGGTCATAACTGACATCCTTTTTTGAAATAAGTGACTTTTTTGCAAAATTTAAGTGCTGATTTGTAAGTGCTGATTTGGTTTGAAATCCGCACTTAATTTAAGTGCGGATTTTCCAGAACTGACACCCCCTATTGGGAATGCGGTTGTGAATATAGGATGCCAAACAGTATGCTGTAGGCCAAAAGTTGCAGGCAGGTTTGACACTAAAAGGATGGTACCCGCAATTTTACCTATGGTTTCATTGAAGCACTCTGCCATTCCATTTTTTTTGTGATGATATGGCATAGAGTGCTTGTGGAGGACACCCTGTGAGAGGAGAAAATCAGAGAATTTTTTATTCATGTACTCTTTGCCATTGTCAGTACGGAGTATCTTCAGACGCCCACCAGTGATATTCTAGAGCCATTTCTTAAAAGAAATAACACTACGCAATATAGGGGGTGGACTTGCTAGCAAGTCCTCAACCTGAACTCAGATGGAACTCAGACTGAACTCATACTGAACTCATGCTGAACTCTACTTGGACACCCACCTAAAACTGTTCTGCTGAGTGGTGTTCATCCCTGATTGTATGGTTCCTTTATCAATAGCTCAATGTGTGCTCAATCTGTGGTGAGTTTGGGTCCAAGGTTGCGGACTCGCTAGCAAGTCCGCCCCCCATATTGCGTGGTGTAAATGCCTCTAAAACATAAGATTTCTTTTTTAGGATGAAAACCTCACCGTAGGTTGAAAAGGACTCATGGAACATTGCGACATATATTTCACCGTTGTCTGTAATGTCAACCATTGGGCCAACCAGGTCAGAAACAACTAAATCCATCAGTTGGTGCTCACGTTTTAATGCTGGATGGGTGTTTCAACTTTTGCTTTTATCAACTGAACAGACATTGAAGTGTAGCTTACAGTGAGGTACATATGAAGGCACATTGTCTCAAAGTCTAAGTTTTGTAATTTGTTGAAGGAATCTCACACTTGTATGACCTAAACGGTGATGTCAATCCATAATCAAATTTGGTGATGCTTTCAGATATGGAATGTTCGAAACAGATGAAGGAGGTACAAAAGGGGCAGGCAGTGAAGAATTAAATAAAGAGTTGAAATAGTTCATTGCAAATGGAGTAACATCTAGTGTACATGGGTATGCTAAATCTATGGTCCATTTGCATTTGGATGGAGAAAGAGGAGCAATAAATAAAGTTTTTGAATCTTTAGTAATGATAAAATTGTGAGACTCATTTAGATCAATTGAAACATTATTTTGTAAAAGACCAAAAGGTGAAAGAAGAGTGGATTTAGACTTGTCGCAAAAGAAAACATTTTTAATAGTAATCAATGTTTTGTTACATCCTTTGACTAAAATATCCCTGTGACCAGTAATAAAAGCAGCAGCTGAATCAGTCGCTGTTTTTACCAATACAGGATTTCTCAACTTTTGAAAGTTAGAGAGAAGACATACATCTCCTGTGACATGGTGAGTGGCACCAGTATCAAAAATCCTTTTGGCTTCATCAACATCTACTGCCGTGAGCCATTCATTGCTGCCTAGGTCTATTTTGTTGAGCAAGGTAGTGAGCACGTCAAGAGCAGATGAAGAGATCTCATTCAAATGGACTTTTGAAGAGGATTGTTTGCCTTTTCTGTCAGGAATTTCTCGTTGAAAATGGTTCAGAGCTGCATGGGCTTGTTGTATACTAGCTTCACGTTGTTCCCAGACTTCTGAATTAAATTCTCTGCCATTTCTGTTGTAGGGGCAGGTGAGGATTAAATGTTTGGTGGAGTGACATAGATAACAAGAAATTCATTGATCAGCTGAGAAATAGCTATCCATTTTTCCTCTTTGAAAGGTGAGCAAAGATATTTCATCGTTAACAATATTGGATTCAATAACAGTGGAGGATATTGCAGAGGAAGATGGATTGTTGTTTACAGCATTGTGAAGAGCGGTCAACATCTCATTGTAGGATGGTTGAGTAATATCCTTACACGATTCAAAATTTTGATTTAGTTCTGAGGACAGATTAACAGCAGAGGTTGTTAGCAATATTTGGATAAGTATTGCGCCAAGTTCATTGTAACCAAGTCAGAAACCAGAACGTTTCAGCGAGTCTAGTATTGATTTGATGTTGTCAGCGTGCAAGATAGGATCAATAAAAGGTGATGACTTTATTTTGAGCTAATTGTTGAATAGGAAGATTCAGGATTTATGTGTGGTTTTTTCAAATTTGGAGGAGAGAAAATTGAATGCATGATAACAGGTAGTGCCAACATCAATGAACACTTGAAGCTTTTTACCAATTGTGAAGTAGATAATATGCCAGCACATTTCATCTTCAAAAACGGTTACAGGGGTTGTAATGACATTCAGGTTTGTAGTGTATTTAGTTGAACAGATGTGGTTTTGCATGAAAAAGGAGATGCTTTTGAACCATTGGTCTTTAACTTTGGCATGTGCTTAACCTGGGCAAGGATGTCATCAATCACAATACCACAGTCCTTTCCCTTGTACTCGGTGATAGGGTTGTCTGGTTCTGGTCTGGTATTCATGGTGAGTAATGTGGATGGTAGCAGAGGAAGGGATGAGATATTGTGGGTTGATGTGGATGGAAGAGTTGGAATTTCAATTCGTGGAGATGAAAGGGATTTTCAGTAAGGTTTTGCTGTGTCACTGCTGGAGGACAACACAGGTGAAAAAGTGCTAGAGAAAGAGCGAGAGCGGCGCCGGTCACGTTTAGTGATGGGTGAGATGTGAGGGGGTATATTGAGGTTTTTTAACTCCCTGCTAAGTGCTGGTTGGTTGCGTTGGATTCTGGGTAAAGATTTGAAAGGATCATTTGGAGGATGAGGCATGTATTAAACACCGGCAAAGATGGAGATAGGGGGAATATGTAGTAAGAATTAATTGACTGCAGATCCTAGGCACATTTAACTAGGGAGAAACTTGGGGTACATTTATGGTTCCAGTGTGGTCTTCCAACAATGGTGGAGCCCTTTGTTGGTTAATTTGGTGTTGTTTTGATATGCCTTGAATGGCATTGTTTAATAATTAGGTGCTTTTCTGGATTTACTCAGAAAATATTGAGACTACGGAGATGTGGATACTACCATTGGATAGCCCACAAATTTCTCTATATTTCATGTCTTGATGACATTTTTCATATTCTAAGTATTAAGGGGATAATTTCTCATTTTTCATTTAAAAAGATTGCTGTTTAATTTTGTTTTTTGTGTTTTACGGGCTAACCTTAACTCTTAGGGTTAAGTGCTTAGTACCGTTAGAGTGAGCTAAATTTTCTCTACATTTCATGTCAAAATGTTGTTATAGCCTAATTACATGTTTTAAAGGTTTTAGTAGTTGTAGTAGATTTTTCTAAGTAGTTTGGGTATTTTTGGTGGTTTTTGGTGGTTTTCTGACTTCAGGGTGGTCCATCCACCTCAGGAGGGCCTCCCGACGTTGGGCAGACTGCCCGCCTTGGTGCTAGAGGGCTGGGAAGCGTTTCTAGAGAGGTTTTATGCAATTTGGCGGTCAAGAATGCCAAATTTGTTGGTGTGCATGAGCTCTTAGATAGTGGTCTGTGTGTATATAGTGAATAAGACAGTTTGGGGCAACTTTATTTATCATACAACCATCCGGAGGTGATATCCTTGTTCCTCACTCAGTTTTCACTGTTTTTTGGCCACAATTGGCCGTGTTTGTTGCAAGGTGAGTTCTTCATTTAACTTAACTTGGCAACTGGTTTCTCTGGTATAGTCTTGCAAGCTATATCAAGTATTATTGCTGTCTCTGGTGTGGATTTGCAACCTACATCAAGTATCATTGCTTTCTCTGGTGTGGAAATCGGTCTACATTTCAGTTCTTTGGTCTGTTAGTCAGTCTGGAGACTACTTTCTTGACTGATCAGGCAGTCAAGTGTGTTGGAAAAGGGGCTTTAGCAAACAGGAACCAATTTAATGTAGCAGGTAAATCTCACTTTATTTTTCTAAAGGGACAGGGGTTTTTCTCTCCAGTTTTACTCCAACTCCCTTGGTCAAGGCCTATAGCTAGCACTATAGGATTGTCTACACCAGGAATATTCAAGAAAAGATACTGCTAGTAGCTAATCAGGGATGGCCCATAACCTATGGTAGCAGCGTCAGTGCTTCGTCTGGAGTGAGCTGGAGTTAGACACGTTGGCTGCACCACAGGTTATATACGCTAAACTATGTACATAAACATAATCACTAAGCATCTTAACCTTATGTCCATAACAGTCTCTCATTAGACTCACTGGGGACAAAATCATGCTATGACTGGATTTCAAGTTACAAATTCCTGACTTGGAAATTTTCTGAGCTCAAGACATCATACCGTTCCTTACCACAGGCTCACATTTCTTGTTTGGGAAGCAGGACATTACAATCTAAAACACAACCAGGACACCACTCCTTCCAAACAAGAAAATGATTTGAGTAAATTATCAGTGAGGACATATTGCATATTGCATATCCATTTCTCAGCCTGAGTTTTTGACGCCGCCAAAATTTCTTGGGTCCACCTCCCTCGCCATGCAAAACAGAGACACTGAATTTCCAAAAAGTCTGCCAACTCACATTCCTCTGCTCAAGGCTGCAGTAGCCAAACATGCAAAAAATCCTTTCTTTGCCCAACACATCTTCCACTCACTCAAACATCATCTTCATCCACTTAATAAGCAATCCATCATCATCATCTCAATTATCATTCCCCATCACTCTCCCTCTTTTATCCTCAATCATCTTCCTGATATTGCCCAAAACCCTAAGAACTTTCTATTAAAATTGTTCTCTTTATTCTCAAATCATACCCTTGCTTCATCGGCTGGATTTCTTGCTTTTGTTTGGTCAAATAAATTTTTCTTCTCTGAACAATCTGGATCAAAAACTTCCGATCCTGCTCGTCTGGCTGCTGATTTCCTTTTATCTCAAAATCATGTCAAGCAACATCAATATTTTGCAAATTATTATCTTTTACCTGCTTTGAAACATTATCCTTCTTTTTGTTTCTCAATTGCTTCTCAAATATCTCATCCTCCTCAAAAGCTTGCTTCCAATTCTATATTCAATCTTGAAAATACTCATCAGTCACATTTTAATCGTCTCATCGCGCTACTCACCCTCACTCAAACTGCCATTCGAGCTGATGTTCCAGAAGCTCATCAATTAGTTTCTCATCTAGAATTGGCCCAATCTTTGACTCATCCATCAAAGCAATTACGCAATGCTGCCATCACGATTATATCTTCCTCCTCTTCCCCTATTACCCCGCTTCCTTATTCCTATTTATCTCTATTTCTCCTATTCTTTTGTTCAAATGTTGGAGAGACAGATGCTGAAATGAAAATGGATATTGTTTCTAAGCTTACATCTCTTCTCTGGAGACTTAGAGATTCGACTCATGCTGCAGGCAAAAAAATATCCGATCTTTCAAAGAAACCCCAGGATTTAAATGACGCTTCATTTTTAGAAGAGAGACTCAGGTTAACTCAATATATACAAACTGTTGCCCAATTTTTATCGCAATTAGTTAAATTCTGTTTACGCAACTTGACTCCGGCTAATACTTACCGCCATCAAGTTACTTGCCTAAAATATCTTTCAATTATCCTGGATACTCGAATTGATCCCACATATAAAAATATTGATATTTCCCCCCAAGCCAGTACTTCCCTCCTTACCCCAGCTCAAAAAAGCGGACGACCAAAAAAGTTAAAACCTATTGATGGCCATGAACCCGTTCAAAAATTTCCTTTCATCCTAACTATTCTAAATTCTCATCTCTACCAAATTCTCATCAGATTATTGACCAGCACATACAATGATGTCCGCAACGTTTCATTCTCCATCTTGAGGCGATGTCCAGGCTTGGGTTCAAAAAATTTAGATTCATTAGTTGATTTTGCGCTGAAGGCGGTCGCCAGCAGAAGGGAAAGTGAGACCTGCTCAGGAAGTTTGATACTCCGCTTAGTCATTGAAAAGACGGTCTTAGAAGACAATCAATCTCTCCCCCCCACCTTATCAGTACCATGTAGTACAACCATTTATAAATCTTATATCTCCACTTGTTCAAATCCACTGGGTCAGCTTCTATTTCTCAGTTTTTGGTTCATGTGACCACTAATTTAGTTTGCCATTTTCTATGGTTTCAACTGTAGCTTCATTTTTATATTCCAGACAAATTGCACTTGACGTCCGAATTCAGAAAGCAGAATTTGATCTGGAAACAGGTGCGAAATTGTATCCTGTTCAAGGATCTTTGATGTCTTTCAAGTTAGTTTTTTTCATACCTAGTTTTTTTTTCTCTTTTTTTAATTACAAAGAAAAAAATGTTTACTTTTTTAAAAATAAAAAATCTCAAATGAAATATACTTCAGTCAATTACTTGAAAGTCTCTCGGATCAAATGCTTAGATCGTTGGTCGAATCACAAGATTTGAAAAATATTTTGAGCATCTCGAAATTGCAAATTGAGCGTGTTTGGAATTTTAGCCGAATAATACTTTGTGCTGCCGCCCCAGAAGGCAACTTACCTTCATTGTCTGCGCCTGATAAAGAGGCGGGCATTATGAGCGATGTAAATGTTGACTTTATTGGGGATGAGATTTGCAATGATCTTGAAGAAGAAGAAGAAGAAGAAGAAGAAGAAGAAGAAGAAGAGTTCAATGATGGTGGCAAAAAAAATAATTTGGATGTTGAAGAACAAAATAGAATTAACATTCAAAAAAATTCTTGCCAAGGCGCCGGGCCCACACATAAACTTATTTTAAGTTTTACCTGGAGAGCTATGAAAGAAGCAAGGTTTTTTACTTCTTCTTTCCCCCTTAGAAGTTTTATATGTTGATGACAAGTTACTAACGGCTTTTTTTTATTTTTAACTTTAAACAGTGCTTTGATGTCACAAGTTGCCAAAACCTCTATCAGAGCCTCTAAAATGTCTTCCTTAGCCCTCAATCACAGTCCTCAAGAGTCTATCGTACCAAATGAAGTGAATCTAAAGCAGATAGATCAGATTGGAAAATTATTTGAGGAGTGGTTGCTCAGTATACGTCACCGTGGAGCCTTCAGTTCCATTCATGCTCATTACAGCGACCTGTGTGTTGAGGTTAGCAATTTGGATGGAACATCAGAGGAGATACTTGAAAAATGGGTTGATGTAAGGCAAATCTTTCTCTACCCCCAAATAGTTTGACTTCAGCTTCATACCACTAAGATGACGTTGGGGTCAACCTTTGTACACTAATATCAATCAGAGGCATATCGAAGCTATCATGAATCGTAAAATATCAATCACTCGCAGAAGTGCTGGGCTACCTTTTTGCATTCTCTCCACCTGCCAGGGTATTTCAGCTTCTAAAAACACCAAAGCATTAACCCGAGCTTTTGAGCGGCTCCTCGACTTGGGAAAAAATTCTTCCTCCCCTGAATCTAAAATCCATGCCCTTAACACTCTTAAAATCCTTCATAATGACTCCAGATTATCTCCTGCTACAATATCTCAATTCGTCCAGCACAGTTTTGAAGTTTCGATTGAGTGTTTTCGGTCTACTGACTGGAGAATCCGAAATGTCGCTATGATTCTCTTCGCCGGTTTAACGCAGAGATGTTTTAATGTAAAAAATTTAGGAATTGACAGATCTTTTCTGATTCTAAACAAGAGACAGTCTATCACAGGTTAGTGGGAGATCATAGCTGATTGTTTTTTGAAAACTAGTTTATTAATTCATTTTTGTAATATGTCGGCGATAATATTTTATGTGTACCGGCAATTTGGGCGGTCCATGTTTTTTTGATATTGGCAAGATTTCTTTAGCAAATACCCAAAGTTACCGTCTATTTTATTGGCAGAACTTGAGAGATCGATATTTCAAGGAAGTCACACTCAAAATTCAAGCTCTTTCAATGTTTCATCAGAAGCCGATGACGATATCGAAAAGGATCAATTCAATCAGAGTGGCCTTTATTCAGTTTTATTGCTTCTTTCTTTTCTTCGCAATCCTGGCTCCTGTCAAAAAAATGAGGATTTGAATAATCAGTTTGGAGGAAAGTGGGATAGTGCAGCAGATCAAATGAAAGAGTTGGTCCGAAACCATTTATTTAGTAAAGTGGCCAAAGTAAATCATGTTTTTTAGTTTCCCTAAAAATATTCCCAAAATTTTTTTCTATATCAAATTTGTCTTGATTGACCCGAATATTTGTATTTTCTGACATATATTATCAACATGGTTAACAAATTATGTTGTACAATGTGCATCTATAGATAAGATCGATTAGCGCGGATGCATTGTCCGGCTTGCTTCCTTCAGGCCAAATTGTTGACGTGATTGTTCAAGCTTTGAATGATATTGATTTGAGTCGCTCAAATCGATTGTTTGATCAGAATCGGGTGCGGGCTTTCTTTTGACTTTATTGAGATCGTTCTTAAAATCTAGTGCTTTTGTTGAAGTAATATTGATTGCTGAGGTTATCATTATGCGTGCCGTAAAATAGGTCCATGGATTGCTTCTGCTTGTCTTAAGATTGATTCAGGTCCCTGAGCGATTATCCAGCGCGGAATTGGTGAAAGGTCCGTTTAGAAGTTGACTCGCCTTATTTTTCACTTTTTTACCACTGTTAAGTCACTAATTTAATGTTATTTCAAACTTATTCTGTCTCAATTGCATGATAAACATTTGGTTAACTTCGGTCTCTAGTCAATAGCACTTTAAACAACTTGGTCCCAGTATTCATTCCCTCATCATCACATTTATTAAGTTTCTGTTTACAGCAAGAGCAAAGACGGTATTGTGAGAGCCACAGCCTTTGCAGATCTACGTTTTTAGAAATCATCAAAGGTTTTGAAAGGAGGTTTTTGTCTCATTTAAAATCATTAGCTGAACATAAAAGCCATGACGTGAGCAACAGCAAAATTGGCAATCGCCTAGATGAGAATGGAAATCAGAGAAAGGTCCAAAATTGTAATGATTCAGCAATTCTTCAAGGACAAGATCTTTCTATCATTTCCTCTACTGTCCAAAGAAGAATTGAACCCAGAAGAAAGGATGAGTGGTGTCAATTCTTAGGGGAGTGTGCAGGTTTTCAGCCTGGTGAACCCTCTTTCATCAAAAATTTAGTCAGATATGAAGTAGAGCAAGTGGCTCGCGATGGCGTTTTTACTGTGTTTTCCATTAACCTTTCTGCTTCAAATTTACTTAAAGACTCTTCAAGAGATAGTACTTACCAAGTAGTACGAGAAAGAGAACGAAAAGTTTCTGATATGGTTTGTAGCGGGTTGCTCAGTGGATATCCAGTTGTTGCCGAGGCCATGATGGAATATTTAGAGAGTGATGCATGTAGTTCGCCTTTTGGAGTTGATGTTGCTTCTGCTGATATAAACGGCTTTGATCAAGACGAAACAAATGGCACTGGTGGTGGAGTCGGGAAATGGTGGAATGATGGAAGGATTCGGCAACTAATCATTTTTATTGCCAGATTTGAATTACTCCCGCTTGACTGGTCTAGTTTTGATTTCTGTTCGAATCCCGTTTCGAATGGGGTAGAGACCAGTGACCAAGGAGCTTGTAAGCCAAAAGGAATCCCCACCTCGGTTGCTATTCGTGCATCAGCGATCAAAATCTTGGCCACGGGAAAATTATTCATGGAGACTTCTGATTGGCCGATTGCTGAATTATTCAAGGAGTACAGTCAATACGACAGTAGTCTTCCAAGTTTTATAAAGGGCGATGGAGCAGGTTTGCTGGGAAAAGGTATCAAAGGCCATTCTTGCGTGAGGAAGGAACATAAAGGCAAATACATAAGAAATCAAAGTCATGGAATAGAGACTCGAGCTAATTTATTTGTTCTTGCGGCCTATCTCATCATCAATTTGATGGAAACTCTGGAAAATGATAATCATGATCGTTATCATGGTGAATATTATCTTCAAGGAGAAGAAGAAAAGTGCAAGGACTTGGAAGAAGAAACGGCTGATTATCTTCGAGAATTCATATGCAAGTATTTTGAGGAGATTAAAATATCCTCTCTTGATTTTCAAGTTTGCTATAGTTCATACTTTATTTTCTTCCCTTCTATTCATGTCTTATCCATGCAAGTGCTGATGGCTGATAAATATTGGCCTTTTTATTTACTTCCTAACTGCTAAATTTTCTGTTGATGGGTGAATGTCTCTTAAAATATCAATTCACTCAACAATACACAGAATGTAGAAGTGCGTACATCTGCAGCAAGAGCAATTAACGTATTGTGCGAGCACTGGAATGATCGAATTTTGAGAGATTCCATGATAGAGCTGGATTTTTTGATTACGCTGGGTAGAATGATAGAAGATGATGATCAAGACATCAGAATCCTTGTAGGCAAGAGTATTGGGAAATTATTTAGTCATGTAGGTAACGACTTTGGGTTCGAAGATAGACGATTGATAGAAAATATTATAGAGGTTTTTAGTGGTATTAATAAGGAAAGTGATAAGATTTCGAAGAGACTGCTTTGCTTGGATCCACAAAACGGCTTAAAAGATAGTTGTATCACTGCTGTTAGTGAACGCGAAAACGTAACTCAATGTACAAAAAAAGATAATGAAATGGAAAGCAATAGTGATGTGAATCAATCAATAAACCCAATCGATGAAATGAGTTCAAGTCAGGTTCAAGAAAAGCATACGGTTATTGGTGCCAACTACGATAGTCATTATAACATAAATTCAGTTAATAAGGAGCCGACTGTACATATTATCGCCTTTTATAAATTATTGAAAGTTGTTGAGAAACGTTGGGGTGGATTTGGAATATTGGAATGGGTTTTAGAAGAAAGGAGTTTGGAAATAGGTTGGTTGTTTTTGTCTCTCTCTCTCTCTCTCTCTCTCTCTCTCTTAAAAGAAAAAAGAACTGGGGAAATCGACTTATTTTTATTTTTATTTTTATTTTTGGTTGTATTCGAATATGTCAATGATGATTAATTTTGATCCTAATCAAATTCAAACTATATATGTCACAGAAATGACTGAAATAGAGACCCCGTCAAAGTTGTTGTTTTCTACTGAACGATTTAATCTTTACAGGGATGATATTTGGAGATTAGTATGTATTGACGGCTTCAATCGGCTTTGTGAAAGACAATGTCACGAAGAGCTTGAAAAGTCAAGTCGCAGTCAAGAGGACTGGAAGGATCAAGGTGGCCATTCTTGTGGTCTGGATAATAATATAGATACTAAGGACATATATGAGTTGAATAATCGCAGTGGTTGCTCTAGCCATCACGTTGGTTGGAAATCAAAATTAGATCAAATTATGAAGAAAATGGAATCATTATTGGAAAGGCTTAAGTTAGCATGGAATCGATTTGAAATTGAAGTTCAGAAACAAATGAAAAGTTCTCAACGAAAAGAACCTCAAACTTCACTACACCAATCGAATGATGATCTGCCTGAAAATGATATATCAAAATTTGAATCTCCAGAAACCGAAATCGCCCTATCAAGCTTACCTTTATCAGCCCTAGGATTAGAGTTGTCATTCTTGTCAAAGGGTGCTTGGTTTTGTTTGATGACGAGAATCAGAATTTGTTGTGCGGTTGTTAATCGTCTACTATCCATCCAAATCAAGCAAACCAATTTGGCATCAGATATCGATCATTATAACGATAATAATGGCATTAATGATGGTGATGATTGTAGTGGACAGCAAACAGAAGAAATTCAAAGTAGCGAAAACACGAAGCAGAAGGATGGGCGAGTGAGTAAAAAGATGAATCAAATTTTGATTTTGGAAGAACAGGTGGAGAGGGTGATTAAAATTCGCAAAGTTGTAGAGGGTTGGTTCAGAATTTACGATAGTGATCATACTTATGAAAGCTTGGCTGAAGGACAAGAAGCAGGTGGAAGTGTTGGTAATGGAGTTAGTAGCAGTAGTATTAGTGGGAGTATTAAAATGGTTAATAATATTTTGGGAGAGTATGATGGGTCATGGGTTGATCTATACTTTACAGCTAATAGATCAAATGGTGACTGAAATAATGGTTTAGCTTTATACTTAACATTAAGGTTTAGCCATTGGTATAGTTTATTTACTCGTTTATAGATTTGATCGTAATTTTTGGCTGAGGGGCTAGAAGCAAGGAGCTATTAGTGGAATGCGAAATGTTATTCATCTATGGTATGGATGTATTTTTTTTATATTTCTATGTTCATGAAACCATATACTCTTCTTTTAGGTCACAGTTTTTTGTATTCACAACTCTTTATCTTGCAGTATCTTTGCTTGAATCTCTTGGTTACTCTTTACTCACTTTGGCACCACTTACACATTTCACTCAATTCAATGTTCACACCTCAACCTTACCTTTTATCAATGTTAAACTTTTTACTCATCTCAATTTCTGCTTCACCCTTGCACTTTTCATACAGCTATTGGTAATATGTTATTTTACTTTCCCATCTTAACTTTCACACTGAAATATCATTTTTCCTCATCCACCAGGTTTTTACTTATATCACTTGCCAATTTTCTAGCTTAATTTTCATACTGAAATACCAACTTTCATGATTAGAAAAATTTTAACTCATCTCACTTTCCAATTTGATGTCTTTATTTTATGGTGAAATTTTACATTTCATCACACAATATGGGGGGTGGACTTGCTAGTGAGTCTGCAACCTTGGACCCAAACTCACCACAGATTGAACACACATTGAGCTATTGATAAAGGAACCATACAATCAGGGATGAAGACCACTCAGCAGAACAGTTTTAGGTGGGTGTTCAAGTAGAGTTCAGTATGGGTTCAGTATGAGTTCAGTCTGAGTTCCATCTGAGTTCAGGTTGAGGACTTGCTAGCAAGTCCACCCCCTATATTGTGTAGTGTTTCCTTATTCATCAACTTTTTACTCATCTCTCACATGTCACATTTCTATCCCAATTTGATACTGAAATATTTGTAGAGGGCTCTAAAACCAGATGAATAAAATGACAACTTGCAGTCAAGTCATTTTTCAGGTACTATAGTAGGAACATGTCAGTATATGCTAGTACTTAAGTAGGATTTAATAGTAAATATCAATGGTCCTACTACTTAATAATAAATGTCTTATAGATTAAACCTCAGGGAAAGATTAAATAAAACTGGTGGCATCCCAGCATCCTTGATTGTGACTCTATCCAACGCTCTAAGATCATGCACCACTCTCAGCTTCCCATTCTGCTTCTTTGCACAAAAAACTGGACTTGAGTAACTAGATGTTAATTGTTCATACAAACCAGTCCTGACTCTTTCCCAAATAATCTCTACAAAATCATCCCTAATAAAATCTGGAATTGGAATAAGTTTGATTTTCAAAGGTTCATGACAAACCACAGGAATCAAGTAAGGTTCCCCATAAGAGTGTTTCAACACACCCCTTTCCTCTTCAACAAATGCCACCACTTTCTCCCTCAGCACAATAACATGCAAAAACAACTTCTGTTCCTCATCAGACAACCACTCATCAGAACCAAAATTAACAACTTTCAACCTTTCCACAGTCACTCTAGAAGTTTCCACAAAATTAGGAGGATTCTTCACCAGAGGAGTAAAGTATGGATCTCTTGACAAAGGAGGTCTCTTCAAAGTGGGATCCAAACCTACAGGCATAGGCTCATTTAAAGGCCTAATCTTCTGACCTACCTTCTTATACTTTGTATCTCCACCTTCAACTTGAGGGATCTTCAGGACATCTTCACCACTAGACCTGGAACAAAAACCAAGGGTTTCCCCATTGCTCATATGTGTGGCCAAGGTAATGTTTTTGAAAGGTGTAGAATAAACCCTAACAGTGCACAATTGGGAGGACTTACTTTTATTCCCCAATCTCACCACTCCAAAACTTATCCACAATTCCACATCTTCATCCTTACTTTGATCTTCTAAATCTTCAAATCTTGATTCATCTTCTGAATCACATCTTCTCAAATTGCGCAGTTTATCCTCATGCTGGAGGCCCAAAAATAGATCTTGATGATCTTCTTTCTTCAAAATTTTGTGCAGTTTAACCTCATGCTGGAGGCTCAAAAATTGATCTTGATGATATTCTTTCTTCACAATTTTGTGCAGTTTAACCTCATGCTGGAGGCCCAAAACTTGATCTTGATAATCTTCACAAAAATAATTCTTTTCTTATTTTTTGATTGTCTTCAGATTTTTTTATTGAATTTCTTCAGTTATCTTGAAATTTTTCTTTTCTTTACTTGAGTTTTCTTCTATCCTACTAAAATAATCAGGGGTTTCCCCAATGCTCACAGACATGGCCAAGGTAATATTTTTGAAAGGTGTATAAGAAACCCTAGTGGTGCACAATTGGGAGGACTTACTTTTAGACCCCAATCTCACCACTCCACAGCTTTTCCGCATATCTTTCAATAAAGATATATAACCAATCTACTTATTTGAACTTGAATTGAAAATAATTGAGAATCTTTAGAGAGAATAGACACTTGATAAAAAACTTGAAGAATACTTGCAGAGAAGAGAAACATTAAAAAGAGAAAGTTGAAAATCCACTTGGTATATCTCCAAGGGAGCTGACCTACTAAAACCTGGGATTTCCTCATCTTGGGGAGAGGTTGTAGTACTTGGGTGATCAGCCCTCATTACTCTAAAAAAGACAGACTCTCACTAGAGCCTGAGCTTCTTGCTTGAAAATCCATCAAGAATGGCCCACCCAAAACAGCTTTTACTGTTCCTTTGGAAATATAAAAATAAACCTTCCCTGAGGCTCCACCAACATCCAACTTAAAAAACTCAAATTTTTCAACCAATTCAGAGACATGGCCACCAATACCTGTTTTGATGGGGAGGGGAGGCCCAGATGAGTAGCCTTGAAAAAAGAAATCAGGTTAATCTGAAAACCTGAATCCACCAATTCTCTAGCCTCGCTGCCATTAAGAGTGACATTGACATAACCCAGAGGTGCAGAAAAATGAGTTTTCAACCCCTCCCCAAATTTTTCAGCAGAATCACAAATATATTCTACCTCCCCAGAAGAAACCCTGCTCCTGGTTAACAGCTTTTTCTGCCTATCAGCCAACCCAGGACTGATAGCATAAAACTCCCCATAAGTAAGGGAAACCGGACCCTGATTCATCCTTTCCAGGACAGAGTCCACAACATAAACTTGGCCAGAAACCACTGGCCTCTAAAAGTTAGCTCTGTGCTTTACTACCTTGGTCCTAGAAGATTCTTGAGGACCAGAACCCTCAACAGATTTATCATCAACAGGAATCAAACCAGATCCCTCACCAGAATCTCTAATTCCAGCAGGCTTTGGCAATGAAGCCAAAGGGACATCCTCCTCAGAGTCTGAATCTACATCCATAGGCATTGGCTCACCATTCATGTCAAATGCTCCAACACTAGGGGGGCCCATATATCCCATACCCTTCTGCATTTTATACAGCTCCTCTTTGCTGTACTTTTTCCTAGCTGCACTCAGATTAGGATCCACCTTTGAACCCTTAGGTTTTGGTTGGGCCTGAGAAATGCTCTTAGGCCTTCACACCTTTCCTGATTTCACATCTTAAACACTAGCCAAGAATTCCCCACTCACTGACCTTGCTTACATACTTGGTGATTTCTTTTTGGCAAGAATCCACTGTCAACAGTCTCAGATGACCCTCCACAAACTCCTTCACCACAGAAAGAGCAGGCAATTTCTGATTCCCATTAGGAATAATCTTCATCTTATCCTTCCTTCCAACTTCTTCAACACATCAATTCTGACATTCCTGGCCAGAGAAGACCACAAAATATCCCTTTCAGAGTCAGTACTCTCCAACTCCTCCATATCCACCAAATAATCCACCACTGGCTCCAGCTGAGCCAGAAACTTACTATAATTATGGAAGTTGTCCACATCTCCATAATATTACCATTCAATTGCAATCATATTGAGATCCACCATAGTATATCTGGATCCTCACCTGTCTGTCATCTGCAGACACATCTTTTCCAATCAATCCTCCTATAACCCTCCATAGCAGCCACTTTCTTCACCAGAGCCCTGTCACCAATATAGAAGATGACTTTCTCACCATGTCCAGGTGAGAAGCACCATCCACATTCCCAGCAGCCTCAAAAAGCTCCAGAAACAACTTCACATCATCCCCCATAAACATAGGCCCTTTCCAGGACTTGATCCTGACAGAAGGCCTAACAGAAACAGGAGTATTACCATCCTCAGAAGCACTAACAGTGCCACTACCACCACTAAAGAAAGAAAGTCCAGAAGCCATGGTCCAATAGATTCAAGAAAACCAATCTCCAACCACAGAAGAGAGTCCAAAAGTAACAAAAAATACAAAAAGCTAACAAATCCTCACCCCACGTTGGGCCCCAGAAATGTAGACAATCCTATAGTACTAGCTATAGTCCTTGACCAAGGGAGTTGGAGTAAAACTGGAGAGAAAAACCACTGTCCATTTGAGAAATACCAGGTGAGATTTATTTACTACAGAAAATTAGAGACTGTTACTATACCCCTTTCAACACACCTCTTGACTGTTTTACAAGTCAAGACAGTAGCCAATAGCAGACCACTGAGAACCAAAGAACCAGAAACCAGGAATGCAGAAAGATCCACACCAGAAAAAACAAAGCACTGTGCACTTGTTGCACAGAAAACAGCAATAATACTTGATGCAGGTTGCAAAGCTACACCAGTGAAAACAGTTGTCAAAGTTGAGTTAAATGAAGAACTAACCTTGCTACAAACACAGCCAATTGTGGCCAAAAAACAGTGAAAACTGAGTGAGAAACAATTATAAAATTACCAGATGGTTGTATGAAAATTAAAGTTGCCCCAAACTGTCTTTTTCAGTATGTACACACAGACCACCATCTAAAAAAATCCATGCACAGCAATGAATTTGGTGCTTTTGACAGCCAAATTGAATAAAAATCCTCTAGAAACGCTCCCCAGCCTTCTATAACCAAGGCAGGCATGCCTCCCAATGTTGGGTGGCCCGCCTAGAAGCGGCCAGACCTCCCTGAATCCAGAAAACCACCAAAAACCTCCAATAAAGCCCAAAATACTTAGAAAAATCCACCATAACTACTAAAACCCTTAAAACACAAAATTAAGCTAAGACAACATTGTGACATAGAATATAAAGCCAAATTAGCTCTACTTAATGGTACTAAGCACTTAAACCTAAGACTTAAGGTTAGCCCTAAAACACCAAAAACTAAATTAAACAGCTATCTTTTAAAAATAAAAAATGAGGAAATGACCCCTTAAAACTTAGAATATGAAAAATGTCAACAAGACATAAAATATAGAGAAAACCCAGGGCTATCCAATGGTAGTACCCAAATACGTATAGTCCCAATATTCACCGAATAAAACCAGGAAAAAAGCCAATTATTCAACCAATGTCAATTAAGACATACCAAAACAGCGCCAAACAGCCCAACAAAGGCCTCTGCCATTGTTGGAAGACCACACCATAGTATTTTTGGAATTTTGATTTTAGATTTTGAAGTACTGCAACAAGAAGCTGTTTTTTTGAACTTGAAGTATTTTTGTGTGGCTGGCTAGGTGTATCAATTTCCTTATTTGGTGTTTTCTCAACCTCATCAGCAGAAGTAGCTTCATATTTCAAATTATTATTATGATCATCATCATCTTCTTCTACTTCTTCTTCATTAGAGCAAGATTTGCTATTATTTGAAGCATTGGATTGATCGTGGTTTTTAGAGCTGGATTAAAAGATAAGAAAAAGATAAGAAATAATAAATAAAAAAGTAAACAATTTGGTGATAGCTTAAAGACTAATATAAAATGGTTTGCTATACTTGTCAGGCTAAGGTCAAGTACAAGGACGTGAACTAGCTTGAATGGTCAGTTGTCTAGAAGATTTTAATGGTCCTATATGAATACTGTAGTATTAATCTACTAAGTGGTAAAATATAATCAAAGATAAAGGTCTCAGTAATATAATTCTCACTATTTTTATATATGGCTTACAATCATTGTAGTTGGTAGAAAAATAGATTATATAATTCAGATACTATTCAAAAGTCTTATAAAAGTACTAATTGATATGTATTGTAATTTATTTGGTTATATTGGTTAAATTGTAATGATAAAGAATGTAGAAACAAGACCCAAAAACCTCCTCCTTTTATACACACTGAGTTCCCCAATAAATCCCTTGATATACCATCCAATACACAGTTAATGAAGCCTCAAAACAACTAATAGATCTTCCCATCAACATCCCTAGTGACCCATGACATAAGTAGACAAGTAACAACCGCCAAAATACTGTAATAATAAGGGAAATCCATCAAAATTAAAGAAAAAGACAAAAAGAGAGTATATGCGTATAAAACAATAATATAAAAGACTAAAGGAGACTTTTAAGGTTAATAATAGCTTAATAATAAGGGGGATTTACTGTAGAAATAATGGGGCTAATCCTGACATTATACTACATGAAATTCCCATTCAAAAATAACCAAAATTGACTGAGAAACCACCCAAAAACTTAAAAAAGAGTGTGAGATGTGGGGTAACTACATGCAGTTCTTGGCAGGCGCTTGCACAGGTAAATCCTTGACTAAAATTAGGCAAATTTAAGCGTGGTGATGAAATAAAGTGCCAAGAGTGAGGTTATTAATGAAATTAGTGCATATAAACAAGGTCAATGCATTATTAATTAAGCTAGGACACTAAATAAGCGCCTGTCGCCTATTTTAGTGTGTTTCCCCACAGTGGGCGTAGAATGTGGGGTAATTATAGTGTGAAAAAGCTAACTTTGCTAAAAATGAAGCTATTCACACGGGAAAAAAGCAGGCAGTATGTGGCCAGTACACAGAAGCCATTTCTGGCATAAAAAACACCAAATTTGAAAAGTGTTATTTTTATGCATTTAAATAGCCAAATCAATAGTTCTAAATAAGCCCAATTGATCTGTTAAAGCGCAATTTTGATATTCTCAATTTTATAGCACATATAGTCAACTTTTAAGTGAAATAAAGCGCATTTCTTGTTTTTTTGCATAAAACAATGAATATAACAGCTTTAAGTGTACTTAAAAATTATGTAGCCTTATACTTAAGGTTCTTAAGATTACCCTAACATATTCCAACTTAATATTAAGTACATAAGACCTATAAAAGGTGGATATATGCATGTATATAAGGTGTTATAATGGCATTTTTTGTGTATTATCATAGTTTTACTTATGTATACTATTTGTGTACTCTTATTGATTGTTCCCATGTATAGTTCATGTGTTTAACATAACTTATAATCACTTTTTACTCAGTCCTGGAGATATACAGGCTGACACTCGCCCACCCAAAAAAAACAATAAAAAAAATGATAAGTTATACATTTTATTTATTAATTTGTAATTTTCAGGTATTCAGATTAATTCTGTAGCATTAAAGATTATACTTTAAAGAAATAAAACATAATAAAATATTATGAGTACTGGTTTTTTAACCCCTCAGCTGGTTGAACAGAAGTTTATTTCTGTTTAAATTTTTTAAGAAGGGTGGATAAATTAGAAATTTCTTTTTCATGTATCCATTTATCAAATTCATTTGATTTCCCTTTAAATCTTAGTAAATACTCAGTTCCTTTTTCTTTAGTAAGGATTCTTTTCTTGAGTATTTTTTCAATCTCTGCTTTTTCCACAATTTCTTCAGGTTGCTTTTTAGGCCTTCCCCTTCTTTTTGGAAATAAGTCAGGATCATTTGCATGGTAAGGTTTCAATAATGGGATAGGGAAAACTGGATGTTTCCTATCATATGGAGCATATAATATGACTTCCACTGCATTATTCCCAACCATTTTACTTACTACAAAAGGTCCTACAAAGGGATCCTTTAATTTAACATTACCTTGTAAGTTAAAGTGTAGTGTTGATATGAGGACTTCATCTCCCTTTTTGAATTCAAATTCTTTATGAGATTTGTCCCACCTTTTCTTTTCATATTCAAATGCTTTTTGGATGCATTCTTCTGCATGCTTTCTACACATTTGTTGCATATGAATAAAGGATTTAGTGCCAGGGTGTATATCCAACCTTGGTAATTTATTTAAATGATTTACTGGGGTATTCGGTACGTATCCCAGCCAGAGTTCAAATGGTTTCTTCTCTGTTACAGAATGAGTTGTGCTGTTATAAGCAAATTCAAGGCCAGGAATTAATGTTACCCAGTCATGTGTGAATTTCTCATTGTCTTTGTATTATAATCCAAAGGCACAATATCTTCTGATCATGTCTTCTAGAGTTTGTATCATCCTCTCAGCCAGCCCATCAGTTTGTGGATGGTGTGCTGTAGACAATTTTAATTGACAACCTGATACTTCCATCAAAGATGTCCAGAACTCTGAAGTAAATTTAGGATCTCTGTCAGAGATTATGGCTTTGGGGAACCCAGCAGTATTCATCATCTGAGTCCACCATAGTAATGCCAAGTCTTTTGCAGATACCTCTTTATGGGTAGGGATAAACTTACACATTTTTGTTAATCTATCCACTATTACCCAGCAAGAATTGAAACTTTCTTTTCTTGCTAATGGCAAGCCAGTTAAAAAATCCATGTTAATAATTTCCCATGGAGCTTTTGGCTGCTCTATTTGTTGTAACAACCCAGCTCTCTTCCCAGTTAATCTTTTAGATTTCTGACAAGAGTCACATGTTTCAATGTATTTTTGTACATTCTCTTTCATGTTTATCCACCAGGCTGTATTTTTAACTCTGGTTAATGTTTTGTTAAAGTCAAAATGACCAGCTAAGATGTCATCATGACAAGTACTCAACATTAACTCTTTCATAGAAGGTGGTATTACTATTACATTGCTTAACTTTTTCCTGTAATATATATATCCATCTTCAATTGATAGTTTACCTTTTTCCAACACATTTTTATACTTTGGAGGCAAGGTTTTAATTAATGCACTCATGGAGGCATTTGTTGGATCATTAAGAATGGTAGATAGTTTAGACAAATCTTTATCAGATGAATAATTTTCCAATATAGTTTGCATAAACTCTTCTTCTAAATCAACTATATAAATCCCAAATATATGTATAACCTCATTTTCAGGTACATAAGCTGGGTTGTCAGCATCATTTGGCAAAGGACTTCTGGATAATAAATCCACATTTGAATGCAATGTTCCTGCTCTGTGAGTGATTGTCATTCTTCCTCTGTACTCTTGTACAACTAGTTGCCATCTAAACATGTGCCTATTAGGTGTTTTCATGTTTAGTAATGATTTTACTGCACTGCAATCTGTTATAAGTTCAAACTTCTGGTCTTCCAGATAGTAATGAAGTTTCTCCAAAGCCCACACCACGGCTAAACATTCTAGCTGTGTGGCACCATACCTTAATTCTGTTTTTCTTAAGGTTCTGGATATATAACAGATAACTACTTCAGATAATTTTCCATTTATTATCTGTTTCTGCTGTAAAGCAGCACCTAAACCTATGAAACTTGCATCAGTGTACAAGATAAAAGGTAGGGTGAAATCTGGCAGTCCCAATATTGGAGCTGACATTAAACATTCCTTTAATTTATTAAAGGCGTGTTGTCTTTCATTATTCCAAATGAAAGCCTCATTCTTCCTGATTAATGTTGTTAAAGGGGCTGCAATGGATTGGTAATTTTTAATATATTGTCTATAATATCCACACATACCCAAAAAACTTTGAACCTCTTTTACATTTTTAGGTATCCCAATGTTTTTAATTGCTGCCACCTTATTCTGGTCAACACAAATTTGTAATCCAGATACAACATGTCCAAGTACTTTCAAGGATTGAAATCCAAATTTACATTTCTTTAATGCAATAGTCATATTAATTTCATCCATTTTTTGAAAGACTCTTTTCAGGTGATTTAAATGTTCATCATATGTTTTTGAAAACACTATGATGTCATCAATATAGACCAATAGCCATCCTTCAACCATTTCCTGATGAAAAACACTATCCATCAATTTTTGGAAGACTGAAGGCGCATTCTTTGGGCCAAATGGCATTCTCACATACTTATATATACCCATATGTGTGGTTATTAATAAGTAATTTTGAGAATTTCTTTCCACAGGAATCTGGTGGTAACCCTTGTTCCCATCCAGACAGGAAATATATTTTGCTCCTTGTAAGGTAGCATGGATAGAAGCTATCCTTGGTAGAGGGTAAATATCATCTACTGTGTATGTATTCAGAGCTCTATAATCACCGCATAATCTTGCCTTATCTTTTTCATAAGAGATTAATACTGGTGAAATGACACAATACTTAGGTGTTGTGTCCACTTTTTCAACAATACTCATTTCCAACAACAATTTTATATTGTCTTCAATATCTTTCCTTTTTGCAGGAGATGCTGGGTAAGGTTTCTTTTTTAAGCTGCCAGGAATATTATCCAAATCACAGCTTAGAGAGATTTTCATCTCATGGTCTTTGACCAATCCTAGTTCATTTGAACCATGAGCAAATGCCATAGGATATGATTTAATCAATCTCAAAATATCTTCTTCTTCAATTTTTGAGAGTTGAGGACTGAAAGAGGCCTTTTGGATTTCATTTTCCAATTCAACCACTTCATTGGTGGTTCTTCCACCTTGAAGTTGTTCTTTTCTAGGAGAAATGGCATATACTGAATTTTCAGAACATATTTTGAATTTTCTTTTACCATTCACGCCTACGGTGAAACAACTGTTTGCAGGATCTAGTTTAATGCCAAATTTTGTCAATAAATCATTGCCAATAATAAACCAATCACTACAATTATTATTATCCATTACTACAAATTCACAAACTGCTCTAACATATCCATTATTATATTTAAAGAATACAGCAGTTTTGTATTTGCCAATTGTACTTAATACTGAACCAAAACCCCTCCAGTTCTTTGTCTGAACAGGTTCTAGTTTTTCCTGGTACTTACTATCAAGTTTCATTAATGTATTAATTGAAACTACACTACCTGCAGCCCCAGTGTCAAGAATGGCATTCATTTCTTTTCCACATATGATAATAGGTGCTCTGATAAGTGTTATTTTGTAAGTATCATGAGATACATCTTTAATTATTTCAGCTTCCTCTATGGAAGTTAAAGATGTGTCTGTATGAGGTATAGCATCATTCAGGAACATTATATCCTGTTCTAATACAAATATCTCATTTTCATCATCACTGTAAGATATGTTACTTTTGCAATCCTCACTAGATTCCACATTCTCATCTTCATGATTACTAGGTTCAGAATTCTGAGAGGTTTCAATAACATTTATTCTCTTCTTACACGTGTGACCCTTAACCCAAGGTTCATTACATTTGTAACAAGTGTTATTTTCTTGTCTCTTAGGGACAAGGGGAGCTGAAGGTTTTTTCTTTTCCACTGGTAACTTACTTGTAGTAGGTTTTACCACGTCAACACTTTGTCTGTAATTACTATACTTGGTTTCATACTTGTGGTTTAATAATATCTCATTGCATATATAAATGAATCCAGAGGTATCTCTGATAGTTTCAGTTCTAGCTACAATAATATCTCTAACTGATATAGGCAACTTGTATATTATTTTTTCTTTCCACTCTTCATAATCCATTTTTGGATCCATAGCTTTCATGATTTTTATTAAATTCATTAAGAAGACCATGGGTTTATCTCCAGCATTTGGATTATATCTGGCCTTTTCATACAATCTTTGTTGAGTGATTCTAAATTTTGGGCCACCAAATTGCCTTTCAATTAGTGCCTTCCATTCATTCCAGGAGTAATTAATTCCCTCACTCAATACAGATTCAAACCATAATAAGGCCACATCTGTAAATAAAGATATTAAATTTGAAGTAATTTCTTCATCAGGTAGTTTGTATGAAAATTTTAAGTTATCAATTCTTTGTATGAATTGTTGCCAATCAGATTTTGAATCCCCGTCAAAAGAAGGGTACTGATCTAACTTAGGCCAGTTCTTTTGGCTAGTTTTTGCTTCCCTAACCTGAGGAATATTGAGTAATTCACTTACTTTAGAAAGATGATCACTTATTTCATCTTTTACTGATTTTATATTCTCAGAGCCCATGACACTATGTTCATGTTCCATCATTGGTTTATCATCAGCGTGTTTCATAAAAACTGGTACTCTTCCTACATAAGAGGTATTATCCTTTATTGTTTCAGTATTTTTCAAAATGTTAGCTAATTCAATTTCTACTCTTTGTAACCTATCTTTTATCACAGGTACATGAGTTAAGGTATCATTTACATTTGAAAAAGACAATTTTACACGTCCCTCTATGGTGGCCATAATATTCTGAGAATGTTCTAATTTAATTTCTAAATTTTTAATCTCAGAATTTAATCTTTTGTTTTCATTGATCAATTCATTATTTGAATTCTCAATAAATTTTAACTTATTGGCTGTTGTACTCAATAATTGTGTGATGTTTAATAATACACTTTCCGTATTATTGTTGGACTCTCTAGAGAATTCTTCCAATTTTTCAATTCTTAATAATAATTTACTAATTATTTTTGATTCCATTGGATTTTCTTCTTGAAAATATTCAATTTTGTCTGTTTCCAATTCAGAAGATTCATCATAAGGGTCAAGTTTTAATTCATTTGATTCCATTTTTATATTAATAGTATTTTCCTGGTGGTCAATAAAACTATGTACATTGTCCTCATTTAAAGACAAGTCTAACATGTTATTTTCAAATGAATAATTTTTTAAATCCTTATCAATTATATCTAATAACTCTCTATCAATTTCATTACCTATAAGTAATTCATTGTTAGGATTATATAATTGATCCTGAGAAGATGGATGACTTACCACGGTCTTATTCTATTTCCCCTGCCTCTCCTTGGCTTTCCCCTGTAAGGGTGACTGCTGGATCCCTGTTGAGGAGGACTGTTGTAGTTTTGGGCATACCAATCCCACTTCCATTCGCTTACAGTTATCTTTTGGTCCTCTTCTGGGACTGGAGGTGTTGCTGTGGTATTTGGTGCCACTGGTTGTTGATGAGACCTTATATCCACTAGAGCCTGGTTGACTTCTATAAAGCCCTGTTCCGCCCTTTTCTCAAGATTGTTGATCTGGTCTAACATATTGTTTACTCTTATTGTTAGTGTATTCAGTAGGGTTGAGAGGGAGTGAATTTGCTCTTGTAAGGTGTTTTTGGACTTCTTTATTGACATTTGTTTTAAGAGCTTTTCCTTTTCCTCCATGGACATTGGTGGGGTGTTGTTTCTTGTTACTGGTGATTCTTGACCCTCCATTTGGATGTCCTGTAACAGGTCTTTCAGCTCTAGTTCTTAAGTTATAAGGTTTTGCCTTATTACTTACAATGTCATTGTTGTCACACATTTTTACATGGAATTTTAAAGAATTGAAAGTTTAGATATGAAAAAATTCAAAAAGGAGTTTAATCAGTATTTATTAATACCACTGAAGACAATTTTATTGCTTACTTATTGGTATGAAGTGAATCTTTAAGTGCCAAAAGTCAAATATGCTTTTATGTGGTCACTTGATTTAACTGGTCTACAATATGTAGCCCTGTTTTTATATTTAAAAAAGAAAATTTGTTAGTAAGATTCTTTCCAAATATTAAATGAATTTTACAAACCAAAAAAAGGGATTAAGAGTCCTGTAAAAAGAAACCAATTAATCAGTTTAATTGGTTATCATCTGCAAAGATCACAAATTTAATTGGTCTATTGAAAGACTCCCACTAAGAACAATTATATGTTAAATTAGTGGTAAAATTTTTGATTCAATATCACAATTTTATTATATAACAGGGCTTCTTTTTCTGAAATCACTTTATAAGTGACCCCAACCTGTTGTAATTATCCAAATATTTCTATAGGGATATTATTTACGTGTACCTTCTTTGAAAATTTCACTTACTGGATTATAACAGAATTCTTGAGGAAAGGTCCCCAATTGTCAGGCTAAGGTCAAGTACAAGGACGTGAACTAGCTTGAATGGTCAGTTGTCTAGAAGATTTTAATGGTCCTATATGAATACTGTAGTATTAATCCACTAAGTGGTAAAATATAATCAAAGATAAAGGTCTCAGTAATATAATTCTCACTATTTTTATATATGGCTTACAATCATTGTAGTTGGTAGAAAAATAGATTATATAATTCAGATACTATTCAAAAGTCTTATAAAAGTACTAATTGATATGTATTGTAATTTATTTGGTTATATTGGTTAAATTGTAATGATAAAGAATGTAGAAACAAGACCCAAAAACCTCCTCCTTTTATACACACTGAGTTCCCCAATAAATCCCTTGATATACCATCCAATACACAGTTAATGACGCCTCAAAACAACTAATAGATCTTCCCATCAACATCCCTAGTGACCCATGACATAAGTAGACAAGTAACAACCACCAAAATACTGTAATAATAAGGGAAATCCATCAAAATTAAAGAAAAAGACAAAAAGAGAGTATATGCGTATAAAACAATAATATAAAAAACTAAAGGAGACTTTTTAAGGTTAATAATAGCTTAATAATAAGGGGGACTTACTGTAGAAATAATGGGGCTAATCCTGACATTATACTATGTGAAATTCCCATTCAAAAATAACCAAAATTGACTGAGAAACCACCCAAAAACTTAAAAAAGAGCGTGAGATGTGGGGTAACTACATGCAGTTCTTGGCAGGCGCTTGCACGGGTAAATCCTTGACTAACATTAGGTGAATTTAAGCGTGGTGATTAAATAAAGTGCCAAGAGTGAGGTTATTAATGAAATTAGTGCATATAAACAAGGTCAATGCATTATTAATTAAGCTAGGACACTAAATAAGCGCCTGTCGCCTATTTTAGTGTGTTTCCCCACAGTGGGCGTAGAATGTGGGGTAACTATAGTGTGAAAAAGCTAACTTTGCTAAAAATGAAGCTATTCACACGGGAAAAAAGCAGGCAGTATGTGGCCAGTACACAGAAGCCATTTCTGGCATAAAAAACACCAAATTTGAAAAGTGTTATTTTTATGCATTTAAATAGCCAAATCAATAGTTCTAAATGAGCCCAATTGATCTGTTAAAGCGCAATTTTGATATTCTCAATTTTATAGCGCATATGTCAACTTTTAAGTGAAATAAAGCGCATTTCTTGTTTTTTTGCATAAAACAATGAATATAACAGCTTTAAGTGTACTTAAAAATTATGTAGCATTATACTTAAGGTTCTTAAGATTACCCTAAAATATTACAACTTAATATTAAGTACATAAGACCTATAAAAGGTGGATATATGCATGTATATAAGGTGTTATAATGGCATTTTTTGTGTATTATCATAGTTTTACTTATGTATACTATTTGTGTACTCTTATTGATTGTTCCCATGTATAGTTCATGTGTTTAGCATAACTTATAATCACTTTTTACTCAGTCCTGGAGATATAAAGGCTGACAATACTACTCATGAAAGAAATGACATACCTTTTGAACAAATTTTGGCTATTTTGTTTAGATTTTTGAGATATTGCATAAGAGGAATCCTTGGCAGGAGGAGTTTTAGTAGTACTGACAAAACTAGAGCCCCTAGAAAGTCTCATTCTTTTTGAACGTTGAAGAATAGTTTTATCTCCCTTTTGAGATGTTTATGCATGGCCTTCAGGGTCAGCTCTTTCATTATTATCATTGTCTTTGATGATAATGACATAATTGGGAGGAATGATTCTTTTTTTCATAAGCTGAATTTGAATAAGTTTTAAAGAAAAACGGTCAATAATCTATCTTACTAAGTTTAAAAAAAATTATTATTAAATTATTGCTCACATTTTTCTAGGTCATAAATGTATTCAAGCACATTGTTATATGCATTTGAAATATAAGATGGAAAAGGCCTCTGGCTAAGAGTTGACAGTAGTTCTTCAGTTTTGCCTTTAGCAAATTCAGGTATGTTGCCATATTGAGATTGGGTAATTTTGGTCCTTTTGTTGGCAAGAGAAGGGGGGTTTGGAGACATGCCTAGAGGTCGTTGTTTCTTGAGTTTGAAGGATTCAAATTGAGGATGCTGATGAGATTTTTTCAAATAACTACTTGGTGCTAATATATCAAATATATTCATGGAAAAGAAAATTTAGTGCAAGAAGATACAAAAGATAAAGTAATAGATCTTAATTAAAGGAGGTGTCTGTTTATCACAAGGCATTTTAATGACTTATTACTTGAATGAAATAAAAATTCTTATATCAAAGGAATAAATAGATAAATAATATATATTACAATTGGGATTTAGTAGCTGTACTAGCACAGATAAATGTGATAACCAAAAGATGATAGTAGTAAAATTGAGAGAAATAAATTAATGAAGAAATGTGGTACAAAACAAGAGGCTTTATATATTACCAGAAGTAGGTTTTTGATAGGGGTTCTTTTACAATGGGATCAAGCTAGCAAGCATATTGGAAAATAGTCCGATTATAATAATGGGTTTAGTAAGGAAAGGGATGTAACTAGAAATAAACATTAGGGGCTTTAAAGTATGACAAACAAAGAAAATGTACAATTTGCAATTTGAAAATTGCAAATGGTAAATTTTTGATAATGTAAATTTGACTAATTTAAATATTTAAATTAATTTTTAAATATTGACATCATGTAATATGATAAAGGGATCTATTATTGGAAATTTTGACGTATTTTCATGTTATAAAAGAAGGGGCACAAAAACAAAGGAAAAAGATAATTTAAAAAAACAGGATAAAAAAAGTTAACACTAAATAATATTATATAAAATTATTAAAAAAAACTAATTTATTCTATGATAGGAGTTTGTTTGGGCTGCACAGGCACCCAGCAGAAAAAACCTAGTCTAAACTTAGTTAGAGTTAAATTGATATAATAAATCAGAAATAGAAACAATTAAGAATCTTAAAATATGTATAAAGTATAAAAGTAATTAAAATTATTGCCTTATAAACTCTGATAACCAAGTACAAAAGTTATAATTATTTAAGAGTATTTTACAGATTTTTACAAGTTTCTGTACTGTAAACATCATTCAAAAGTAATTGATGAGCTTGTTCCACTGAGATAACTAAGTTAAAAAAATAGATAATGGATATATGTTTCTAACTTGAGCTATTATTGAATAGGAACAGTCAAAAAAATATAGCAGGATTAATTAGTGTATATTTTACATTGATGTAAAACTTGGATGATAAAGAAGTAAAAAACTTTAAATCAGGACTAAAAAAATAAACAAATAAAATAGGAATACTAGGAATAGGTATTATAAAGATTATAAACAATATCTAATAAATATTGATCAAAATAAATTACTAGTAATCGCAAAAAATATAGTACTCTTTTACCTTAAAATAAAAATATCAACTACTCATAATATACTAAAAATTACCTACAAATAGCTAAAGGATTCCTCTTTACCAAAAGAGCATGGTAAGGAATATTAAGATAATCAATTCCATTAAACTATTTTGAGAAAAAGTGTCCAGCATAATTTTGGCCAAACTTGTTCTGGAAATTTTCCAATTTGAAGATGGTAGGGTGCATGTTTATTTAAGAAAGGTGAGGTGTTCCTCATAAAAGTGTCCAACACAAGTTTGGCCAAACTTGTGCTGGACACTTTACCTAAAAAGAATTTGATGCCATCAATTATCTTCATTATATGGGCTACTTTTTTGGTTTTCCTTGCAATTTTTAGTCACTGGTCTTGTTCAAAGTGTCCAGCACAAGTTCGGCCATACTTGTGCTGGACACTTTTATGAGGAACACCTCACTTCTCTTAAATAAACATGCACCTTACCAACTTCATGTTGAAAATGTGTCAAGCACAAGTATGGCCAAACTTGTGCTGGACACTTTGACCAAGACCAGTGACTAAAAATTGCAAGGAAAATCAAAAAAAAAATAGCCCATATAATAAAGATAATTGATTTCATCAAAATGTTTTTTGGGTAAAAGTGTCCAGCACAAGTTCAGCCAAACTTTTGCTAAAAAATTTTATGAGGAACACCTCACTTCTCTTAAATAAACATGCACCTTACCAACTTCATATTGGAAATGTGTCCAGCACAAGTTTGGCCAACTTTTGCTGGACACATTTCCCCAAAAAACATTTTGATAGCATCAAAAATCTTCATGTTATAGCCTATTTTTATTTAATTTCCTTGAATTAATAAGCTACTGTCCATAAACAAAGTGTCCAGAACAAGTTTGGCCAAACTTGTGCTGGTCACTTTTCCAATATTAATTTGGTAATGTGCATGTATATTTAAGAGAAGTGAGTTGTTCCTAATAAAAGTGTCCAGCAAAAGTATGGCTGAACTTGTGCTGAACACTTTTACCCAAAAAACATTTTGATCACATAAAAAATCTTCATGTTATACCCTTTTTTTATTTAATTTCCTTGAATCAATAAGTTACTGTCCATGACCAAAGTGTCAAGAATAAGTTTGGCCACAATTTTTCTGGACACATTTCAAATATTAAGTTAGTAAGGTACATGTTTATTTAAGAGAAGTGAGATGTTCCTCATTAAAGTGTCCAGCACAAGTACAGCCAAACTTGTTCTGGACACTTTTACCTAAAAACAATTTGATGCAACCAATTATCTTCATTATAAGGGCTATTTTTTGGGTTTTCTTTACAATTTTAGTCACTCATCTTGGTCAAAGTGTCCAGCACAAGTTCTGCCATACTTGTGCTGGACACATTTACAATATGAAGTTGGTAAGGTGCATTTTTATTTAAGAGAAGTGTGGTGTTCCTGATGAAAGTGTCAAGCACAAGTACAGACGATCTGGTGCTGGAAACTTTTACCTAAAAACAATTTGGTGCCATCAATTATCTTCATTATATGGGCTATTTTTATTTTTTGGTTTTCCTTGCAATTTTTAGTCACTGGTCTTGGTCAATGTCAGGCTGTGGTAAAGTACAAAGACGTGAACTAGCTTTAATGGTCAGCTGTCTAGAAGATTTTAATGGTCCTGTATGAATACTGTAGTACAAATCCACTAAGTTGTAAAATGTAATCAAAATTAAAGGTCTCAGTAATATAATTCTCACTATTTTTATATATGGCTTACAATCTTTGTAGTTGGTATAAAAATAGATATTATAATTCAGATACTATTCAAAAGTCTTATAAAAGTACTAATTGATATGTATTGTAATTTATTTGGTTACATTGGTAAATTGTAAATGATAAAGAATGTAGAAACAAGACCCAAAAACCTCCTCCTTTTATACACACTGAGTTCCCCAATAAATCCCTTGATTTACCATCCAATACACAGTTAATGACACCTCAAAACAACTAATAGACCTTCCCATCAACATCCCAAGTGACCCATGACATAATTAGACAAGTAACAACTGTCAAAATCCTGTGATAATAAGGGAAATCCATCAAAATTAAAGAAAAAGACAAAAAGAGAGTATATGCGTATAAAACAATAATATAAAAGACTAAAAGAGACTTTTTAAGGTTAATAATAGCTTAAGAGTAAGGGGTATTTACTGTAGAAATGGAGGGGCTAATCCTGACATTATACTACGTGAAATTCCCATCTAAAAATAACCAATATTGACTGAGAAACCACCCAAAAACACAAAAAAGAGCATGAGATGTGGGGTAACTACATGCAGTCCTTGGCAGGCGCTTGCACGGGTAAATACTTGACTAAAATTAGGCAAATTTAAGCATGGTGATGAAATAAGATGCCGAGAGTGAGATTATTAATGAAATTAGTGCATATAAAGAGGGTCAATGCATTATTAATTAAGCTAGGACACTAAATAAGTGCCTTTCGCCTATTTTAGTGTGTTTCCCCACAGTGGGCATAGAATGTGGGGTAATTATAGTGTGAAAAAGCTAACTTTACTAAAAATGAAGCTATTCACACGGGAAAAAAGCAGGCAGTATGTGGCCAGTACACAGAAGCCATTTCTGGCATAAAAAACACCATATTTGAAAAGTGTTATTTTTATGCTTTTAAATAGCCAAATCAATAGTAATAAATGAGCTCAATTGATCTTTCAAAGCGCATTTTTGATATTCTCAATTTTATAGCGCATATAGTCAACTTGTAAGTGAAATAAAGCACATTTCTTGTTTTTTGCGTAAAACAATGAATATAACAGCTTTAAGTGTACTTAAAAATTTAGTAGCCTTATACTTAAGGCTCTTAAGATTACCCTAACATATTACAACTTAATATTAAGTACATAAGACCTATAAAAGGTGGATATATGCATGTATATAAGGTGTTATAATGCCATTTTTTGTGTATTATCATAATTTTACTTATGTATACTGTTTGTGTACTATCATTTATTGTTCCCATGTATAGTTCATGTGTTTAACATAACTTATAAGAAATTTTTAGTCAGTCCTGGGGATATACAGGATGAAAGTCAATGTGTCTAGCACAAGTTGGGCCAAAGCTGTTCTGGACACTTTTATGAGGAACACCTCACTTCTCTCAAAAAAACATGCACCTTACCAACATCATATTGGAAATGAGTCCAGCACAAGTATGGTTGAACCTGCTCTGGACACTTTTAGAAAGATGAGTGACTGAAAATTGCAAGGAAAATTGAAAAAATAGCCCATATAATGAAGATAATTGATTGCATCAAATAGTTTTTAGGTAAAGGTGTACAGCAAAAGTTGGGCTGTACTTGTGCTGGAAACATTTATGAGGAACATCTTACTTCTCTTAAATTAACATGCACCTTACCAACTAAATATTGGAAGTGTGTGCAGAAAATGTTTGGCCAAACCTGTGCTGGACACTTTGTTCATGGACAGTAACTTATTTATTCATGGAAATTAAATAAAAATTGGCTATAACATGAACATATTTGATGTGATCAAAATGTTTTTAGGTTAAAGTGTCCAGCACAAGTTCAGCCATACTTGTGTTGGACACTTTTATGAGGAACACCTCACTTCTCTTAATTAAACATGCACCTTACCGACTTAATATTGGAAAAGTGACCAGCACAAGTTTGGACAAACTTGTGCTGGACACTTTGGTCATGGATGGTACCTTAGTAGTTCAAGGAAATTAAATAAAAATAGGCTGTAACACCACACAATATGGGGGGCAGACTTGCTAGCAAGTCCACAACCTTGGACCCAAACTCATCCCAGATTGAACACACCTTGAGCTATTGACAAAGGAAGCATAAAATCAGGGATGAACACAACTCAGCTGAAAAGTTTTAGGTGGGTGTTCAAGTAGAGTTCAGTATGGGTTCAGTATGAGTTCAGTCTGAGTTCCATCTGAGTTACATCTGAGTTCAGTTTGAGGACTTGCTAGCAATTCCACCCCCTATATTGCATAGTGTAAAATAGAGATATTTGATGCCATCAAAATTTTTTTTGGGGAAATGTGCATGTTGTTTTAAGAGAAGTTAGGTGTTCCTCATAAAAGTGTCAAGCACAAGTATGGCCGAACTTGTGCTGGACACTTTTACCTAAAAACTATTTGATGCCATCATTCATCATAATTATATGGGCTAGTTTTTTATATTTCCTCGCAATTTTTTGTTACTGGTATTAGTCAAAGTGTCTAGCACAAGTTCAGCCAAAATTGTGCTGGACACATTTTGAATATCAAGCTGGTAAGGTGAATTTTTATTTAAGAGAAGTGAGGTGTTCCTCATTAAAGTGTCAAGAACAAGTACGGCTGAACTTGCACTGGACACTTTTACCTAAAAGCAACTTGATGCCATAAATTATCTTAATTATATGGTCTATTTTTTTTTTTGTTTTCTTTTCAATTTTGGTCACTGGTATTGGTCAAAGTGTCCAGCACAAGTTCAGCCAAACTTGTGCTGGACACATTTCCAATTAAATGTTGGTAAGGTGCATGTTTACTTAAGAGAAGTGAGGTTTTACTCAAAAAAAGGTCCAGAACAAGTATGGCCAAACTTGCTCCTCATAAAAGTGTCAAGCACAAGTAAGGCCAAACTAGTGCTTGCCCCTTTAATGAGGAAAACCTCACTTCTATTAAATAAACATGCACCTTACCAACTTCTTATTGGAACTTTTTCCAGCACAAGTTTGGCTGAACTTGTGCTGGACACTTTGACCAATACCAGTGACCAAAAATTGAAAGGAAAACTAAAAAAAATAGAGCATATAATTAAGATAATTGATGGCATCAAATTCTTTTAAGGTAAAAGTGTCTAGCACAAGTTCGGCCATAATTTTTCTGTTCACTTTAATGAGGAACACCTCACTTCTCTTAAATATAAATGCACCTTACCAACTTGATATTCAAAATGTGTCAAGCACAAGTTTAGCTGAACTTGTGCTAGACAAATTTACCAAAATAATATTTTGTTGGAATCAAATATCTTCATGCTATAGCCTATTTTTATTTAATTTTATTTAATTATTAAGCTACTGTCCATGACCAAAGTGTCCATCACAAGTTTGGACGAGCTTGTGCTGGTTGCTTTTCCAATATTAAGTTTGTAAGATACATGTTTATTTAAGAGAAGTGTGTTGTTCCTCATAAAAGTGTCCAGCACAAGTAAGGCTGAACTTGTGCCAGACACATTTACCCAAAAAAAATTTTGATGACATCAATTATCTTCATGTTATAGTCTATTTTTTTAAAATTTCCTTGAATCAATAAGTTACTGTCCATGACCAAAGTGTCCAGCACAATTTGGCCAAACTTGTTCTGTACACATTTCCAATATTAAGTTGGTAAGCTGCATGTTTATTTAAGAGAAGTGAGATGTTTCTCATAAAAGTTTCCAGCACAAGTATGGCTGAGCTTGTGCTAGACACTTTCACCTAAAAATAAATTGATTCAATCAATTATCTTCATTATATGGCTTATTTTTTTGGTTTTCCTTGCAATTTTTAGTCACTTGTCTTGGTCAAAGTGTCCTGCACAAGTTTGGCCATACTTGTGCTGGACACATTTCTAATATGAAGTTTTTAAGGTGTATGTTATTTTAAGAGAAGTGAGGTGCACCTTATAAAAGTGTCCAGCACAAGTACAGCAGAGCTTGTGCTGGACACTTTTACCTAATAAAAATTTGATGCCATCAATTATCTTCATTATATGGGCTATTTTTTTTTTGGCTTTCCTTGCAATTTTTAGTCACTGGTCTTTTTCAAAGTGTCCAGCATAGGTTTGGCTGTACCTGTGCTGGACACATTTCAAATATGAAGTTGGTAAGGTGCATGTTTATTTAAGAGAAGTGAGGTTTTCCTCAAAATAGTGTCTAGCACAAGTACGGCCGAGCTTGTGCTGGATACTTTTACCTAAAAAAAATTTGATGCCATCAGTTATCTTCATTATATGGGCTATATTTTTGGTTTTCCTTGCAATTTTTAGTCACTGGTCTTTGTCAAAGTGTCCAGCACAAGTTTGGCCAAACTTGTGCTGGACACCTTTATGAGGAACACCTCACTTCTCTTAAATAAACATGCACCTTACCAACTTCATATTGGAAATGTGTCCAGCATAAGTACATCCAAATAAGACCAGTGACTATAATCTGCAAGGAAAACCAAAAAAAAGCCCATATAATGAAGATAATTGATGGCATCAAATTGTTTTCAAGTAAACGTATCCTGTACAAGCTCAGCTGTACTTTTTCTAGACACTATTATGAGGAACACCTCACTTCTCTTAAATAAAAATGCACCTTTACCAACTTCATATTGGAAATATGTCCAGCACAGGTACAGCCAAACTTATGCTGGACACTTTGACAAAGACCAGTTACTAAAAATTGCAAGGAGAACCAAAAAAAAAATTAGCCCATATAATGAAGATAATTTATGGCATCAAGCTGTTTTTAGGTAAAAGTGTCCAGAACAAGTTTGGCCGTACTTGTGCTAAACACTTTTATGAGGAACACCTAACTTCTCTTAAATAAAAATGCACCTTACCAACTTCATATATGAAATGTGTCCAGCACAAGTTTAGCCAAACTTGTGCTGGACAATTTGGTCATGGACAGTAACTTATTAATTCAAGGATATTAAATAAAAATATACTATAACATGAATAAATTTGATGCCATCAAAATCTTTTTGGGTAAAAGTGTCCAGCACAAGTTTGGTCATACTTGTACTGGACACTTTTTAAGGAACACCTCACTTCTCTTAAATAAACATGCACCTTACCAACTTCATATTGTAAAAGTGTCCAGCACAAGTATGGCTGAGCTTGTGCTGGACACTTTTACCCAAAAATTTAGATAGCATCAATTATTTTTAGTATGTGGGCTTTTTTCTTTGGCTTTCCTTGAAATAATAAGAGACTGTCCATAGCCAGAGTGTCCAGAACAAGTTTGGCCAAACTTGTACCGGACACATAGCACAATACTTAAAATATGCTTAAGTATTTTTATCAATTAAATGTTATTAAATCCTCTTTTGTTTTATTAAGGCAAGAAAAGAAATATAAGCTGATGATTGTTTTGTTTTTAATGATTAATAATTTTCAATTATTGTTGTGATAGGTGACATTTAAAAAGTTATTTTTTCTTAAGATCCTTGAGAACTTGAATTTCCATAGGTTGAATGCTTTAATTTTTTGTATATATTTTGTTTAATAACTATGGTAATGGATTATTGAGTGTCTTTAATGACTTTTCTTTTTTTCCAGGGATAGTGTTTACTTTCATTAATTTTTTCACATGTGCATTTTTATACTAGTCTTTTGTGATTTTTAGCCAAAAAAAAGCCATCATAATTCTTGAAAAACAGGTATGTTAAATTTAAAATCAGAGACTAATCCTATTCTTATTTTTGGTTTTAATTTCATCTTGTTGTAAGTATCTGAGAAGAGATTCAAACCAATTCATTGCAACTTCATATATTGTGAATAAAAATTTTTCACATTTATTTAATCAAAACTTATATCATGTCTTAAAGTTTTACAAAAATATATATCTATTTTTCTATCCTCAATATTTTCATAATTGTAAATTCTTTTGCTCCCTCTTATCTTATACATTGATTGGCATTTTTTTTGAAAAAAGAATTTTAAAGTTATTTAAAAAAATAGACTACTATCACTCTATATGCATAGTTACCAGTGGGGTAAAATATTTAAGGTGCTGCTTCTTTATCTAATGCTATATTTACTTTGTCAAAATATATATCTTCTTGAACCTCCAGTAACTCCCTCTCATTAAGTGACAAATTTTCTAAATATCCAGGTTAATAGCAGTTTTTTACCAAAAATTTAGGCACATTTAAGATAACATCTGTTGAAGCTGTCTTTTTAGTTAAGCAATCATAAAGTTTCTTCATTTGAGCCTTTTCAACATTTGAATGGGCCCTCCTTTTAGTCAAGTTGTCAATTTTATCTAAATTTTCATCAAGTTTTGGATTTCTCCATCCAGGAACTACTCATATAGGAAATTTCTCTTCTGGATGGGGTGGGGCTTCTTCTAAATCAGACATGAGACTTGTATCATGAAAAATTGCTACAAAGCCTGGCCGATCAATGCACTTTTTTCTTGCCATGTCATAGCAGTTTTTTGAAATATAAAATAAAATCAAATTAGTAAAAGACTTTTTTTAGTTATTATGCTTTAATAAATAACTTTTTTTGATAATGCTTTATCTGTTCTCTTGATCTATTTTCCTTTCTGCTTGCCTCAATCAACTCAATGTTTTGACTAGCCACCTTTCAAATCTTCTTTCCCTTGTTGACCACCCATTGCTTGACAATGATTGGTGTAAACCTGAGTTTTGCTGAATTAATATATTTCAATGTTGAGAGCCACTTAGTACAATTGTCTAATACTACACTCCCCATTACTTGATTCCATTTTGACTTGGAGAAATTTTGACAGTTCCAATCAAAGGCGAGTCAACAAAATCCTTTCTCTTGAAGCTCTCGTTCCAAATTTATTTTACAGAGATTGGTACAGAAGCTCTTTCCTTCAGTCCTCGGGGCTCAGGTGCTGAAATAAAAGTTGGTAGATGGATTTTGGAACATAAGAGCATGGTAGTATTTGTTAAAATAAATTGATGATCAGCAGCTGAATTTTCCTGCGGTGCATTTTGATCCTGTTATAATGCTGTTTCAATTGTCAATTTTTTGTTATCATGCCAAATCTTCCAATCTGTAACTTCTTTGTTTGTTTGGCCAATAGGAAACTCAGATACATTAATGGGTCCACCAAGACAGAACTTCAAAAAGTGATAGATATTTAAGTTCATAGAATCTGAGCTCCTTGGTACATCACACCCCGTAACTATGCTTCTAACCATTTTCAAGTTTTGGTCATTTTGAAGTGACTCAGCATCTAGTATTCTGCACTGATCAGTAGCTCAAATTATAAGAGAGGGATTAACTGCAAATTTTTAAAAATAAAATTTGGTAAGCCTATTTTAAAACATAAAAGCATGTTGGAAAATTTTACTCACCATGTCTACTGGTACTAGCTGCTGGATTAGTAGAAGTGGTTTCCCCACAGTTTCCAAGAGACTGATTCAACAACATACTAGCACAATTATTCCCTCCCTACACTTTTTGCTTGCTGCTGAAAATTACAAGGTGCAGATTGACCATCTGTATTTGTGATATTAGAAGAGCAATCAGTTGATCGAATTTGGGGATCTGATAAAGACTGAGGAGGAGGTTAGGGTTAAACTGGATTTTCTCTAGAATTTTGAGGGGGAAAAGGACCCGAATCACCCATTTTGGGATTTTGAGGAGGAGGATTATTTTTCCCTCTAATGTTACTTGCTAATGGAGTATCAACCTGCATGGAATCACCAGTATTAGACATTCTGTGCTTTATAAATAATAAAATAAAAATTATTAACTTTCAGAATATAGACAAGATAATATTAAAGAGAAATTAACTATACATTTTAATGGTGAGTTTAATGAATAAATTATTCAAGCAAAAAAATAGTTGAAAACTTGGTTTTATTGGCTTGTAAAATATGGTCCTTAGATTTTTCAACCCTGGTTCTGAACTATTTATAATATTTTTCAAGTATAAGTAGACTTTCTATAGCACATTGAATTCCTTTTAGTTGAAATTAAATTTAAAATAAAATGTCACTCATTAATAGCAGAGTTTCTAAACCGTAAATAATTCCCTTGTTATTGTTTGCTTAAACATTTAGGCAAAATCTCAAAAAGTTTTATTTATTAATCTTGCATCTAGCTGTTCCAAAAATCTATTAAAAACATTCCAAATCCTAAATAATTTCAAATATATTAACAAAAATAAAATTTCCATGTTGTTTAATTTTTTTTACTTACTAGTGTCTGAAGTCCAACAGCTGTGATAACATTGTACTTTATTCCAAGAATTCCCCTTTGGTGCTGTAAAGTGGCCCCATGTCCAATAATTGAATCTTGATTTATCACAATTTGTGTTGCTTTCTCTACTCTTAATAAACAGCAATGCACTTTTGGAAACCCCTCATAGGGATCTTTTTTTGTATCTTCTGGTATAAGCTCTTTAAATGGACTTACAATCAGATAGAATTTTTCATTATCATCCTTTGAACTTAAAAGCTGATCAATATGCCCAAATTGACTATCTTTTCCAAAGTAGAATTCAATGGTATAATTCCTAGGATTCTGGTCATGAGTTGTATAATGCTTTCCATGGATTAATATGCTTTCTACATTTTCAACTACCCAGTCTCCTACCTTCTCTGATGGTAACAAAGCCCGTTTAAATGTCTCTTTTCTCAAGTGTGCCCTTACCCATTTTGTAAATAATGCCTCAGTTAAATGTATATGTCTCTTTTTTGTATCATGTTCAATTTTTTTAATATTAGATACATGCTGAGCATCATCTTCAGCTTCACCAAGTTCCAATACACTAGACTTCCAATGCCAGTGCTTGAGCATGGTTTGTGGTATTTCTTCTATGTTCAGTAAAAATAAATCAGCTCATTTGCATTTTTAAGCACCCACTTGAAAAACTAAATACCTGGATGATGATTGTTTGGAATTTCTGATAATATACCATTAACTCTTTTAGCAGCCCAAGTAGCCATACCTACAGGTGGACCAACACATTTAATCATTTCTGGAAAATGTTGAGTGAAATGCAGATTTGGCTTAAAGCTAATATTTTTCCAACCTTCTTCCAAGCAGTTATGATACTCCAATACACCACGGGAAATCTGGGGGTGAACTGCTAGCAGTTCCCTCTTTTTGAAACTATCAGGAATTTGTCAGAAAACTGTTGGGAAACCATCCTGAAACTGTCAGAAAGATGTTTTTAAATCTGATGAAAAAACATTGAAAAAATAAACTGTCACAGATTGAATCCAGAACAATCCCTCCTTGAGCAGAGCTTAAGAACCACATTGAACATCAGTTAATCTCAGGTTTGGCAAAAGGTTGAACAACATCACTTAGCATACCTTAATATTCAAATATTAAACTTGAATATATGTTGCGTGTATGATATAGATGCATATGCATTTGAATTTGCATGGTGGATACTTATTGCATGCTAAAAATTGATGTGAAATGCCTATCCAAAGTGTATGCATAATGACTATGAAGAATAAATATGCATAAAAAATATGCATAAAAATATGCATAGTGATTATGCATAAAAAATATGCATATTGATTATGCATAAAAATATGCATAAAAATATGCATATTGAATATGCATAAAAATATGCATATTGAATATGCATTAAAAATATGGATATTGAATATGCAAAAAAAAGGTGCATATATGTATATGAATAAAATATATTAAAATGCATATAAATCTGTATAATGAATATGCATAAATATGCATAATGATTGAAAAATGCAAAAAAAATGATGCTTAACGAGCATATTTTATGCATAAATAGAAATATGCAATATGAATTCATATTGCATGCAGATAACACTGGCAAACCATTTTGACCAAAACTCATACTAAATTTTCATTATGGACTAAAGGTGTGAGGGAAGGAAGAAAAACAGTCCAACGTTAGAAGCAAATGAGAAGTGCTGAATTATGGTTGGTGCCCATAATTTAGTATGATATCATAATTTTATTTAATTGTTTGCAATATTGAAAAGACTTTAGGTTGGTTGGTATGGATCTAGCTGTGCCAGGGTCTAATCTAATTATTTTAACAATTTCTTAATAATTAATGGGCTTTAATACAAAAACAGGTTGTATTTTTTGTGGGATATTGGATATGATAAGGTCTTTTGTAAAAAAAACTTATATTGTTTAAAAATATTCCTGAATCAGATGTGGGATAATCACTACAAAAAATTGTAGTACTGTGGGCAATAAAATATATGCACAAGCAGTAAAGAAAGGACCAAGTGAACCCTTTTTGTGCAGTGGGAATCATTAGAGTGGAATTGTGGATGAAAAATATAATTCATTACTACCATTTTATTTAATCAAAAAATTTATAATATTAAAAAGAACTATTGATTAATTGGTATTTGACCTTTGTGCCTCACTCATATTTATCATTTGATTGATTTTTGTCACCATTATGTTATTAATATTATAAGTATAGCAAAAACTCGTGTGCCAAATGCATCCCAGGTGATGTTACACCTTTTATAATATTATTAAAAAAAGGTAAAAAAATATGAAAATGATTTGTTTTACAAAAAATAAATTGATATACAAAAGCAATATGAGGGATAAAAAGGTAAAATTAAAGGAATCAAATATGAAATAAAAAATTAAAATAAAATTACTGCCATCAAGAGCAAGTAGACATGTTGGGGTGAACACTCACCAGTGGCACTAATCTTGGACTATAATTGATTTTTTGAAAAACAAAAAAGTGCCAATCTGAGGTTTAACAAAAATTCAGCAGAACCATTTAGCCATATCAAACAACTTCTAGTTCAATGATTGAGAGAGAATTGATCACACCAGACTGCATGTGACAAAAAGTGTCCAGCACAAGTTCGGCCGAACTTGTGCTGGACACATTTATGACAGAGAGTAGCTAGGGTAGAATTTTTCTTCAGTTAATCTGGTATTTCTTATAAACATGTCCATTGGTACTTGATCTTTGTGCCTCACTCATACATATCATTTGATTAATTTATTGTCACCATTATATTATTAATATTATAAGTATAGCAAAAACTCGTGTGCCCAACGCATACCGGGTGATGTTACACCTTTTATTATATTATTAAATAAAGGTAAAAAAATATGAAAACAATTTGTTTTACAAAAAAAAAATTGATATACAAAAGCAATATGAGGGATAAAAAGGTAAAATTAATCTCAAAGAGATCAATTATGAAAAACAAAATACTAGTAAAATTCTTGCTCTCAAGAGCCAGTAGAAGTGTTGAAAAAAATGGGAGCCATCAGGACTAAATTGTAATAAGTGACTTTTTTTTAAAGATAAAAAATTATACACCTGAGGTTGGGAAGAAAAACAGGTGGATGATTCAGCTAAACAAAACTACTTGTAGTGAAGTTTAATAAAAAAATGTTATTTTGTTGCCATATAGAGAATTGATCCCATCTGACTGCATGTGACTAAAAGTGTCCAGCACAAGTTTGGCCAAACTTGTGCTGGACACTTTTATGATGGAGAGTAGCTTGGGTAGAAATTTTGTTCAGTTCCTTCATCTTGTATTTCTCATAAACATGTCTAATGGTATTTGATCAGTCTGTATCTTTCATATTTATCATCTGATTAAATTTTATCACCATTATATTTTTAATGTTATTAGTATAGCAAAAACTTGTGTGCCAAATGCATACCATGTGAAGTTATACCTTCAATAATTTTTTAAAATAGACGTAAAAAAATATGGAAAGGATTAGTTTTACAAAAATTAAATAGAAATTTAAAAGTAAAAAGAGGAATAAAAGAGTAAAATAAAAGTCAAAGAGTTCAAATATGAAAAAAATACTAGTAAAATTCCTGCTATCAAGAGCCAGTAGAGGTGTTAAAGCAAATGGGAGCCATCAGGGCTTAATTTTAATAAGTGACCTTTTCTTTAAAGATAAAAAATTATACACCTGATATTAGGCAGAACAGCAGGTGGATGATTCAGCTAAACCAAACTACTTCTAGTGAAATTTGATAAAAATATTTTTTTGTTGCCATACAGAGAATTGATCCCATCTGACTGCACATGACCAAAAGTGTCCAGCACAAGTTCGGCCAAACTTGTGCCTGACACTTCTATGATGGAGAGTGGCTGGGGTAGAATTTTTCTTCAGTTCATCTGGTATTTCTTACAAACATGTCTACTGGTATTTTATCTTTGTGCCTCACTCATACATATTGTTTGATTAATTTTTTGTCTTAATTATATTATTAACTATATAAGTATAGCAAAAAATTGTGTGCCAAATGCATACTGAGTGATGTTACACCTTTTGTAATATTATTAAAAAAATGTATAAAAATATTAAAATAATTTATTTTAAAAATTATTAATTGATATCCAAAAACAATATGAGGAATAAAAAATTAAGTTAAAGTGACCAAATATGAAAAACGAACTCCAAGTATTATTGCTAATATCAAAGGCCAGTAGAGATGTTGAAGCAAATGAGAGCCATCAGGGATAAATTGTACTAAATTGATTGTTTTTTAAAGATAAAAAATTGTGTACCTGTGGTTTGGATGAACTCTAGGTGGATAATTCAGCTATATCAAACTACATCTAGTGAAGTTTCTTATCAAATAATTTTTTTCATTGCCATAGAGAGAATTGATCCCATCTGACTGCACCTGACCAAAAGTGCCCAGCACAAGCTCGGCCGAACTTGTGCTGGACACTTTTATGATGGAGAGTAGCTAGGGTGCAGGTCTTCTTCAGTGCAACTGCTATTTTTTAAAACATGTCAAATGGTATTTGATCTTTCTGTGTTATTCATATTTTATTATCTGATTAATTTTTTTTCATTAGAATATTATTAATTTTATTAGTATAGAAAAAACTTGTGCGCCAAATGCATGCCATGTTATATTACACCTTTTATAATATTATTAAAAAATGTTAAAAAAATATGAAAATGATTTCTTTTCCAAAATTATAAATTAATATCCAAATGTAACATGAGTGATTAAAGAGTAAAGTAAAAGAGATCAAATATGAAAAAGAAAAATTCAAGAAAAATTCCTGCCTTCAAGAGCCAGTAGAGGTGTTGAAACAAATGGGTGCCATCAGGGCTAAATTTGATAAAATTTAATTTTTTTTAAAGATAAAACATTTTTCACCTGAGGTTTGGAAAAACTCAAGGTGGATAATTCAGCCATACCAAACTACTTCTAAATTAATTATTTATCATTTTTTTTAATTTAATTTCCACAGAGAGAATTGATCCCATCTGACTGCACCTTAACAAACGTGTCCAGCACAAGTTCTGCCGAACTTGTGCTGGACACTTTTATGATGGAGAGTAGCTAGGGTGGAAGTGTTTCTCAGTAAATCAGTTTTTTGCTTTTCAAATTTCTATTGGGTTTTTAACTTTTTTTTATCATTCATATTTATCTTATAATTAATTTTTTGTCACCATATATATTATTAATGTTTCTAGTATAGCAAAAACCTGAATGCCAAATGCAAAATTTGTGATGTTACAACTTTAACAATATTATTATATAAAGTTAAAAAAATATGAATATGTTTAGTTTTTAAAAAAATAAATTGATATTTAAAATTAAAAAGAGTAATAGAAAAGTAAAATGAAAATAAATGGGATCAAATACGAAATAAAAAATACAAGTAAAATTTTTACTATCAAGAGCCAGAAGTGGTGCTGGGACAGTGGGGGACCCCTAGGTCAAAACTTGGTCTAAACTTACTTTTATGTATAGCTAACAAATTTTGACCTGAGATTTGGACAGACTTCCAGGGGACAATTTTACAATATTAAACATTTTTTACTTCAATAATTGAGTGAAATATCATATTTATTGCCATAGAGAGAATATATCTCATATGACTTCATGCAACCAAAAGTGTCCAGCACAAGTTCAGCCAAACTTGTGCTGGACACTTTTATAATTGAGAGTAGGTATACATCAAATCTTCTTAAACTCAAAAGGGATTTCTTATAAACATTTCCACTGGAATTTGATCTTACTGTGTCATTTAAATTTACCATTTGATTAATTTATTGTCATCATTATATTATTAACATTATTACTATAGTAATAACTTGTGTGAAAAATGCATACCAGGTGGTGTTCCACCTTTAATCATATATTATTAAATAAAGGTATAAGAGTATGAAAATTATTTATTTTAAAAATTAAAAATTGATATCCAAAGCAATATGAGCAATAAAAAAGTAAAATAAAAGGAATAAAATAAGAAAAAAAAATCTAAGGAAAATTCCCACTATCAATAACAAGTAGAGGTGTTAGATCAAATGTGCACCACCAGGGCTAAACTTGCACTATATTTTCTTTTTTTTTAAACCAAAGAAAGTGTCCTGATGAGTTTTGAAAAATCATCAGGAGGACATTTTGGCAATATCAAACTACTTATTGTGCAATGATTGAGCAAAATGTCATTTTCATTTCGATAGAGTAAATTTATCCCATCTGACTGCATGCAACCAAAAGTGTCCAGCACAAGTTTGGCCGAACTTATGCTGGACACTTTTATGATGGTGAGTATCTAGGGTGCAGGTCTTCTTCAGTTCATCAGGTATTCCTTATAAACAAATCCACTTGTATATGATCTTTCTGTGTCATTCATATTTATCATTTGATTCATTGTTTTTCACCATTATAATATTAATGTTATTAGTATTGAAAAAACTTGTAAGCCAAATGCATACTGGGAGATGCTACATCTTTCATAATCTTATTAAATAAAAGTAAAAAAAATATGAAAAGTATTAGTTTTACAATAAATAAATTGATATTTGAAAGCAAAAAAAGGAATAAAAAAGTAAAATAAAAGTGATTAAATATGAAATTAAACATTCAAAAAAAATTTCTGCCATCAAAGATAATTTGAGTTTTCAGACCAAATTTGCACCACCAGTTCTAGATTTGGAATATGTTTTCTTTTTTTTAAAATCAATAAAAGTGTCCACCTGAGGTTTTCCAAAAAATCAGGAGGATAGTATACCAGTATAAAGCTACTTCTTGTGCAATGATTGAGCAAAAATTCATTTTAACTTCCATTGAGTAAATTTATCCCATCTGACTGCATGCAACCAAAAGTGTCCAGCACAAGCTCAGCTGAAATTGTGCTGGACACTTTTATGATGGAGAGTAGCTAGGGTGCAAGTCTTCTTCAGTTAATCTTATATTCATTTTAAAAATGTCTATGGGTATTTGATCTTTCTGTGTCATCCATATTTATTATTTGATTATTTTTTAGTCACCATTATATTATTAATGTTTTTAGTATAGCAAAAACATGTTTAATGAATGTACACTAGATGATTTTACAACTCTCATAATATAATATAATAAATGTAAAAAAATGTGAAAGTTATCAGTTTTACCAAAATAAAATTGATATTTAAAAGCTAAAGGATAAATAAAAGGGTAAGATTAAAATTAAAGAGATCAAACATGAAATAAAGATATTAAGTATAATTTCTGCTATCATGATCCAGTAGAGGCTTCAGAAAAAATGGGCACCATCATAGATTAACATGGATCAAATTTACTTTTTACCAAAGGAAAAAATTGTCTACCTTAGGTTTGGACAAACTTCCAGGGGACAATTTGTCTATATAAAACTACTTTCAGTGCAATGATGGAGTGATAATTCAGTCTCATTTCCATAAAAAGAATTTATTGCGTCTGACGGAATTCAACCAAAAGTGTCCAGCACAAGTTTGGCCAAACTTGTGCTGGACACTTTTATCATGAAGAGTAGCCAGGGTGCAAGTCATTTTTAATCATCTGAAATTTCTTATAAACATTTCCACTGTTATTAAATCTTTGTGCCTCACTCATATTTATCAATTGATTAATTTTTTGTCACCATTATATTATTAATATTATCAGTATAGCAAAAAATTGTGTTCCAAATGAATACTGGGTGATGTTACACCTTTTATAATATTATTAAATAAAGGTAAAAAAATATGAAAATGATTTATTTTGCAAAAAATAAACTTCTATCCAAAAGCAATATGAGAGGAATAAAGTAAAATAAAAGAAATCAAAGATGAAAATTAAAATCCAAGTTAAATTCCTGCCATAAACAGAAAAAAGAGATGTTGAATTAAATTAGCACAATCAGGGCTAAACTTGCACTAAATTTTCTTTTTTGTGAAAATATAAAAAAAATCCACTTGAGCTTTACCAAAACTTCAGCATGAAAATTTTGCCATATCAAACTACTTCTAGTGTAATTTTATATCAAAAATTTATCTTCATTTCCATTGAGAGAATCGCTCCAATCTGACTGCACCTGACCATAAGTGTCCATCACAAGTTTGGCCAAACTTGTGCCGGACGCTTTTATGTTGGAGAGTAGCTAGGGTAGAATTTTTCTTCAGTTCATCTAGTATTTCTTACAAACATGTCTACTGGTATTTTATATTTGTTCCTCACTCATTAATATCATTTGATTAATTTTTGGTCGCCATTATATTATTATATTTATAAGTATAGAAAAAACTCATGTGCCAAATGCATATCAGGTGATGTTATGCCATTTATAATATTATTAAATAAATGTATAAAAATATGAAAATAGTTTATTTTAAAAATTATTAATTGGTATCCAAAAGCAATATTAGGAATAAAAAATTAAGTTAAAGGGATCAAATATGAAAAAAGAAATCCAAGTAATATTCCTACTATCAAAGGCCAGTAGAGATGTTGAAGCGAATGAGAGCCATCAGGAATAAATTGTACTAAATTGACTTTTTTTCAAAGATAAAAAATTGTGCAACTGTGGTTTGGATGAAATCTAGGTAGAAAATTTGGCTATGTAAAACTACTTCTAGTGAAGTTTTTTATCCAAAAATTTTTTTTCATTGCCATAGCAAGAATTGATCTCATATGACTGCAACTGACCAAAAGTGTCCAGCAAAAGTTCGGCCGAACTTGTTCTGGACACTTTTTTGATGGTGAGTATCTAGGGTGCAGCTCTTCTTCAGTGCAACTGGTATTTTTTTAAAACATATCCACTGGTATTTGATCTTTCTGTTTTATTAATATTTTATCATTTGATCAATTTTTTGTTACCAGTATATTATTGTTTTTATTAGTATAGCAAAAAAACATGTGCCAAATGCTTACAGGGTGATGTTAAACCTTTAATAATTTTATTAAATACAGGTAAAAAATTATGAAAATGATTTGTTTTACATAAAATTAATTGATATCTAAAAGAAAAAAAAGGGATAAAAAGAAATAGGTTGAATAATAGGGATTTTATATGAAATTCAAAATTCAAGCTAAATGCCTACTTTCAAGGCTCAGAAGAGGTGTTGGATAAAATGGGCATCATCAGAAATAAAATTTTACTTAATTTGATTTTTTGAAAAACTAAATGAAGTTTTCAACTGATTTTTTTCCAATATTTAGTTGGACACTTTGTCTATATAAAATTACTTCTAGTACCATGATTGACCAATTTAAATCCTCATTTCCATATGCAGAATTGATCCCATATGGCTGGACCAGGCCAAAGGAGTCAACCACAAGTTTGAGAATTCTTCTGGTGGACACTTTTATGATGGACAGTAGTAGGGTGCAAGTCTTCTTTAGTTAATCTAGTATTCCTCATAAACATTTTGAACTTATTTTTGGCCAAAAATCAGGGGGAAAGTTTTTCCATATAAAATTACTTCTAATGCCATGATTGACTAAAAATTGATTCTCATTGCCATATAGAGAGTTGATCTCATATTACTGGATCTGGCAAAAGTGTCACCACAATGTTTGATAAACTTAAGTTTGAAAATTTTATGACGGAAAGTAATTGCAAGTCTTCTTCATTTCATCAAGTAATCCTCATAAAAATTTCCACCTGTATTTTGGCCAAACTTCAGGTGGACACTTTGGCCATATTAAATTAATTCTAGTTCCATGTTGATAAAAAACTGATAATTATTGCCATATATAGATATTAAACCCATCAGACTGTGCCTTTCCAAAATTGTCTACCTGAATTATGGCTAAACCTCAGTTGGACACTCTTATGATGCAGAGTAGCTAGGGCAAAAGTATTCTTCAGTTAATTTGGTATTCATAATAAATTTATCCTCCTGAAGTTTATCCTAACTTGAGGTGGAAAATTTCGGAAAGCACCAGTTAGTCACTATCCATCAAAAAAGTGTTCACCAAAATTTTGGCTAAACTTGTGGTGGACCCCTTTGATCAGCCACAGTCAGATGAGATCAACTCTTTAGATGGGAATGAGGATGATGTTTTGGTCAATCATGGAAATAGAAGTAGTGTGATGTGGCCAAATTACCCCCCTGAAGGTCAGACAAACCTCAGAAGGACACTTTTTAGCAGGGAGTAACTGAGAAAAATCCATTTATCAGAAGGAAAATCTTTTATTGGATAGATGCCAAGGTTTCATACTTGTGTATTATGGTCGGTATTAATTTTGAAAGTGTCTGTCCAAGCAATTTCATTGCCCATCATGACTCATTTTGTTTTAAATGTTTCAAGCTGCGTGATACAGTATTAAGGTGTCACATAGTATAATTAAGTTCTATTAAGTGCCCTCCTATGATACCTAAATTTATAATTTAATATCTTACATAATAATTTTTTTTATATAAATTCATCAATATTTCATTTTATTATCAAATTTAATAGAGCAAGTATCCTGAATTATTATATATGCATAAGCTTAGGTTAGATTAATTTGTGCTCAATTTGTGCTCATCAGAGGACCAAAATCAAGTTCTGGAGGATCAACTTGTGCATAATTTGGAATCAGTTGATATTCTGTCTATAATCAATCTGAGAATAAATGTAAATCTAACTCTAATTTACTTATGTTTATAAAGTATTCATAAACCTGGCATATTTAAGGGACACTCTAAATTTCAAGAGAGGGGATTGTTAGCAATCCACCCCTAGATTTCCCGTGGTGATAGAAGTTGTTTTAATTCATCAACTTCATCGGTGGATACATTTTTTAAAGTCAAAAAGTTGGTAATTGAAATTAAAGTGGTGAGTGATTTGAGAAGATAATATTCTCTAGGTTTGTATTCTGACGTCACTGATGTCTCTGCTTGATTTAATTTTTCTACCCAAAGGGGGATAAGTGAAAAATGAAAGTAAACAGTATAAAGTACATGCCACTCCACAGCTTTGAGCGTAACCTGACTTTTTAGATCCTACTTGTTTTGGCACTTGTGAAATCCAGGAGAGCTTTTTTGTTTGCTCAATCACATTCCACACTGCCTCTAGCTCAGCGGCTGACAATTGTTGATTTCTAGCTCTTCTTTCTTTCTCTTTGCCCTTCTTTTTATCTTCCTTACTTCCAATAGTCTCAAGGGATGAATTAGATCTTTCACTTTCAGATATGCTAATACTCATTTACCTTAAGTTATAGGTTGAATTTCCGATTCCACTTCTAGAAGCATGTTCTGAGCCGAATTCTAAGGTTTGAAAGTGATGTTCAGAACTTGATGACTTTGTCCTGCTGTTTGATACTTCTGATTCAGCTCCTCCACTATCCATTCTAATATATGTTTGTGAGGGTCTTGTTGTACTTGTATATCATAGTCGTTTATGCCATCCCACTGGTGCAATATTATCAGCATCACTGCAGATTAATCTGCTTCTACGTTTTTTATATTACTTATTTAGAAATATATCAGAATGTGCATCATCATTGTCTCTTCTTACATGCCATTTTTTTTCCTTTGTCAGCTTTTTTTCTAGGTCAATTGCTGCATTTTGTATTAGATAAAAATTCAGACTGTGATCTTTAAGATTTCCAAAAATGTGTGAATGCATCAAGTCAATTGAAAAATATTCTGTAGGATGCCAATATAAAAGGTTATTAAGCTCGCTCCATTGAACCCCATGACTACTAACAATAGATAAATGCTCCCAATGTGACCAAAACTTTTTCCACTTCTCTGCCCAGTGCATATGATCCTCATGAGTAGGTAAGGAAAATTATTCAACTTGATGCTCACAGATTTTGTCATTTGAAATATGACAGACAGAGAAGAACTTAGTGGCTGAGTGACTTTCAAAGCCAGCAATCTTTTGTATTGCAGGAATGTCTCCTATTAAAGAGAATAATGCAGCCCTTATTTTTTGACCTCGTGGATAGTGAGGTGTTTTTTCAAAAAATATGCCATCCCATAGAGTCTTTAGTTCATCAACAAGAGGCTTTAGAAGATTATTTATTTGTTCACTCGTTGGCTCAGTTAGACCAGGAATAATAGCATACAAAAATAGATTTTTGGTCTTGTATCAATCTTCTGGAGGCAAGTTCATACACACCAACAAGATATTACCCACAGATTTCTGATGACCTTCAATACAATTTCCACCCAGCCTAAACCAGTCAACATATAAACTAAACATTAAATTACCTTGTGTTTTTATATATCCATCAACACTTCTATTTTGAGTCATAGAAATATCTGGAAAGGTTTTCCATACAAAACCATCATATACATCTTTCATCACATCCCTTTCCATGTTTTCTAGAAAATCATTTTTTTTCTCAATCTGTGTCTCAAATTTTATTAGTTGAAGCTTTCCTGAAAGCCATTCAACCAAAATGTTTTGATGAAATGTTTTACAAGGATACTAGATTGCTTCTTCTTTTTTGTACTTAGCCAAATAGAAAATTTTATCACAATTGACAGTTTCTTCTCTCTGTTCTAAATCTTTCAAATAGAGATTTGAGGATGAATAAAAAGGTAAAGTACAAGATAAGATTGATGGTTGGTATTTTGGGTAATACTCATAAAGAGCAAAGCACTTAGCACAGCATGTCTTGGTGACAAATAATGGATTGAGTTGCAATTGATTAAAAACTGTCTCTATAGAAAGGGGAATAAGGCTGATTATTCTACTAGTATCTAGTTTACCTAAATCACTAAGAAGTTTGAGTTTGTTAATTTCTTCATGCAAAACTTGAGTAAAACCTTCTTTGCTTAAATTATGGATAAGAGAGAGTTTTGCTGCTTGCCACATTATCTTTTGGCTATAAAGCTCTTCCAAATTCAATTCATTTGACTCTGGTATAGATCCAATTGTATCCAAATCAGGCTTCCCCTAAGCAAAGAAAAAAAAATAGAGAATAATTGAAACATAATTTCTCTTTATTTACCAAATATTTATGTCTTACAAGATCTTGGATGTTGGATCCTAAGTTAGGTGAAGAGCTGGATGTATCAACCATCTGTGCTTTGCAATTTTTTTCCTCTTCATGTTTGGAGTATGACTGAGATGTTTTGAAATCTACACCAACTTCAAAGCTTCTTAATGAGGTATGATGCTTTCTTGATGAAAATCCAAGCTCTTCACATTTACAAACATGAAAAAATGGTGGCATTTTAAGACTTGTGGATATAAGAAATATGTTACTGGATGGTAGCAATTGAAAAAACTATTTATTTATTTTGAAACCTGTCAGCCTAAATATCCTCAGGACTGAGTATTTCTTATGCTTAAAATAAGATAACCTTAAGTAGATTAAGCTTATATCTTAAAAATAAGGTTAAAATAATAATATATATTATTTTATTATATATATATATAATTATTATTCTATTATATAACTTATAATAGTTTAAATAGCTTATCCATGGCCTAATAATATTTATTAAGGTGTTAATGGAGTCATAATATACTTATCTTAAGTGATATGAAGTAATTATTGACATACATAAGCTTATATGTATACATAAATATCATATTCAGTGAAATATGCAGTATATTATGTATATTTAGGTATATAAGTGGGTTTTAGCCCCTTAATAGCCTATAACCTTTTTTTTCTGCTTATTTTAGGTCATATGGACGAAATCAGTGGACTCACAATGCCTACAGAAGCATAGACACCTATATCAGGCACACACACCCAGTTTGGACAACTAAAATTACTTCCTTGGATGGTTATTCACGGATTTATGGGTTGGAAGGATGTTTCTGGGTTAATGTGGATGCTTGGGGATGTTATTGGGGGCTTGGAAATTTTTTTTGTTTCCTTTATATGCTTTTAGTTTAGTTAAATCTCTTTTTGATTGTTTATTTTACCTGTTTCTTTATGGTATCCGCTTTTATCTGGGTTTTCTATTTATGGTATGGATCAGTGTTATTATTAATAGTGATGGAGGGTCCTTACTGGAGGTCTGGGTGTTGAAACTGCTTGAAGTGGACGCCATGGGGAGGTGATGGGACCTCACAGTGCTGTAATTTTCGGGGATAGCAGTGACATCATCTGGATTGAAGGTCTGTGCACTCCAGTGGATTTGGGTATAAGTAAGGAGGGATTTTGACGGTTATTTATCATCATTCAAATACTACAACTCCAACAAACACTACTATACAATTATTAACCTTTACAAATATATTATAAAGCCTCTATAAATTGATTTTATCTTTATATAAGCTATAACTATATTTTATTCATCTATTTTCCACCACTAGCATGCATTAAAATCCAAGTATTGTGAGTTTTATTTGAGTATAACTATTCTATTAGTCTTCCCCTGAGGTCTAATCACTAAATAATTTATCAATAAGTAGTAGGACCATAAATAAACACTATTATATCATACTTATATACTAGACTATACTGACAATTGGGGGTCTTTCCTTATATTTTACTTATTATTTAGTATAAGCCTTGGGACGTGATTTTTACCTTAGTACAGCTCAAAATAAACCAAATATTTGGGTCTGCTGCATATTAGTGGGTCATCATAACTCATTGATTGCGGAAAAGAACCCTTAAAATAATTGTACTAATTTTTTATCATAAAAATTAGATATTTACAGTAGTAACTGTACCCAATATAAACCCAATTTCACTTGGTATTTGGACACCAATATAACACCCAATTAAATTGGTATTTGGTTAAAGCTTGGTAAGCTAATTATCCACCTTTATAGAGGTCTAGTTAAACTTATTATTATATTTTTAACAGATTTTTTCGAATTTTTCTTACTTTTAATTTAAATAAATAAAGATATAAATTCAGGGTAAGCTCCATTGCTTTTCTATTAGTAATATAATTGCTAATATCTTTTGTCTACTAATTCCATAGAATTTTTTCCTTTTTTAGACGTAAAATATTGTCATTCTTAACAATATGAGTGCTCCCCAGGACAGTGTAAGTGAAAAGCCTGCTTATAATACCAGGTCTAAAGCTAACAAAAACTTTCCAGGACATCACCATGGAGGGCCAACAGTACCCCCAGCCAGAAAGCATGAGTATAGAAGAAAAGGACGCCCTCTTAAAAAAGATTACTATAAAAATAACATCTCCTCCTCTTCAGGATGAACTGTCCCACCTGGCCAAACAGATTCTGAAGTTGGAGGAATCAAAATCTCTCATGTTCAAAGAGGTAGAGCAGTTGCAAAACAATTGCAAGGTAGGGTTTCAGCAGATGAATCAGGCATTGGCAGAATTAAAGGGAGGCCAGCCCAGTCAGTCAAATCAGCAACCCCCTATCCAAGGCGGGTCAACTCACTCCCAGGAGAAAATCCTGGTAGACAAATGGAAATGGGACTGGTTTCACCAACAGTGGACAAGCCACAGTTGCAACAGGGATCCACCCCCTCATCTGACTTCCTCAGCTCACCCTTACAAAGGAAAAAAGCACCAAAAATCAGGACTGGCAACGATCCCTTGGTAAGTAGATTACACTCTCAGATTGAACATAATACTGATAATTACAATATAGGTAATTCTATTGATGTTAAATATGTACAAAAAATAGAGGAGGATTTAAGAAATTTAGGTTTTAGAGTAGATAAACCTGACTTGTCTTTTGTCCACAATAACAGTACTATTTACAATGATAATACAGTTAATCCTCAGTTGCAACCACCTACTAGTGAGATGAGAAGTTCACAGGAGAGTGAGAGAATTGAAAAGGAGGACATGGAATATTTTGACAATAATCCAACTGTCCATAGAATTGTTTCAGCATTGTGGAATAGAATGACTGATTGTGAGGAACAGACAGTTAAGCTCACTAGTGATACAATTTCATCCTTGACATTAAACATTTCTCAATTAGCAACACGCAACAAAGAATTAGAGAAAGAACATTTGTCTCTAACTCTTAAATATGATTCATTAAGTAATAAATATAATGACCTTTCAAACAAATTCTGTGAGTTAGAGAAAATATATGAAACACATTTATTAAAAACTGAATCAAGAACAAAGTTTTCTTTTGCCCAGACAAATCAAAGTGTCTCTGAGTTGCTACAAAGATTAACTAAAGTTGAGATTGAAACTGCCAATCTACTAATGAACCAGGATAATCATAAGTATAATCAATATAATAATAATCCTTTCATTGGCAAAAGTGAATCTCATTCCTTCCCTATACCACCACAATTAAAACCATCTGGTGGTAGTGTCAAATCTGAAAATGTAAGTCACAAATTCGTGCAGGAAGAAATACAAGACCATTTATCAAAAGTAAATGAGTTTTTGAATTTACCTAAGATTAGTGAGATAAAATCCAATCAGAAAAACTGGCCTAAGATAGATCAATACCCAACTTATGATGGGGAAGCCAGCTCTGATTGGAAAAATTTTATTCAAAGAATTGACAACTTGAAATTCTCATATAAGTTACCAGATGAAGAGATAACATCAAAATTAATTTCTTTATTTAAGGATGTTGCTTTATTATGGTTTGAAGCTGTCTTAGGTGAGGGTAGAGACTACTCTTGGGCTGAATGGAAACAACTTATTGAAAAACAATTTGGAGGTTCTAAATTCAGGCTTACTCAGCAGAGACTTTATGAGAAGACTAGGTATAATCCGTTGAATGGTGACAAACCTATGGTATTTTTAATGAATTTAAACAAAATATTAAAAGCCATTGAGCCTCATATGGATTTTAACTTATGGAAAGATAAGATAATATATAAATTACCTATATCTGTCAGAGATATTGTTGTAGCTAGAGCATTAAATGTTACTGAATATTCTGACTTTATTAATATTTGCAATGAAATATTATTAAACCATAAGTATGAATCAAGGTATTCCACTTATAAACAAAATGTTGAACCTGTAGAAACTCAGAATTCAAAAACACTTCAGGAGAAGCAGAAAAAACCTACTGCACCTGTAGTACCTAAAAAGTATGAAACAAATACTTGTTATAAGTGTAACAAACCTTTGGTAAAAGGTCACAAATGTGAGAAAAACATAAATATTGTTGAAAATCAACGTGAATCTGAAACTGAAACTGAAAAAAGTAAAGAATCAAGTGATTATGACAGCAATATCTCATATAGTGATGAAAATGAAGTCTGTATGTTGGAAGATGATTTGTCCATCTTTAAAAATCCAATATTAAATATGGACTCAAATGAATCTTTAATGAATTTTGAGGATGCTGAAATCATTAAGGATATACAAGCTGATAACTTTAGAATGACACCTATCACGGTTCCAGCTATCATTTCTGGTGAAAATGTTAATATAGTACTGGACACAGGAGCTGCTGGTTCTGTTGTTTCCACTAATACATTACAGAAAATTGATAGTGAATATAAGTTTAAGCTTGAACCACTTCAAAATAAAAATTGGAGAGGTTTTGGATCAGTACTACACCCCATTGGTAAATACAAAGCTGCTGTTTTCCTTAAACATCAACATGGTTATGTAAGAGTAACTTGTGACTTTGTAGTAATACTGTAGTAACTGTTTTATCATTGGAAATGATATTCTGACTAAATTTGGTGTAAAATTAGACCCTGCTAATAACAATTTTACAATTGGCATGAATGGTAAGAGGAAATTTAAAATAAATTCTTTTAACACAGTCTTACACATTGAGTCAGTAACAAATTCCCCGTCTAAAGGAAGAAAATCCAATGAAATGGAACTTCTGGAAACAGAAATTTCAAAAGCATCATTTGGCACTCAGATAAGTAAAACTGAGAAAGATAATATTTTGGAATTAATTAAAGCATTTCCAATGGCTTTTGCACATGGTACAAATGAACTTGGCCTTGTAAAAGATCATGAAACGAAGATTAGTTTAACCTGTGATATGGATAATATTCCTGCTAGTCTTAAAAAGAAACCATACCCTGCTTCACCAATGAAGAGGAAAGACATAGAGGATAATATTAAGATGTTATTAAAAATGAACATTCTTGAGAAGGTTGAAACTACACCAAAATATTGTGTGATATCACCAGTGCTAATTTCTTATGAACAAGATAAAGCGTGACTGTGCGGTGATTATAGAGCATTAAATACATTTACAGTAGATGATATTTATCCCTTGCCAAGGATTGCCTCTATACATGCTACCCTTAAAGGTGCTAAATATATAAGTTGCCTAGATGGAAATAAAGGGTACCATCAAATTCCTGTTGAAAAGAATTCACAGAACTTTTTGTTGATAACAACACACATGGGAATTTATATGTATGTCAGAATGCCATTTGGACCAAAAAAATGCTCCATAAGTGTTTCAGAAGTTAATGGATATAACATTCCATAATGAAATGATTGAAGGATGGTTAATGGTATACATTGATGACATCATAGTGTTCTCTAAAACTTTTGATGAACACTTAATCCATTTAAGGAAAGTATTTCAGAAAATGGATGAAATAAAAATGACCCTTGCATTGAAAAAATGTAAATTTGGGTTTGAATCTTTAAAAGTGCTTGGTCATATTTTATCTGGCTTACAAATATGTGTAGACCAAAATAAAGTGGCTGAAATAAAGAATATTGGCATTCCTCAAAATGTGAAGGATGTACAGTCTTTTCTTGGAATGTGTGGTTATTATAGACAATATATAAAAAACTACCAATCAATTGCTGCACCACTGACCACACTGATAAAGAAATCAGAAGCTTTCATTTGGAATAATGAAAGACAACAAGCTTTTAATAAGTTGAAAGAATGTTTAATGACAGCTCCTATCTTGGGATTACCAGATTTCCAATTACCTTTTGTATTATATACAGATGCAAGTTTTATTGGACTGGGTGCTGCTTTGCATCAAAAACAACTTATTGAAGGGAAAATGTCAGAAGTAGTAATCTGCTATATTTCACGTACTCTAAGAAGTGGTGAATTGAAATATGGTGCTACTCAACTTGAATGTTTGGCAGTAGTATGGGCTCTTGAAAAGCTACATTATTACCTTGAAGACCAAAAATTTGAGTTAATAACTGACTGTAGTGCAGTTAAGTCACTCTTAAACATGAAAACTCCTAATAGACACATGTTTAGATGGCAATTAGCTGTACAAGAATACAGAGGCCGGATGACTATTAAACATAGAGCAGGAACCTTGCACTCTAATGTAGATCTGTTATCTAGAGTACCTCTGCCTAATAATGATGATAATCCTGCTTATGTTCCTGAGTCAGAGATTATTAACATTTATGGCATTTATATTGTAGATCTTGAGGATGAATTTATGCAATCAATTCTTGATAATTATAATTCAGATCCTGACTTGAGTAAATTAACTACAATATTAAATGATCCATCTAATGCTTCAATGAATGTTTTAATAAAAACATTACCAATTAAGTATAAAGAGGCATTAGAAAAAGAAAAATTTTCCATTGAGGATGGTTTTATATATTACAGGAAAAAATTAAGTAATGTAATTGTAATTCCCCTTTCAATGAAGGAGTTAATGTTAAGTATATGTCATGATGATATATTAGCAGGTCATTTTGACTACCATAAAACATTAACCAGAGTAAAAAACACAGCTTGGTGGATTAACATGTCTGAGGATGTTCAGAAATATGTTGAAACATGTGATTCTTGTCAAAAATCTAAAAGATTAACAGGAAAAAGAGCTGGTTTATTACAAAAAATTGAGCAACCAAAAGCTCCATGGGAAATCATTAACATGGACTTTGTAACAGGTTTGCCAATAGCAGGGCATAAGAGTTATAACTCCTGCTGGGTAATTGTAGATAGATTTACAAAGATGTGTAAATTTATTCCTACCCACAAAGAGGTTTCTGCAAAGGACTTAGCTTTTTTATGGTGGACACAAATGTTAAATACAGCAGGTTTCCCCAAGGCAATAGTTTCTGACAGAGACCCTAAATTTACTTCTGAGTTCTGGACATCACTTATGGATGTTTCAGGGTGTCAATTAAAACTTTCTACAGCACACCATCCACAAACTGATGGGCTAGCAGAAAGAATGATACAAACCTTAGAAGATATGATAAGAAGATACTGTGCTTTTGGTCTTAATTTTAAATACAATGACAAATTCACGCATTATTGGGTAACCCTTATCCCAGGTTTAGAATTTCCATATAATAGTACAGTACATTCTGTCACTGGCAAAAAGCCATTTGAGTTATGGTTGGGTTATGTACCTAATACCCCTGCTAAAACTCTTAATAAGTTACCTAGATTGGATATCCATCCAGGTACTAAATCTTTTCTTCAGATGCAGGAATTATGCAGAAAACATGCTCAAGAATGTATAAATAAGGCGTTTGAGTATGAAAAGAAAAGATGGGATAAAGCCCATAAAGAACAAATGTTCAAAGAGGGTGATGAAGTCCTTATTTCTACACTACATTTCAATTTAAATGGTAATGTTAAATTGAAGGATCCATTTATTAAACCATTTGTAGTTAAAAAGATGGTTGGTAATAATGCTGTTGAGGTTATTCTATATGCACCATATGATAGAAAACATCCAGTATTTCTTATTTCTCTTATAAAACCATACCATTCTAATGATACTGCTCTATTTCCAAGAAGATCAGGAAGGCATAAACAGCAACCTGAAGAAATAGTTGAAAAGGCAGAAATTGAAAAGATACTTAAAAAGAGACACCTTACTAAAGAAAAGGGAGTTGAGTATCTATTAAGATTTAAAAATAAATCAAGTGAATATGACCAGTGGATTCCAGAAAATGAAATCTCTGATCTTAAAAATCTCTTGAAAAAATTTAAATCTAAATAATACTGTTCATTCAGTATATGTATTATAAAAATTATTTTTTATTTTTATTTTTATTATTTCACTCCTTTGTTTTAATTAAAATGTCTTAACATTTTTTTTATTGTTTTTTTTTGGGGTGAGGGAGTGTCAGCCTAAATATCCTTAGGACTGAGTATTTCTTATGCTTAAAATAAGATAACCTTAAGTAGATTAAGCTTATATCTTAAAAATAAGGTTAAAATAATAATATATATTATTTTATTATATAGATATATAATTATTATTCTATTATATAACTTATAATAGTTTAAATAGCTTATCCATGGCCTAATAATATTTATTAAGGTGTTAATGGAGTCATAATATACTTATCTTAAGTGATATGAAGTAATTATTGACATACATAAGCTTATATGTATACATAAATATCATATTCAGTGAAATATGCAGTATATTATGTATATTTAGGTATATAAGTGGGTTTTAGCCCCTTAATAGCCTATAACCTTTTTTTTTCTGCTTATTTTAGGTCATATGGACGAAATCAGTGGACTAACAACGCCTACAGAAGCATAGACACCTATATCAGGCGCATACACCCAGTTTGGACAACTAAAATTACTTCCTTGGATGGTTATTCACGGATTTATGGGTTGGAAGGATGTTTCTGGGTTAATGTGGATGCTTGGGGATGTTATTTGGGGCTTGGACATTTTTTTTGTCTCCTTTATATGCTTTTAGTTTAGTTAAATCTCTTTTTGATTGTTTATTTTACCTGTTTCTTTATGGTATCCGCTTTTATCTGGGTTTTCTATTTATGGTATGGATCAGTGTTATTATTAATAGTGATGGAGGGTCCTTACTGGAGGTCTGGGTGTTGAAACTGCTTGAAGTGGACGCCATGGGGAGGTGATGGGCCCTCACAGTGCTGTAATTGCCGGGGATAGCAGTGACATCATCTGTATTGAAGGTCTATGCACTCCAGTGGATTTGGGTATAAGTAAGGAGGGATTTTGACGGTTATTTATCATCATTCAAATACTACAACTCCAACAAACACTACTATACAATTTTTAACCTTTATAAATATATTATAAAGCCACTATAAATTGATTTTATCTTTATATAATCTATAACTATATTTTATTCATCTATTAACCACCACTAGCACGCATTAAAATCCAAGTATTGTGAGTTTTATTTGAGTATAACTATTCTATTAGTCTTCCCCTGAGGTTTAATCACTACATAATTTATCATTAAGTAGTAGGACCATAAATAAACACTATTATATCATACTTATATACTAGACTATACTGACAAAACCCTTAATAAAAAAAGCTAATTTTTATGTCTCAAGAAGTTTATCAAAAAGTTGGTTACCATGGATTTCTTTGAATATTTGTTTCATGCTTATCAACCATGCATTAAGTAGGTATTGATACTCTGCATCAGCAAAATTTTTAAGACTCACTACATTTTACTATGTTGCATACATGTTTATCAAACAGCTTATTTTGGACAAATCACAATACTATAAGAGAATACAAATTGATCACATTTTTAAATATAGGAGAAACCATGATATAACTTGAATCAAAATATTAACATTTAATTTGTAATAATAAAGTTATTTAATTTTTGCAATTTTTTTTTCTACAATCACCTGCTTTAATAAAATTCTTCCAAGTAACAGAAAGGTTTTCATTAATAATCACTCTAAGATATAAAAAAATTTATAATATTTATTTTTCACAATATAGAATTACAGTCTGAAAAATAAATAGTTTTCAAAAAATATATTATTTAAAAATTATTAAATCTAAGAGGACATCAAAGTAAAGCTTCTGGAATCCAAAAAAGAGAATTTTGACATTAAGTTGCTTATTCCAAACTCTAAAAAATTGGTATGTTTTCTGAGTAATATTGTTCAATAAACTATACACCTGCTAATAATGTGTTAATATAAATTTTTAAAATAAGTTTGTCAATAAAATCAACAAGCTCAAATAAGGTCATTTTTTGCATTAAAATATTATCAAAATAACTTGGAAAATTAAAATGATTCTGCATTATACTTGTACCCTTTTATCATGCAATAGTTTTCTATTAAAACTGAGTTATTTCCTTTTGAATTAATTATTAAGATACATAGATATCCATATTTTATAGAGAAAGATATTCATGAGAAAGCTCATTTATCTGTCCACTCAACTCTTTATTACTAATTCTTTTCAAGATAAGAAATTTATTATAGTAGTGTTTTTGTTGCCATATCCTTTCAAAATTTCATATTTTCCTTCATTTTGCTTTTCATAATGTATATGATGAGCTCTAATTGTTCTTATTTTTCTCAGGGAAAAATATCTACTAATACCCATGTACTTAATAAAAGATTCAATGACATACTCCCTCAATCATCATCTCATTTTTTCAGGTCTATTTAAAATTTCTGTTGTTTTCTTTTGAATATTTCACCTCAGTCTAATGAATGGAAGCTGAATCACACCAAAGAACAACTACACATGTTTTCATTGTTCAATATAAGCTCTCTCAACATTGATATGAATTTGCCATATCATGAATTAAATTACCCCATTTCTGAGAAAATCCCTACTATATTCAACAATGATTTTATCCACTTTCTTCATCAATGCAGCTTTCCTGGAAAAACGTTTGCTTGGAATCTTGATTGGTTTCACTTGTTGAATCAAGTTTTGGCAACAATTATCATTAAGCACTGGGATAAAACTTTGAAAACTTATTATTTGGTTTCTTATTCAATTGAATCTACTAATATTTCCTACCTAAATCAAATGGGTGTTCTTCACCGCTAGTTTATAGGTAATACTGATAAATTATGACTTAGAAAATTTTTTGATAGTTTCTGTGAAATAGTTAAAATAAGAAAGTATAAATATTAAATAAAAAATAAAGTAAGAACTAATATTTTTCTCTTATTTTTTCCACAAGATTATATAATTTTGAAAATCTTTTTCAGAATTCTTTTAACCAAACTCACCTTTTAAAACACCTTCCAAGTGGTGAAACCTATGAGAATCCTTTCAAAAATTTCAAATTTTGCTCAGACACCAAAATTGATGATGAAGGTTCTTATAAGCAGATTTTATTGCCATGGAGATCAGAAGAATTCTCAAGACTTGCACTAAATCTTAACCATAAACAAATTCAAATCTGAGAAAATTCCCCTTATTTAGGAAAAATACTTAAGAACTTGGCATTATATGAAAATTTAATTTGGTATCCACAATCAAAACTCACTTTAATTCTTTTCCAGTCCCCAGGGGTTTTCCAAGTGACTGCTATTCTTCATTATACCTCACTTCTCTTAATCCTCAACAATTAAGACTTCTTAATTGTCAAGCCCCAATAAACATTTCCTGCATACTTAAACAAATTTCAAATCTTAATGTGAGTTATTGATGAATTCTATAATCAATAATCTAGAAGACTCATATTCTTCATTTCCAATGTTTGGGACACTTAGCCTTAAAAAATTAGAACAGATAAATTTTTTTTAGCTATGATGCAACTTTATTTAAAGAAAATTTCACCTACATTGATAGTTCAATATTTTTATTTGTATCTTATAAATGCTGAATTCAATACTTCTGCTTACAAAATACTTGAGTACATAAAATTCATTTTGTTGGCCCATTCTATACAGACAATCAACTGCTTTCTGTTCAAGTGCTGGATTCCAATTAGGCTCCTGTTTCAATATATTAAACAAATTCTCTTTTCAAAATTTTTTATTTCAATATAAGACTCTTTGACTTACCATTGTATATACATTTTGGGCACATCTCAAGTCTATTCCAACTCCTGCAGCCTTGATAGTACCAAGAAAAACTTGACATCTTTCATCATTTTTCAATTTTTCCAGATTTTCATCCCTTTTTTTCATGCCCAACTTTCCTACAAGCTCTGTGTAGCTAATTCCATGGTCATAAAAAGCATTTTTTATACTTTTTCAATGGATAGAATATTGAAATGTTGATTGAGCTAAAAATAAATTAATGAGATAATTAATAGAATTGCTTACATTTCCAAAAAGTCTGCATATTATGAAAATATAACAGCCTTGGGATAAATTCTCCCCCTTTCTCCCTTTAAGAAATTTTCTAAATAACTGATTAGATGTATAATCTTTTCTGAATGTTTCCACGTGAAAGGAAATTTTGGATGTTGACCGGGGTTTTCATAGAAAGGGTGGTCACAAAATTTTGGTAAAATTGACAGTTCTCGGAGAAACTCAGCCAAGTCCCAAGGGAGGTTGGTGTTTGGAAAAGGCCCATAATACTCAGAAAATTGTTCTTGAAGCTTGGTAAGTTTTGAGTGCCAAGGATCTGATAATTCTACAGATATTCCTTGCTCAATTTTTCAAGGAAGTGATAAGATTGCTTCTTTAGTCCTCTGCAGGCATATGACATTCATGAGAGTATATATCAATTTTATTGAGCTAGAGCTTCCTCCTTTTAAGCCATTCATAAGAAAATTAATACACAACCAGTTTTCTTTTCAGCTTTCAATTCTGACAAATGATATAAGCCTTTAAAGATCAGTTTTCCAGTTCTGAATTGGTGTTCCTGTAAAGCATAGTCAATACTCAGCCTCCAGGTCTGAAATATTCTGATTCTTCTGCGACTGGGGATTCTTGATTAAACTTTTATATTATATTGAATATTTCATCAGCTTTTATAATATTATATTCAAAAATTTAGTAATTCAAATGAATGCTTACTGAGCCTCATCTAAAACTATTCTGTACCAAATGAGTTTATGAGTTACCGGTAGAATGGGTTGAGCAGTTTTCTTTGAAGAAGATGGACTTTCTGTTTCATAGGTAGTCAAAACAGCTAGTTGGTTCTGAAGCTCCTAAAAATCAATTTTCTTTGAATCCTTCCCATAAAGAACCTTGAAAGGTAGTGCATTATCTTCAAAGTGAGTTCTTATTTCATTGACCCAGTTTGATAGTGTTGCAAGTGGGAAAATGTTGAGAGTTGCTGATGTCCTAACTTTCTCTTCTCTACCACCCAAAAGTTGGAATTGTCTGGCTTCACTTTGAGTTGCAGTAATTAGGCCAAGATTTGAGAGGGTCTTTCCCAAGCCCATATAATCAGCTAGAATTGAACCAATTCCTGCAGAGGATAACTCTTCTTCAGGAAATTTTTTATAATAATAATTAGAACCTACTATCATCCAGCTGTTTTCTTCATGCCCACACAGGTTTTCAAACTTTTTTAATAAGTTATTTTCATTTTCTATCATAAAATTGATAGCTTGAATCTTATGTGTCTTCAGAGTTTTTTTGATACCATGTATAGATAGATTTGCCATTTGATTATCCCTTGTCCAAGAAATTTCAGAAGTTTTGTTAATACAAGAATGAGGAATATTGAAGAAGACAAATGGATTGTGGTGTGGAATCAGTCTCAAATCAATTTGAGCATTTAGTAATACTTCTTTAGCCTGACTAATAAAATCAGTCAAACAAAAAAGGAGGCCACAAATTATATACTTCCTGTTTAAAAGTAGAACCAAGTAAGAGCAAATATAATAAGGTATTTAGGGACTTTAAGCCCTTTACTCAGTTAAAATTTGAGATCCAGATTTGATTTCTCCAAGTAGTTGTCCGATTCGGCAGCTCTGTTTGTTAGAAAGATTACCAATAGGTGTTGCTTCTCCTTCTTTAAATTATCCAAAAACATGAACTAAAGATCATTCTCGTTGCATAATAAATGCAGTGGAGATTTTATCAAATACGGATCTTTCCCTTGGAAAAATAGGTTTAAAATTTAAAGAGAATTGTCCAATGCATCTTAAATTTGATATTTTAATTAAATGAATTTTATGGTGATGGTGGTTTTTTAAAGAATGAGAGGATGAGAGAAAAGTTTTGAAAGAGAATAAAGTAGAGAATATATATAATTCTGGATGAATATTCAAAATTGACTTTTTCATGTATGTTAATAATTAATTTTGACTCACATTTTAATAATAACTAAATACAGATAGATAACTGAAGGAAGTACATTATTATAGAGCCTAAGTTTTGTGCCAATGTATTTAAATTAGTTTCTTCAATAGTGTAAATGTAAAAAAAAATTTATTACTGTTTTTTACCCTTATAATATATATATATATGTTTTCTCCTACATTAAATTTTTTGAACATTGTCTTATATTTTTTTGTTCCAAGGAACAATAAGAAATTTCTATCAATAAGGGCACAATATCAACTTTTGTCTACAAAATTTAAAATTATGTGCAAATATTTTTACAGAGTTATATTTTTATTAATAAATTTTCAAAAAGGACTTAAATAGTATGATTTTATATATATTTGTGGAAATAAAAATGATAATTGAAATAATATTCCAGACCTAGTATACTATGTGTCATTTAAGATATTTCTACTAATATCAAACCTGACCTCCCAACATTAAATGGATCTAGATATAAAATTAAATATTATGGTATTTTAAGTGTTGTGGCTCAACAAATGCTCAAATTTGGTCCAACTGATGCTCAACTTGAATACAAAGCTCTGCTAAAGAAGGGATAGATTGAGGCTCAATTTAGGACCAACTTTTTCTTCAAACTTTTTTCATCTAATTTAAAAACAGTTTCCTAACACCTTCACAACATTTCCCCAATGTTTTCTTAACCTCTTCCTGAAAGTTTCAAAGAGAGGGAACTGCTAGCAAATCACCCCCTGATTTCCCATGGTGCCTCATATATTAACAACCTCCTCAAAGAATACAATATGTCATCGTGTAAATCAGTTGTGAGGCCACTCCTACTCCATGGAGATCTTCTTCCAGCCTCACCCACTGAAATACTGAACATCAACAATCTCAAGGTGAACTATTATTGTGCAGTTGTGGTCTTCCAACATTGGCCGAGCCCTTTGTTGGTTTATTTGGTGTTGTTTGGTATGCCTTAAATGGCACTGTTTTAATAAATAGGTGTTTCTCTAGAGTTATGCACCAAATATTGGGACTATAGGGATATAGACATTATCATTGGATAGCTCTGTATTTTCTCTATATTTTATGTCTTGTGGACAATTTTCATAGCTTAAGTATTTGGGGGATAATTTCTCATTTTTCATTTTAAAAGATTGCTGTTAAATTTTGTTTTTTGTGTTTTATGGGCTAACTTTAAGTCTTAGGGTTAAGTGCTTAGTGCCCTTAAAATGAGTGGAATTTTTCTACATTTCATGTCCCAATGTTTTTATAGCGTAATTATGTGTTTTAAGGGTTTTAGTAGTTGTAGATGATTTTTCTAAGTAGTTTGGGTGTTTGGTGATTTTCTGGCTTCAGGCGGGTGGACTGCCTTCCTTAGTGCTAGAGGGCTGGGAAGCATTTCTAGGGAGGTTTTATGCAATTTGGCGGTCAGGAACACCAAATTTGTGGGTGTGCATGGGCTCTTAGTTAATAGTCTGTGTGTATATAGTGAATAAGACAGTTGGGGGCAACTCAAATTATCATACAACCATCCGGAGGTGATATCCTTGTTCATCACTCAGTTTTCACTGTTTTCTGGCCACAATCAGCTGTGTTTGTTGCAAGTGAGTTCTTCATTTTACTTAACTTAGCAACTATTTTCTCTGGTATAGTCTTGCAGCTATATCAAGTATTATTGCTGTCTCTGGTGTGGATTTGCAACCTACATCAAGTATTATTGCTTTCTCTGGTGTGGAAATTAGTCTACATTTCACTTCTTTGGTTTTGTAGTCTTTCAGGAGACTACTTTCTTGACTGATCAAGCAGTAAAGTGTATTGGAAAAGGGGCTTTTGGTAAACAGGAACCAATTAACTATAGCAGGTAAATCTCACTTATTTTTCTAAAGGGACAGGGGTTTTTCTCTCTGGTTTTACTTCAACTCCCTTGGTCAAGGCCTATATCTAGAAATATAGGATTGTCTACATTTCTGGCGCCCAATGTGGGGAATGGATCTGCTAGTTCTTTAGAATCTTTGTTGCCTTTGATTGGCCCTTTCTGTGATTTGGACTGGAAGAATGGCTTCTGGTTCTTCTATTCCTGTGGTGACTGTCAGTGGGGGGGAAGGTCCACCTGCTGTGATGGCTAGGGAATGTGTGAGGATTAAAACTTGGGACAGTACCAAGTGTAATGGTGAAGATGTGAAGTGGTTTCTAGTGAAGTATGAAACTGCTGCTGGTGTGGATGGTGCTTATTACTTAGACATGGTGAAGCAAATTATCTTCTTCATTGGAGATAAAGCGGTGGAGAAGGAGGTTGTGGAAATGTCTGGCTACAAGAAGAGGGATTTGAAGATACTGTGTAGGGAGATGTTAGATAGATGGGGTGTCAGGTTCACTATGGTGGATCTGAATAAGGTTGTGATTGAATGGAAGTCTTTTGGCAGTGTTGGTACCTTGCATAGTTACAGGAAGTTTCTCCTACAGTTTGATCCTGTGGTGGAATACTTGGTGGAAGTAGAGGAGCTGGCACATGAAAATGCTGCCAAAGATGTTTTTTGGTCTTCCCTGGCTAGAGATGTCAGGATGGATGTGTTGAAGGAGCTGTCAAGGAAAGACTTTATGAAGACTCTTTTTAATGGGGACCAGAAGTTGCCTGCCTTGGAAAAGGTGAAGGAGGCGGCGGAGGCCCATTTGAAGTTATTGGCAGTGGAGACCTATCAAGAGGGGTGTGCCAAGTATGTCAGAAAAGTCAGTAAGGCTTTGGCTAAAGAGGAGAGCAGAGTAGAGAAGGAGGAAAAGAATATGGTGAAGGTTCCTAAACAGGAGAGGGATCCAATGGTGGAACAGCTAGCTGACCTGACAAAACAGCTACACATTTTTGTGCAGGAGACTAAAAAGGCCAATAAGGCTCCTCCTCAGCCTAGAGATTTTGACAGGCCGGTTGGTAGGAGTGATCCTTGGGTTTTTTCTTATTGTGGTAGGAGGGGAAATAAGTCCAATGATTGTTGGGCCCTGAACAGAGATGTGCGAGAGAGCAAGGTGGAGTTTGACGGCAGGGTGTTTGAGTTTCCTGATGGTTAATTTGTGAAGCCCAGTGAGGAGCAGGCTCCTGTTGATATGGTCTGGAGAAGGGCTGGTCTCAATCAGAGGAGATTCCTGATCAGGGAAAGTGTTCTATTTAGCAAGATGATGGCGTCAAGGGAAAAAGGAAGGAGGTTAATAAAGTCTATTTTTATACTTCCTTTGGTGGGTTGGAATTATATTCTTGTGGCGGACAGTCAAGTGGTAAGTGCTTGGCGGGTGTCTATGATGTAGAGGCAGGTAAGGTGGGAAGGCCTAAGAGTAGCTCTCAGGCCCAACCAAAGCCTAAGGCTTCTAAAACAGATCCTAAGCTGGGTGGGGCTAGGAGGAAGTACAGAAAGGAAAAGTTGTACAAGATGCAGAAGGGGATCGCTAATATGGGCCCCCCTAGTTTTGGTGCATTGGACATGAATGGAGAGCCAATGCCCATGGATGTGAATCCTGACTCTGAGGAGGAGGTTCCTTTGGCTTCATTGCCAAGGCCTTCTGGAGTTAGAGGTTCTGGTGAGGAATCTGGTTTGATTCCTGTTGATAGCAAATCTGTTGGTGGTTCTGGTCCTCAGGAAAGCTCTAGGACCAAGATAGTGAAGCCAAGGGCTCACTTTGAGAGGCCAGTAGTTTCTGGCCAATCTTATGTTATGGACTCTGTTCCGGGGAGGATGAACCAGGGTCAGGTTTCCCTTACTTATGGGGAATTGTATGCTTTCAGTCCTGGATTGGCTGATAAACAAAAGAAGTTTTTGGCCAGAAGAAGAGTGTATTCTGGGGAAGTAGCATAAATATGAGATTCTGCTGAAAATTTTGGAGAGGGGTTGGAAACTCATTTTTCTGCTCCTCTGGGATATGTCAACATCACTCTGAATGGAAGGAAGGCTAGGGCATTGGTGGATTCAAGTTCTCAGATCAACCTTATTTACTTGTTTGAGGCTACTCATTTGGGCCTCCCCATCAAAACTGGTATTGGTGGGAATTTGAGAGGTATAGGTGGTCATGTCATGTAGTTGATGGGAACCTCCAAATTTGTGAAGTTGTATGTTGGTGGAGCATCCGGAAAGGCTAATTTTTACTTTGCTAAAAGTAATGTTAAAGCTGTTTTGGATGGGCCATTCTTGATGGATTCTCAAAGAAGAATTGGTTACCAATTTGACATGGGAATTAGTTTGAAGTTAACTGGTGAAGATGAGAGAAGGCTTCACATGAGGTTGTCATCTCCTGGAGATGATGGTTGGAAAACCAGGCCTGGTTTGTTGTCCATGTGTAAATGCATGGATTATTGCAGGAGGAGAAAAGAAGTGGGTTCCGCCTCTAGATTTTTGGAGTGTGTCTCAGACACTAGTGGGAGTCTGTCTTTTTTAGAGTAATGAGGGCTGATCACCCAAGCGCTACAACCTCTCCCCAAGATGAGGAAATCTCAGGTTGTAGTAGGTCAGCTCCCTTGGAGATATACCAAGTGGATTTTCAACTTCTCTTTTTAATGTTTCTCTTCTCTGCAAGTATCCTTCAATTTTTTTATCAAGTATCTGTTCTCTCTCAAGATTTTTAATTAGTTTTAATTCAAGTTCAAAAAAGAAGACGGATTATATATCTTTATTGAAAGATATGCAGAAAAGCTGTGGAGTGGTGAGATCGGGGTCTAAAAGTAAGTCCTCCCAAATGTGCACTGCTAGGGTTTCTTCTACACCTTTCAAAAACATTAACTTGGCCACACATGTGAGCAATGGGGAAACCCTTGGTTTTTGTTCCAGATCTTGTGAAGAAGACGTCCTAAAGATCCCTCAAGTTGACGGTAGATCTGAAAAGTACAAGAAGGTGGCACAGAGGATTAGGCCTTTCAATGAGCCTATGACTGTAGGTTTGAATCCTCTGTTGAAGAGAACTCTGTTGTCAAAAGATCTGTACTGTACACCTCTGTTGAAGAATCCTCCTGATTTTGAGGAAACTGCTAGAGTGACAATGGAAAGGTTGAAGGTTTTAACTTTTGGTCCTGATGGTTGGTTGTCTGAGGAAAAAAAGAACTTGTTGTTTCACGTTATTGTGCTGAGGGAGAAGGAGGTGGAATTTGTTGAAGAGAAAAGGGGTGTGTTGAAACACTCTTATGGGGAACCTTACTTGATTCCTGTGGTTTGTCATGAAGCTTGTTAAATCAAACCTATTGCAATTCCTGTTGCCATCCAGGATGATTTTGTGGAGATTGTTAGGGAGAGAGTCAGGATTGGATTGTATGAAGAATCAACTTCTAGTTACTCAAGTCCAGTGTTCTGTGTTAAAAAGCAGAATGGAAAGCTCAGGGTGGTACATGATCTTAGAGCCCTGAATAGAGTTACTATCAAGGATGTGGGGATGCCGCAAAGTGCAGAAGACTTTGTGGAAGCCTTTTCTGGAAGGGTGTGTTATGGTTTGGGTGATATTATGGGTGGTTATGATGAAAGGGGACCTCACACTGATTCACAGCCACTCACAACGTTTGAGACTCCTCTGGGGAGATTTAAGCTCACTAGGCTGCCTCAAGGAGTAACTAATTCAGTAGCAGTTTATCAAGCACAAATGGCTTGTATTTTACAGGATGATGTGCCTACTCATTGTGGTATTTTTATTGATGACGGTGGAATTAAAGGACCCTCCACTGATTATGGAAATGAAGTGCTGAAAGAAAACCCAGGTATAAGGAGATTTGTTTGGGAATATGCAATTACTCTAGAGAGAGTAATGTTTAGAATTGAAGAGGCTGGTTTGATGATTTCTGGGTCAAAGTTTTGTTGTTGTGTTCTGGCTCTGGAAATTCTTGGTCATGTGGTATGTAAAGAAGGGAGGATTATGGTAAAGTAGAAAGTTAAAAAAATTCAGTCATGGCCAAGGCCTAAAAATACTACTGATTTCAGAGGATTTTTGGGAGTTTTTGTGTATCTCAGGAATTTTATTAAATATTTTTCTTTGTTGGCATCACCTTTAAGGATGCTGATCAAGAAAGATTCAGAGTGGGAATGGACTGAAGACTGTGAAGAGGCTTTTCAGAAGTTTAAGAAGGTGGTGTTTGAAGATATTAATCTTCACAAGGTGGATTATGGTAGAGAATCTGGAAAAATTTATCTGGAAGTGGACTCAAGTTATATTGCTGCCAGTGTAGGTAGACTCTTACAGTTGCTTTGCTGTAAGCAAAATCTGAAGGAGTTGGATGATCAGAGAAAACCCTGTCCCTCTAAATGAATTTGTGAGTTTTTTAGATCAATAAGCTTAATAGTCTACCTGATAATAATAAAGAATGAAACCCTGTTTAGTTAACACTTTTTAGGGTGATTGAGCAGTTCTTCTGTGAAAACAACTGAAATTCAACAATAAAGTTACACCAGAAACAATATTTTAAAAGAAAGAAGTTTTAATGTTTTTAGATTTTAATAATTTTTGAAAACAGATACTATAAATGAGTCCCTGGATTTGAGACCTTTCTAATGATACCCTATATGTTAATGTTTAAGAGTTGATGAGTAAAATATTTAAAGTGTTATGTAAAATTGTTATTTTATAAGGGTATTACAATTAATTAATTATTTTGTTGACAAAAGAAAAATATGAATAATGGTTTCTATAATCATGTATCTCCTTATGTATACGCTCTATGAGATGCCCAATTTAGAGTCTGAAGTGTCCTTAATTATACTTAGTCACGTGCATAATTTCCCTTCCAGAGCACAGCCAGAGTTTGTACAGAGCTTGTACAGAGCTTGTCGGGACCTCCAGACTCAATTACAACCTTAAATCCATAACAAAAAATCTAGAAAAATTACACATTATAAGCTACTTCTCCTTAACATTCCTAAATATTATTTGTAGTCTACACAGCTCTATTCAGCCTGTGAAAAATCACCAAAGTTAAGTAATTTTTGAAAATTGTAAATAATTTAAAAAATCTTTAAAAATCAATAAAAAATATAAGAAAAATAGTAAAAATTCAGGGAAAATTCCCAAATGTTCTTGAGCTTCTTGAATTTCATTAAATTTGATTTTACAGCTGTAAAAAATCATATGACCTGTGAAATTAATAAATCTGACAAAACATTCATATCTTGAATTTTTCAACTTCATTTTTCATTTAATAATAAAATATTTTAAACTAATCCGGCTTCTCTGATCACCGTCCTATTCCCACTAAATTCTAAATAGACTTTTAGAACCGTACTAATATTTTTAATGCCACATCCTCCCTCCAATGAAGAATGTCCTCATTCATATTCGATTTTTTTATCAATATAAATTTGTTTTAACCAATTTGTCATTAGTCTTTTATAATGATGTGGAAAGAGATCCATGAAACATCTTTTTCTGAAATTTTACTATTGATGAACTTGTTTTAGCTGGTCTTCTATAAATTTAAACTGTTTTTTTCTTCTCTGGCTCTTGACATAACATAATGATAATAATAATAAAAATAACTTTGTGATAATTCCACTACTGAGAGCAAGGTTCAAATCCCTTCAGACTCCCATTTACCAATCTTCCATCTTGTCACAGCATGGGAGTGGATCTCCATAATGAGCGGAATACTCTTGATTCCATTCTGATATGTCCCCCCACTGAGCCAAATTCCATGATTCCAATCTTGCCATAAGGTCCTCCAAGCTTCACACCAAAATTGGCCTAACTCTAAGGCTCTAAAAAATCATTCCCTAATAAATCCAACTACCATCCTAAATTCTAATTCCTGCATAAAAATTTTCATCCATTGCTATTCAGCAACCTTTATGAAATACTTTATCCAGGCTTCCAATATTAATTTTAACCTTTTAGACCATGTTAAAGCACCAAAAATTTCACCTTATTAACCAATATGCTTTCCTTAGCATCATTACTACCTAAAATTTTATCCTCCTTCCAAGACACTCTTGTCAATAATCATTAAGATATAATGAAAAGAGATTGTTGATGCAAATTTTTGATGATGATGTAGAAATATTTCATCAAAATTATTTGTTTTAATCTTATAGTTTAGTGCTTTAGTGAACATGAATCCTAATCTTTTCTTCATATTAAATCATTTTAAATCAATTTCTTCATAAATTTTCATTTTGAAATAAAATCTATTTGCCTCGTGATGCTTCCAACTACTGAGAGCAAGGTTTGAATCACTTCAGACTCCCCTATACCAGTCTCTACTCATATGCATTAAGAGAGTAGGATCTACACCTACTAAGCTGAATACTTGATTCCATTCTCATCAAATGAGCCAAATACTCCTGATTCCATTCTCTTTGATTGAGCCAAATACTTGATCCAATTATTGCCTTAAGGTTCTCCAAGCTTCATACCATTTAGCCTATTCAAGGCACACTACTTTTCCAACTATCATATCCTCCTTCAAAAATTTCATCATCACAACATTCAAATAGACAACCTTTTTAATAACTCATCTTTTAAATAATAATAATCACCATATTTTCACCATTTTTAGCACCATAATTATCATTCTTCAATCATAATTTCATCATCCATCACCTCCACAATATTAACCACTACATTTTCCAAATCAATCATATGCCCCTTTCAAAATTTGAGTACCAGTGATAAATTAAATAATTTGTTGATTGTTAATTGAGTAGCCTTCATAGAAAAAAAAATTGCATTACCAGTTTAGATGTCTTGGTGGACAGTGATAAATTAAAATGAGTGCATGGAGTTGCATAGAATATTCCAGTTTAAGGTCATGGGGGACCCATCTTGTAAATCTCTTTCAAATTGTCCAAATAAAGATTTAATTGCCAGTTTAATGTCATAGAGGACAAAGAATGAGTAATTTTCCAGTTTAGGGTCATAGCGGACCAACCATTTTAAACTTAATCATCCATAAATCTTGAAAATTTCTTCTTGAATTCAGTTTAAAGTCTTGATGGACTAACAGCTCATTTATAACCTCTTGAACAAAAGTCTTGAAAAATTAGCCAGTTTAAAGTCTTTGAGGACTAAAAGATCCAGTAACTTAAAATTCTTTTGAAAAATTGGCCAGTTTTAAGTCTTGGAGGACTAACAGAATATCAATATAGAATCTTTAACAACAGTCTTGAACATTAGCCAGTTTAAAGTCTTAGAGGACTAACAGCTCCAATATAAAATCTTAAATGAAAGTCTTGAAAATTTAGACAGTTTTAAGTCTTGGAGGACTAATAGCTCCAATATAAAATCTTGAAAGAAAGTCTTGAAAATTTAGCCAGTTTAAAGTCTTGGAGGACTAACAGTTATCGTGAAATAGGATCCGGTAGGTATCAAAATCTGCTAGACCCTGTTTCCTACCTAAAATAAATTAAAAAATAAAAAGAATGAAAACCGTAAAATCAAACTAAGATTTATAATAATTATTTATTTAAGTAATTTATTTTATTATTTTTATTTTTATTTTTTATTTATATATATTTTTATTTTATTTTATTATTCATTTATATTTATTATTATTATATTTATTATATTTATTTTTTATTTTTTATTTTTATTATTTTTATTATGAAAGAATGTAAATTTAATTTTCATGAAAATGAAATAAGAAATAAATTTATAATTAAAAGATGTCCCCCTGGCCAATTGATGAGCCATACCCTTGACATCATACCCACATGCAAGTGCAAATTGATGTGGTTACACAATTTTGAGAAATTGAAAATACAAAATTAATAAATGAAAGTTTAGAAAAACAAAATTTTATGATAATGATCACTGGGTGGGCTACCTCCAATTTGTAAAAATGATTAGAGACCACCAGTGAGTATCACCCTTAACAATATTTTATAGTATTATAAAAATTAAAATGAAAGAAAAACATATTTCATTATATAAAAATCAAAAATAAAAAAAATAACGAAAAAAAATAAAAAAGAATCTTGAATCCGGCAGTGGGAGCATTGTTTCTTTGTTTGTTGCAGTTTATAGTCTTAGCAGACTTCCTTTAAATCAAAAACAAAACCAGGATTCAACTAGAAACAGGGAAAAATTGGTAACAAACATTGTGGGGTAATTTTGTATAGAGCTTCCAGCCCATCAATTACCCCCAAACTTGCCAATATTTAATTCAGAAGGCTCCACTGTGAACACTTCTACCAATAAAAAAATTTATCATTCCAACATATATATTCTCCATAATTTTTTTCGCTTTTAAGAGTTTTTAGAATTTTTAAATGAATGTCTTCATAATTGTCGTAGAATTTCATTAACGGTTTTGTCTCCCATACCATACTAAAATGACAGTAATATTTTTAATAAGAAAGTAGTTTATCCTCATTCCAGAGTTAAACTTTGACAAAATTCTATTTAATCAATTATGTAGTTTACCCTCCTTTTGGAGTTTTGTTTTAAAACGATTGTAGAAATAGTTTACCCTCATTTTGGAGTTGAACTTCAGCACTCTGGGTGCCTCTAGGATAGAACTGTTTGACTTGATTGGACGCTACCCTCTTCTTTAAATCTACTCCATCCAATTCTTCCAAAACATATGAACTGCCAGACACCTGTTCTCTGAATTTATAAGGTCCATTCCACCTATCCGCAAATATCTTCCCCCACTGGCTTTCCAAACTCCTATTATACACCAAAACCATATCTCCTGTCTTCAAAGGTTTCCTGAGCCTGTGTACTAATCTTTCATCCCAATACCTTATTGACTGATTTCTGATTTTAATAATTCTAGAATATGCCTTTTCTAAGTATTCTTCTTTCTTCTCCAGCTGTATCATTCTTGCACATAACAATTCTTCAGTAGTGTTAACAGTATCTCAATCTACTCCAAGATATGATTCAGCCTCTAAATCAACTAGTAAAACTGCTTTTTGTACAAAAACTAGTTTGTAGGGCAAATATCCAGTTGTCCTTTTGGCAGTGATTCTGTCAGAGAATAATACTAAGGGTAAATAGTGCCTCCTTTTTCAGCACTTGTTACACACATTTTAACTAATGCATCCTTTATAACTTGATGCCCTCTTTCAACCATTCCTTCAGCTTCAGGATAATAAGGGGTTTCTACCCTAACCTTTTATCCAACCTTTGATATAGCTTCCCTAAATTCTGCCCCAAATTCAAGTCTTCCATCAACCGTTGTGGTCTTCCAACATTGGCAGGGGCCTTTGTTGTGTGAGTTGGCGCTATTTGTGCATGTCTTAATTGACATCTGTTAAGGAATTTGGTATTTTTCTGGTTTTATTCCGTGGATATTGGGTCTGCGGGTATGTGGGTACTATCATTGGATAGCCCTGGTTTTTCTCTATATTTTATGTCTTGAAGACATTTTTCATATTCTGAGGTTTAAGGGGTCATTTCCTCATTTTTCATTTATAAAAGATTTCTGTTTAATTTTGTTTTTCATGTTTTACGGGCTAACCTTAAGTCTTAGGGTTAAGTGCTTAGTACCATTTGATAGAGCTAATTTTTCTCTATATTTCATGTCTCAATGTTGTTATAGTGAAATTCCGTGTTTTAAAGGTTTTAGTAGTTGTAGCTAATTTTTCTAAGTAGATTAGTGGTTTTTATTGGTTTTCTGGCTTCAGGGAGGCCGGGCCGCTTCAGGCGGCATCTCCGACGTCGGGCGGCCCACCCGCCTCTGTTTTAAGAGGTTGGGGAGCGCTCCAGGAGGGTTTTTTATGCAATCTGGCAGGTACAGGTGCCAGATTGGTGGGTGCGCATGGGCTCTTAGTTAGTGGTATGTGTGTACATAGTGAATAAGACAGTTTGGGGCAACCTTAATCATCATACAACCATCCGGAGGTGATATCATTGTTCCTCACTCAGTTTTCACTGTTTTCTGGCCACAATTGGCTGTGTTTGTTGCAAGTGAGTTCTTCATTTAACTTAACTTTAGCAACTGTTTTCTCTGTTATAGTCTTGCAAGCTATAGCAAGTATTATTGCTGTCTCTGGTGTGGATTTGCAGCCTACATCAAGTATCTTTGCTGTCTCTGGTGTGGACTTTGTTCTACATTTCAGTTCTTTGGTCTGGTAGTCTGTCTGGGGACTACTTTCTTGGCTCATCAAGCAGTCAAGTGTGTTGAAAAGGAGCTTTAGCAAAACAGAAACCAACTTACTTTAGCAAGTAAATCTCACTCTATTTTTCTAAAGGGACAGGGGATTTTCTCTCAGGTTTTTCTCCAACTCCCTTGGTCAAGGCCTATAGCTAGTACTATAGGATTGTCTACATTTCTGGCGCCCAACGTGGGGTAGAACTTGCTAGTTCTTTGGAATCTCTGTTTTCTTTGGTTGGCTCTTTTTGGTGTTTTGGACTGGAGGAATGGCTTCTGGTTCCTCTATTCCTGTGGTGACTGTCAGTGGGGGGGATGGTCCTCCTTCTGTGATGGTTAGGGAGTGTGTGAGGATTAAAACTTGGGATGGTACCAAGTTTAATGGGGAGGATGTAAAGTGGTTTCTAGAGAAGTATGAAACTTCTGCTGGAGTGGATGGTGCTTCCTACCTGGACATGGTGAAGCAGATTATCTTCTTCATTGGTGATAGGTCAGTTGAGAAGGAGATTGTGGCCATGTCTGGCTACAAGAAGAGGGATTGGAAATTGTTGTGTAGGGAAATGGTGGATAGATGGGGTGTCAGGTTCACTATGGTGGATTTGAACAAGGTTGTCAGTGAATGGCAATCTTATGGTGGTGTTGGTAACTTACATAGTTACAGGAAGTTTCTGCTACAGTTTGATCCTGTGGTGGAATATTTGGTGGAAGTGGAGGAGCTGGCACATGAAAATGCTGCCAATTATGTTTTTTGGTCTGCCCTGGCTAGAGATGTCAGGATGGATGTGTTGAAGGAGTTGTCAAGAAAAGAATTGATGAAGACTCTTTCTAATGGGGATCAGAAGTTGCCTGCCTTGGATAAGGTGAAGGAGGCTGTGGAGGCCCATTTGAAGTTATTTGCTGTGGACACCTATCAGGAGGGGTGTGCCAAGTATGTCAGCAAAGTCAGTGAGGCTTTGGCTGAAGAGGAAGTTAGGGAGAAGAAGGAGGAGAAGAATTTGGTGCAGGTTTCCAAACAGGAGAGGGACCCAATGGTGGAGCAGCTGGCTGATCTGACAAAACAGCTGCACATTTTTTTCCAGGAGGCCAAGAAGGTTAATAAGGCACCTTCTAAGCCAAGAGAGTTTGAAAGGAGGGCTGGTAGGAGTGATCCTTGGGTTTGCTCTTATTGCAGTAGGAGGGGGCACAGGTCCAATGATTGTTGGGCATTGAACAGAGATGTGTCTGAAGGAAAAGTGGAGTTTGATGGCAGGGGTTTTAAGTTCCCTGACGGTTCTTTTGTGAAACCCAGTGAGGGGCAGGCTCCTGTTGATTTGGTCAGGAGAAGAGGTGGTCTCAATCAAAGGAGGCCAAGGTTTGAGGAGATTCCTGATCAGGGGAAGTCTTCTGTTAAGGTAGATGAGGATGTCAAGGGAAAGGGGAAGGAGGTCAATAAGGTCTCTTTTTCTACTTCTTTTGGTGGTTTGGAGTTGTATTCTTGTGGTGGACAGTCAAGTGGTGAATGCTTGGCTGGTGTTTATAATGTGGAAGCAGGAAAGGTGGGTAGGCCTAAGAGAAGTTCTCAGGCACAACCAAAGCCAAATGCTTCAAAGGGTGATCCTAAGCTGAGTGCAGCTAGGAAGAGGTACAGCAAAGAGGAGCTGTACAAGATGCAGAAGGTTATGGCTGACATGGGCCCCCCTAGTTTTGGTGCATTGGACCTGAATGGTGAGCCAATGCCAATGGAGGTGGATTCTGACTCCAAGGAGGATGTCCCTTTGGCTTCATTGCCAAATCCTGTTGGAGTCAGAGGTTCTGGTGAGGGATCTGGTTTGGTTCCTGTTAAAGGTAAATCTGTTGGTGGTGCTGGTCCTCAAGAATCTTCTAGGACCAAGGTGGTGAAGCAAAGAGCTCACTTTGAGAGGCCAGTAGTGTCTGGTCAAGTTAATGTTATGGACTCTGTCCTGGAAAGGATGAACCAGGGTCAGGTTTCCCTATCTTATGGGGAATTTTATGCTTTCAGTCAAGGGTTGGCTGATAGGCAGAAGAAGTTGTTGACCAGGAGAAGGGTTTCTTCTGGTGAGGTAGAATACATTTGTGATTCTGCTGAAAATTTTGGTGAGGGGTTGGAAACTCATTTTTCTGCACCTCTGGGATATGTCAATGTCACTCTGAATGGCAGGGAGGCAAGGGCATTGGTGGATTCAGGTTCTCATATAAACCTGATTTCTTTGTTTGAGGCAACTCATATGGGCCTCCCCATCAAAACTGGTATTGGTGGGAATTTGAGAGGGATCGGTGGCCATGTCACTGAATTGGTTGAAACTTCAGAGTTTGTGAAGTTAGATGTTGGAGGAGCCTCAGGGAAGGTTCATTTTTACATTGCTAAAGGTAATGTAAAAGCAGTTTTGGGCGGGCCATTCTTGATGGATTTTCAGGCAAGAATTGGTTATCAATTTGATTTGGGAATCAGTTTGGAGTTGACTGGTGAAGACTAAAGGAGGCTTCACATGAGGTTATCATCCCCTGGAGAGGATGGTTGGGAGACTAGGCCTGGTTTATCTTCAATGTACCAGTGCATGGACTGCTGCAAGAGAAGGAAGGAAGTGGGTGCTGCCTCTGGTTTTTTGGAGTGTGGTTCAGGCTCTATTGAGAGTCTGTCTTTTTTAGAGTAATGAGGGCTGATCACCCTAGTGCTACAACCTCTCCCCGAGATGAGGAAATCCCAGGTTGTAGTAGGTCAGCTCCCTTGGAGATATACCAAGTGTATTTTCAACTTTCTCTTTTTAATGTTTTTCTTCTCTGCAAGTATTCATCAAGTTTTTATCAAGTCTCTGTTCTCTCACAAGATTCTTAATTATTTTTAATTCAAGTTTAAAGAAGAAGATTGGTTATATATCTTTATTGAAAGATATGCGGAAAAGTTTTGGGGCGGTGAGATTGGGGTCTAAAATTAAGTCCTCCCAATTGTGCACCGCTAGGGTTTCTTCTACACCTTTCAAAAACATTACCTGGGCCACACCTGTGAGCATTGGGGAAACCCCTGGTTATTTTTGTAGCACAGAAGAAAACTCAAGAAAAGAAGATAAAAATTTCAAGATAATTCAAGAAAATCAAGAAAAAAATCTGAAGATAATGAAGAAAGAAGATGCAAAATATTTTTGTGAAGATCGTCAAGATCTATTTTTGGGCCTCCAGCATGAGGTTAAACTGCAGAAAATTTTGAAGCATGATGATCATCAAGATCAATTTTTGGACCTCCAGCATGAGGATAAACTGCACAATTTTAGAAGATGTGATTCAGAAGATGAATCAAGATTTGAAGATTTGGAAGTTGGAAGTGAGGATGAAGATGTGGAATTGCGGAAAAGTTTTGGAGTGGTGAGATTGGGGTCTAAAAGTAAGTCCTCCCAATTGTGCACCGCTAGGGTTTCTTCTACACCTTTCAAAAACATTACCTTGGCCACACATGTGAGCAATGGGGAAACCCTTGGTTTTTGTTCCAGGTCTGGTGGTGAAGATTTCCTGAAGATCCCTCAAGTTGAAGGTGGAGCGGCAAAGTATAAGAAGGTAGCGCAGAAGATTAGGCCTGTCAATGAGCCTATGCCTGTGGGTTTGAATCCGCCTTTGAAGAGACCTCCTTTGTCAAGAGATCCGTACAGTACTCCTTTGGTGAAGAATCCTCCAGAATTTGTAGAGACCGCGAGGGTGACCATGGAAAGATTGAAAGTTGTTAATTTTGGTCCTGATGGGTGGTTGTCTGAGGAAGAAAAGAAGTTGTTGTTGCACGTTATTGTGCTAAGGGAAAAAGCGGTGGCATTTGTTGAGGAGGAAAGGGGCGTATTGAAGCACTCTTATGGGGAACCTTACTTGATTCCTGTTGTTTGTCATGAACCTTGGCAAATCAAACCTATTCCGATTCCAGTGGCTATCAGAGAGGATGTTGTGGAGATTATTAGGGAAAGAGTCAGGACTGGGTTATATGAACAATCAACATCCAGTTACTCAAGTCCGGTGTTCTGTGTAAAGAAGCAGAATGGAAAGTTGAGGGTGGTTCATGATCTTAGAGCCTTGAATAGAGTCACTATCAAGGATGCTGGTATGCCGCCAAGTGCAGAGTATTTTGTTGAAGCTTTTGCTGGAAGGGTGTGTTATGGTTTGGGTGATATTATGGGTGGTTATGATGAGAGGGAACTCCATACGGATTCAAGGCCTCTCACAACTTTTGAGACTCCTTTGGGAAGATTTCAACTCACTAGGTTGCCTCAAGGAGCAACTAATTCAGTGGAAGTTTATCAAGCACAGATGGCTTGGATTTTGCAGGATGAGGTTCCTACTCATGCTGGTATTTTTATTGATGATGGTGGAATTAAAGGACCATCCACTGATTATGGTAATGAGGTGTTATCGGAGAGCCCAGGAATAAGGAGGTTTGTGTGGGAATATGCAATAACTCTAGAGAGAGTGTAGATTAGGATTGAAGAGGCTGGTTTGACCATTTCAGGGTCAAACTTCTGTTGTTGTGTTCCTGCTTTGGAAATTCTGGGTCATGTGGTATGTAAAGAGGGAAGGATTATGGCGAAGAAGAAGATTAATAAAATTCAGGCATGGCCAAGGCCTAAAAATACTACTGAAGTCAGAGGATTTTTGGGTGTATGTGTATATGTCAGGATTTTCATTAAGGATTTTTCTTTGTTGGCTTCACCTTTAAGAAGGTTGACCAGAAAAGATGCAGATTGGGAATAGACGGAAGAGTGTGAAGAGGCTTTTTAGAAGCTGAAAAAGGTTGTTGGTGAAGATAAAATTCTTCACAAGTTGGATTATGGTGTTGGTGCTGGAAAGATTTATCTGGCAGTGGACTCAAGCTATATTTCTGCTGGTGCTGTTTTGTCTCAGGAGGATAAGACTGGGAGGGTTAGGCCAGTAAGGTATGAGTCTGTGGTGTTTAATGAGGTCGAATCTAGGTATTCTCAACCTAAGTTGGAATTGTGTGGCATAGCTAAAATTTTAAAGAAGCTACAGACAGTTTTGTGGGGGCAGCATTTTGAGCTGCAGGTGGATGCAAAATCTTTGGTTCAGATGATCAATACACCTAGTCTTCCAAATGCTCCAATGACTAGGTGGGTGGCATTTATTCAACATTTTTCTTTTGACCTGGTACACAAACCAGGTAAAACTTTTACTATGCCTGATGGGTTATCAAGGAGGCCACCTACAGATGAGGATTCTGATTCTGAAGAGTTTGATGAAGATGTTCCAGTGATTAGGGCCAGCACAAAGGGTGCTGAAGATTTTTCTTTCCTTCCCCATGAGGCTAAACTGGATGATTGTTCTGACCTCCCCCAAGAGGTTAAACTGGCTGGATCTTATCTTGATTCTGGTGATCAGGATGTTTTTGTTGATGAAGATGGAGTTGTTGTTTGGGAAAGCTCAAAATTGGAAAAGGGTGTTTTTGTTAGTAAACTGGATTCTCACAAGGTTCAGTGGAAAGAGAAGGACGTGCCAAAATTTAAGGATTGGTGTCCTGGTTGGGCTGCTCAATTGGCTCATGTTCACACTGGTGATTTTGATGACAGAGTTTTACCCTTGGATGTTGTTTTGTTGGATTTGAAGATGAGACCTGGGGTCAATCTGGGTTTTATTTTATTTTGGTGGAATATCTGTTGACCTTGGAGAGGCCAGATAGTTGTGATGATGATACTTGGTTGGCAATCAAGAAGAAGAGTCCTGGATTTTATGTGTCAGGAAGGCGCTTGATGAGAAGGAGACATCCTAATCCTCAAGTGGTGGTGACTCAGAAGAAGGGTCAAGAATTGGTTTTGAAGTCTTTGCATGAAGACCTTGGTCATAGAGGCTTTGGGGAGACTTATAGAAGAGTAGCAGACAGATTTTGGTGGCCGGGTATGAAGTTGGCTGTGCAGGGTTGGGTTCAATCTTGTGAAGAATGTCAAAGAAGAAGTCACTTGAAACCTTAAGAGGTGGGCCGTGCTACTGGTGAATCAACTGTTTTTGGAAGAGTCAGTCTGGATGCTGTCCATATTAAAGAGGGCAGGTATAAATACTTGATTGTTGCTAGGGATGATTTTTCTGGTTGGGTTGAGGCAGTGCCTCTGGTTAATTTGACTGCCAAGAATGTGGCAGAGTTTTTGAAGAAGGAGTGGATTTATAGGTATGGGTTGATGAAGTTGGTCACTGTTGATGGTGGGCCAGAGTTTGGTGCCGAATTTAAAGAAGCTGTGGCTAGTGTTGGTTCTAGGGTTAGAGTGGCTACACTGTATTATCCTGAAGCTGAAGGCATGGTTGAAAGAGGCCATCAAGTTATCAAGAATGCTTTGGTGAAGATGTGTGGAGATAGTGCCGAAAAGTGGAGGCATTATTTACCCTTGGTTTTATTTGCGGATAGGGTCACTGTGAAGAGGACAACTGGCTATTCTCCTTATGAGTTAATGTTTGGTCAGAAAGCTGTTCTACCAGTGGACTTGGAAGCTTTCTCTTATCGTGGAATTGATTGGAATGACATGCACTCAACAGAAGATTTGCTCTGTGCCAGGATGCAACAGTTGGAATGTAGAGAGGAATGTCAAGAGAAGGCATACTCTAGAATGATGAAGATTAGGAATCAATCAGTCAGGTACTGGGACAAGAAGTTGGCTCATAGACTCAGGAATCCCTTAAAACCTGGTTGTTTGGTTTTGGTGTATAATAGAAGTTTGGAGAGTCAGTGGGGCAAAATGTTTGCTGACAGATGAAATGGACCTTACAGAGTCAGATCTCAGGCGTCTGGAGGTTCTTATGTTTTGGAAGAGTTGGATGGTGCAGTCTTGAAAAAGAGGGTGGCTGCAGACCAAGTGAAGAGGTTTTATCCCAGAGGCACTAGGCATGAAGAAGATTGACTCCGCAATGAGGATAAACTACGGACCATTCTTTAATTTTGGTTTTTTTTGTGGTGATGCTATGCATCTGTTTGTTGGAAACTTTTGTTAGAGGGTACCCATGGGTGGGGCTTCTAGATTTGATCTTGGCAAGTGTAGGGGTGACTGATGGGCTGGCTGCTCTATCAACAGTTACCCCAGATTGTCTGTTTCCAACCCTTTCTCTTAATTTGGTTGAACCCTAGTATTGGTTTATTTTCACAGGTTTTAGTCCTCTATGACTTTAAACTGGAATTTCCTTTGGTTTTCAAGTGCCGGACTCTTCACTCTTATTGGTTTTGGTTTTTTGTGTTGGACGTTGTGTTTTTGTTAGAAGGTACCCAGGGGGGGCTTCTATATTTTATTTTGGCAAGTGTGGGGGTAACTGATGAGCTGGCTGCTCTGTAGAACAGTTACCCCAGAATTTCTGTCTCAAGTCTTTTGTTTTTTCCTAGTTGAATTCTAGTTCTGTTGTTTATTATTCAGGTTTTAAGTCCGCTATGAATTTAAACTGGTTTGGGACTGGCTTCTTTATCTTTGGTTCTTTCAGATTGGTGGTGGATCACTGGTGGTCTCCCATCATTTTTACTTATTGGAGGGAGCCCACCCAGTGATCATTTCTATGGACCGGACTTTCCCTTATTGGACCATCTATGGAGCTGGACTTTCTTTGATTTTGCAGTTATGTTTTTGCTAGATAGAAGCTTTAGATTATTTTCTTTTTTCTCTTTTTTTCTTTTAATTTTTTTATGGGGGTTGTTAAAATTATAAAATAAAAAATATAGGGTGTTACCACATCAGGGTCACCTGGATGTGGGCAAGCATTGGTGGGGAAAGGTTCATCAATTGGCCGGGCAATGCTATTTTATTCTTATATATTATTTATTTCATGTGTTTCTGTGTTTCATTATTTTTTGTTATCTTCTGAATTTCTAACTTTTTGTTTTTTTTCTGTTAATCATTTAAAAGATTTAATTGTGTATCCACATCAAGGTGCACTTGGATGTGGGTAAGGTATCAGGGGATCAGCTCATCAATTGGCTGGGGGATACCATTTGTATTATTTTTTATATTTTATTTTATTTCATTTATGTTATTTCATTTCATTTTAATTATTAATTTTTTATTTTAGTATATCAGTAGACCTCAAAAAAAAAAAAAAAAAAATTCTGAAATTATTTTTTATTATTTGTTTTATATTATTTTTATGTTTCTAATCATTTGCAGGAGCTCATTTTCTGGATGAGGAAGCTTCTGGAGGCTTGTCTGGATTGTGATGATGTTTTTGTTTTTTGTTGGGATTGTGGGAAGCACTGTGTTCTTTGAAGTGCATCCTGCTGGAGAGATTATAGGGATTGTAATGATCAGGGATTGGATTAGAGGGAAGTTCAGAGGAGGAAGAAGAAGAGGCAGGAATGGAGTGCTGGAGGGTGTGTTTAATGATCCTAGACATTTTCCAGTGGTCGTCCAGTAGGCGCTTTCTCAGGGATTTTTCAAAGTCATTCAAGGGTCCATGGAGGGCAAAGGCTTTTAGCATATTGGAACACATGGTGCTTAGGTGTTTCTTCATGTCTCCATAATCCAGGGTCAAAGAAGTTTCAAGAGTTTGGCCAACTCCAATAATAGATTCAGGAGGAGGGGTGCCAACTAGACAAGAAGAATTGGATCAGTAATTATTTTTGTTGAAGAAATGGAATAATTAATTTGGTACTTACAGATTGGAAGCTCATCAAATCTGTAAGCAGCTGGGATTTGGATCTCTGAGGATTTTGTAATGGTCATAGTGGGTGGATCAACTAGGGAAAGATATGGATTCTCATGGTCTTCCTCTGAAGGATCCTGAGAAGGTGAACTGGGATGCTGAGGTTCCTGGGGCCTAGTTGGAGCAGTGAGATTGTGGTCGTTGTTGTGGTTTTTATCTCTGTTGGATTCAGCTGGAGGAGGTGCTGGTTATGGAGTACCAGGGTTGTTAAAGGATGGAGCAGGAGAGGGGGATTTGGAAGCAGACTGCTCTCTTCTGGATGGAGAATTTGAAGAGATGGAACTGTCAGAAGAGTAGTTGGCTGACAGAGGAGAGGTGTAGTTTCTTTGTCTTAGTTGGGGACCAAGTTGTTGTTGTTGTGGAGCAGTGTGTGGTGTTCTGGTTTCTTCTTGGGGTTCTCTGGCAGTTCTCTTAGAAATCTGGGAAATTTTGGTGTTTTTGGATTTTGGAAGGGTGGATTGCATTGCTCTGGGAGCAGTAGGAGGTAGTTGGGTTGAGTTGTTATTGTTATCTGGATGAATTTGGCTATTTTCTGGCCGTTTTTGGAGGTTTTGGCCCTGATTTTTGCTGTTTGGTGAGGCGGGCGGGCCGCCCGACGTCGGCCGGGCCGCCTGGACGCGGTCTAGAAGCCTAGGGGTTGATTTTGAAGCTTTTGGAGCTAATTTAGCAGTGATAAAAGCAGTTTCTTGAGAAGCTAAGGCTGGTCTTTTTGGAAGAGTGCGGGAAGCTGAGCTGCTGGATCTTCTGGAAGGAGCTGAAGATAGAGAGGAAGAGGATGGACCAAGTTCTGGAGACCTGGTAGGGGATCTGGAGATGTACTTGTGAGAAGGAGAAGGCGGAGGAATAGGATAGTGGGCATCTCTGTCACATTTCTTTTTTTTGGAATAGCAAGAGTCACAAGCCCTGTTGTAGAATTTGGCTTCTGGATTTGGAAGAGTGAATGTGCAAGGTCTGCACATGTGTATGCACTGTTTGCAGGCATAGTCCCTTGGAGCAGTGAAGCAAGGAAGAGTAGAGGAGTCAACAGCAGGGGATCCAGACATGATTTGTGGTGTGAAAGGTGATGAAAAGGATAAGAGAAGATTTTGTCAGTGATGAGTAGAAGATGAAGTGAAGGTGGATGCTCTGTGGGTCTGGCTGTGTGTGTATTGCATGAGATTGGCTGGGTAAGATTCATGCAAAATTTTAACAGTCCTCTATGACTCTAAACTGGAAATTTTATCAGTCCATCAAGACTCTAAACTGAAAAAGCTATGGTATCAAGTCAGTCCATCAAGACTTTAAACTGAAATCTGGTTTCTGTTAGTCCTCCAAGACTTTAAACTGGCTGGTTTCAAGATTTTATCAAGAAGTAGTCCGTCAAGACTTTAAACTGAAAACTGTGTTAGTCCCCCAAGGCTTTAAACTGAGGGTTGTAAGTCCCCCAAGACTATAAACTGAGGGAAAAGTTTTTGTTGTTGGAGTTGTTTTGAAAGATTGGTGGAGGGTATCCACAGGGGGAGCCTCCAAATTTAGCAAAGGCAAGTTTGGGGGTAATTGATGAGCTGGCTGCTCTATTCACAATTACCCCAGAATGTTAGTTTTTTCTCTGTGTCTTAATGTGGTTGATCTCTGGTTCTGGGTTTATGATTTAGGTTTTTTGAGTCCCACGAGACTTTAAACTGAGGGCTTTTGAGTCCCACAAGACTATAAAATGAGGATGGTCCCCCAAGACTTAAAACTGAGGGTTGTTTGTGGTTACATCCTATAGAGGGTGTGGTCAATTTTTCTTTTCTGAATCAAACTCAAGTACTAGTGGAATTACAGAGGGAATCAAGAGATGAAATGAAGTGTTCAGAATTAGCCTTGAACTGGTGAATGAGGTGTCTTCTGTTCTCAATGTCCTGTGGATCTCTAGCAGGAGTGGATTGGAAATAGTGAAGCAGAAGGTGTTTCTGTTGAGATGTGTGTTGTTGGAACTTGGCCTTGATAGTGGGCAAGTGCGTTGGTGTTGGTGGTGCAATGGATCCTACATTGTTATCATCACTATAAGAAGAGGAAGGAACTGAGAAGTTATCAGTTTTAAAGTTGAAGGAAGGAATGAATGTTCTTTACCATCTGATGGACCAGGGATGGGGGAACTAGTTGTTTTATGGGTTGTGGCACTCTTCTGGGAAGGGTGGAGATTTTTGATTAATCTGGGTATCAGGATGGATGGCCTAGATCTTTTGGTGCTGGCAGAAGAAGGACCAGGTTGAGGCGGAGATGAATCTGTTGTGGAAGAAAGTGGACCAGGTCTGTGGCAGGTCTTCTTTCTGGAGTGGCAGACATCACAGGACGTTCTGTATGGATGAACAGATGGTGTTATGGCGCAGATTAAATTATTGTTGATGCAGTATTGGCAGGGGCCCATTTCAGAGGCAGATTTGGAAAGGAGGTTAAACATGGTGGTTGGATGAAGAAAGAATGCAGACATTCTCAATTGGAGGGAGGATGTGGTCTTCCAACATTGGCAGGGGCCTTTGTTGTGTGATTTGGCGCTGTTTGTGCATGTCTTAATTGACATCTGTTAAGGAATTTGGTATTTTTCTGGTTTTATTCCGTGGATATTGGGTCTGCGGGTATGTGGGTACTATCATTGGATAGCCCTTGTTTTTCTCTATATTTTATGTCTTGAAGACATTTTTCATATTCTGAGGTTTAAGGGGTCATTTCCTCATTTTTCATTTATAAAAGATTTCTGTTTAATTTTGTTTTTTGTGTTTTACGGGCTAACCTTAAGTCTTAGGGTTAAGTGCTTAGTACCATTTGATAGAGCTAATTTTTCTATATATTTCATGTCTCAATGTTGTTATAGTGAAATTCCGTGCTTTAAATGTTTTAGTAGTTGTAGCTAATTTTTCTAAGTAGATTAGTGGTTTTTATTGGTTTTCTGGCTTCAGGGAGGCCGGGCCGCTTCAGGCGGAATCTCCGACATCGGGCGGCCCACCTGCCTCTGTTTTAAGAGGTTGGGGAGCGCTCCAGGAGGGTTTTTTATGCAATCTGGCAGGTACAGGCTCCAGATTGGTGGGTGCGCATGGGCTCTTAGTTAGTGGTCTGTGTGTACATAGTGAATAAGACAGTTTGGGGCAACCTTAATCATCATACAACCATCCGGAGGTGATATCATTGTTCCTCACTCAGTTTTTACTGTTTTCTGGCCACAATTGGCTGTGTTTGTTGCAAGTGAGTTATTCATTTAACTTAACTTTAGCAACTGTTTTCTCTGTTATAGTCTTGCAAGCTATAGCAAGTATTATTGCTGTCTCTGGTGTGGATTTGAAGCCTACATCAAGTATCTTTGCTGTCTCTGGTGTGGACTTTGTTCTACATTTCAGTTCTTTGGTCTGGTAGTCTGTCTGGGGACTACTTTCTTGGCTCATCAAGCAGTCAAGTGTGTTGAAAAGGAGCTTTAGCAAAACAGGAACCAACTTACTTTAGTAAGTAAATCTCATTCTATTTTTCTAAAGGGACAGGGGATTTTCTCTCAGGTTTTTCTCCAACTCCCTTGGTCAAGGCCTATAGATAGTACTATAGGATTGTCTACACCGTTACCAATTTCATAACCCCATATCTATACACCCAATCCTTCAACAAGAAATCTGCCACATTTTTGGCATTTAAGTTAATAAGAGGCGCTGCCTCTACCCAACCAGATAAATCATCTCTGGCTACAATTAAATATTTATATCTCCCCTCTTTTATATAAACAGCATCCAAACTAACCCTACCAAAAAGAGTGTTTTCACCGGTTTCATGTCCAGGTTCTTTTGGCCTTAGATAACTTCTTCTTTTACATTCTTCACATGACTGAACCCATTTCTTAACAGCCATCTTCATACCAGGCCACCAAAATCTATCAGTAATTTGTCTATATGTTTTGCCCATTCCCCCATGACCGAGATCTTCATGCAGTGCTTTCATAACCAACTCTTTCCCTTTCTTTTGAGAAACTTCTACTTGAGGATTTGGATACCTCCTTTTCATCAATATTTTTCCTGATATATAAAATGCTGGGGTCTTTCTTTTGATAGCCATCCAGTCATCATCATCACATTCCTCTGGCCTTTCCAGAGTCAACAAGTATTTTACCAAAACATAATAAAACCCAGTCTGTCCCCAGACCTCATCTTTAAAATCCAATAAAATAACATCCAAGGGCACTTCCCTATCACCTATATCACATGCACTTGCATGAGCCATAAGCTTCTTTGAATGAGTTTGATCGATAAACGAATAAAATATTTCATCTTTAAATTTTGAAACTTCAAATCTCTTTTGAACCAAATTTTTATCAACCTCTTTACCACCCTTTTTAGTATCTCCTTCTTCATCATCACCGTCCAACCTCCGCTTTACCAAATTTATATCTACACACAACCTCTCTTTGACCGAATTTTCTAAACTTCCAACATATACACCATTAACCAATCTACTACCATCCCATACTACCACATCATTCTCATCCACATATACACTTTCCACACTTTCATTATCCTCATATCCCACATATTCATCCCACGTTATACAACCAGCCAGTTTAAACTCATGGGTGAGGTCTTCATAAAAATCATCTATACACAATAGTCCTGCCAGTTTAATCTCATGGGGGAGGTCTTCATCAAAATCATCTATACACAATAGTCCTGCCAGTTTAGCCTCATGGCGGAGGTATGGAAATTCTTCAGCTCCTTTAGTGCTGGCTTTAACAACAGGTATATCTTCATCAAATTCCTCTGAGTCTGAATCCTCTTCATTTGGTGGCCTTCTTGACAGTCCATCTGGCATAGTAAAAGTTTTGCCAGGCTAATGAACCAAATCAAATGAGAAATGCTGAATAAAAGCTACCCATCTAGTATTGGGAGAATTCAGTAAAATTGGGGAATTGATCATCTGAATTAAGGACTTCGTGTCCACTTGAAGTTCAAAGTGTTGTCCCCAAAAAACATTTTGCAATTTCTTCAAAAATTTTGCCACACCACAGAGTTCCAATTTTGGTTGAGAATATCTTGATTCCCCCTCAGTAAAAACTAAAGATTCATACCTGACTGGTCTAATATAGCCAGTTTTATCCATCTGAGACAAGACCTCCCCAGCAGCAATCTGACTTGATTCAACTGCTAAATAAATTCTACCTGCATCTTTTCCATAATCTAGCTTATGCAGGACAATATCATTTCCCACAACCTTCTTCAGCTTCACAAACACCTTCTCACACTCTTCATCCTTTCTAATTAACCTTCTCAATGGAGCTGCTAATGAAGAAATGTCCTTGATAAACATTCTAACATAAACACAAACCCCTAAAAATCCTCTAACTTTGGTTGTATTCTTGGGTCTTGGCCAGGACTGAATTTTGTTAACCTTCTTTTTGGACATAATCCTACCCTCTCTACATAGCACATGACCTAAAATCTCTAAAGCTGGCACACAACATGAAAATTTTGAACCCGAAATGGTTGAACCAGCTTCTTCAATTCTAAACAAGATCCTCTCTAAAGTGATTGCATACTCCCAGATGAATTTTTGTATCCCTGGGTTCTCCTCCAACACTTCATTATCATAATCTGTTAAAGGTCCTTTAATTCCTCCATCATCAATAAAGATTCCAGCATATTGAGGAATTTCATCATGAAGAATCCAAGCCATCTGAGCTTGATAAACGGCAACCGAATTTGTTTCTACTTGAGGTAATCTTGTCAATTGTAATCATCCTAGCGGTGTATCAAAAGTAGCAAGAGGCCTAGAGTCTGTATGCAACTCTCTCTCATAATATCCCCCCATAATATCTCCTAAACCATAACACACTCTCCCAGAAAATGCTTCCACAAACTCCTCAGCACTAGGTGGTATACCAGCATCCTTTATTGTAACCCTATTTAATTCCCTGAGATCATGAGCTACTATAAAATTGCCATTTGGTTTCTTGATAAAGAATACCGGACTAGAATAACATGATGATGATTGCTCATACAGTCCAGTGAAAATCCGTTCTCTGAAAACTTAGACATAAACTTCTTTTAATGCAGCCGGAATTGGGATTGGTTTTTGCTGCCATGGTTCATGACATAACACAGGAATCTTGAAGGCTCCCCATAGGAATGCTTCAACACACCCCTCTCCTCTTCTACCAAAGCAATGGACTTCTCTTCTTGACCATCATATCCAACAACAACTTCTTCTCTTCTCCAGACAACCAACCATCAGGTCCAAAATTAACAACACCTAATCTATCAAAAGTGATTCTTTATGTTTCAAAAAATTTGGGCAGATTCTTCACCAAGGGAAATTCATAAGGATCACTTGATAGCCTTGGTCTTCTCAAAGGTGGATTTAATTCAATGGGTAGCGGTTCATTAATTGGTCAGATTTTATTTGCTACCTTCTTATATTTTGCTGCTTCCACATCTTCATAAGCTTGAGGTAAAATATTAATTTTTGTTTCGCTATTAAAAATTTCATCAAAGGAATTCCTTTCTTTGTCAGAATCAGAATAAGAATAATCCAAAAAATATTTTATTTCATTTTTAAATTTAACCTTCTTCACTTTTCCCTTGTCTAATTTTTCAACAAATTTTCCAACACCTTTGATTCCCTTATCCATCATAAAATCACCTGTAAAAAGAGTTGGAAGTTTATCCTCTTGCTGGAGGACCGGAATTGAATTATCACAAAAATTATTATTTTTTGTTTTAATTATACTAAGATTTTTTATAGAATTTTGATGAAATAATTGCAGTTTACCCTCTTTCTTCAGGTCAGAAAATAAACCATTCCAATTTTTATTCAACATAATATTTCCCATCTTCCCTCTTGATCCATTCTTGAATGAGATCAAAAATCTTGACAGAGAAGTGAGACAAACCAAAAATTTGAAAACATAATAAAAATTTAACGTATTATTAACAGAAAATAATTGAGAATACACTTGAATTATCTCCAATTGAGCTGACCTATTGAAATACGGGATCTCATCCTGGGGAGAGATTGCAACATTAGAGTGATCAGCCCCTGCTACCCCCAAAAATGAGGGTCTTCATGATTATTTGAATCCTGAATAAATTGAAGAAATGATAATAAAAGAAAATTTCAGCCAATTTTAGGTAGATTATCATCATTTTAGAGGAATTAAATTTTTGATATCCCCTGGTTATAATCCATAATTTTTCCCCAATGGCTTATCCACTGATTCCATAAAACCCAAAAATAAATCCCCATAATTTGTCCTACCAGAAGACATAAAAAATAAACCACCCTTTTCCAAAATATGAGTGCATCCAATTCATGAACTCTATTATCAAATGCCACTACTCTCTTTTTTAGTGCAGGGAAAACCATATCCTCCTTAAAAATCTCTTCCTGAGATTGAAACAAATCCACCATACATATACCAGATTCATAAACCATATCCACATCTGAATTGCAGACAGTCTTTTCTTTTGAAGACAAAACCTGAGGTAAATATTCCTCTAAATCCAATTCTGAATCATCCAACACAAAATTATCCCCATCATCCAAAATTTCTTCATCAGTGACAATAAAATCTTCAGGCTGAACAAAATCTTCAGGAATGGCTGAATCCAAAATTTTAACAGAAACTAGTTCTTTTACACCATCCTCTTCTATCTCTTGAGTGACCACAGTTTCTTCTCCAGAGTCTAAATCAACAGATTTATGAGTATCCAGATGTTCCAAAATAGTCTTCTTTAGCACCCCCATACCACGAATCCTAGTTTCTACATCTGGGAGATCCTTCATTAAATTTGCTTTAATAAGAACCATCAAAACATATTTCTTAACCTTTTCCTCCGTAGCACTCCAATAAACATACTTTGCCGCATTATCATGAAATAAAATTTCATAATCCAACAAATAATCCAGAACTGCCTGGAATTCAACCATAAACTGATGATACTGACCCAGAGATGCTAAACCACCTATTGATTCCCATTTCCTAGAAATATCCTTCAGATCCTCCAATGAATAAACCTTTGGCCACCTTTTTTCCATTTCCATCTTCAGCTTTCCCCAATCTTTATCTTTATAATCATCCATAGAAATAACCTCCTTTTCCACCTCTCTTTCCAAAATAAAGAGCCTAATATGCTTCACCATATCCAAAGGTAAAGCACCATCAATCGCAGCTGCAGCTTCATACCTATGTAAAAATCCCTCTAAATCATCTCCAGAAAACTTGGGCCCAACCCAAGAAACAATCCTAACTGATAGTGTCATAGGAAGAGACACACCAGATCCAGAAGCAGAAGACATCCTAATAGATTAGATTAAAGATAAAGCATTCCCATATGTGAGCCTCTTGCAGGCTAAGATAAATAAATCAATAAGAGTTTCAGAAAGAAAGCCTCTTTCAGGCTAAAAGTCCAAGTATCATGTAAGTTATTTTAAAAGCTAGAGAATTCAAACCTCATTTTGGGCACCAAATATGTAGGTAGACTATTACAGTTGTCTTGCTTTAAGCAGAATCCGAAGGAGTTGGATGATCAGAGAAAACCCAGTCCCTCTAAATGAATTTGTGAGTTTTTTAGATCAATAAGCTTAAAAGTCTACTTGATAATAATAAAGAATGAAACCCTGTTTGATTAACGCTTCTTAGGATGATTGAGCGATTCTTCTGTGCAAAAAACTGAAATGCAACAATAAAGTTACACGAGAAAAAATATTTTAAAAGAAAGAAGTTTTAATGTTTTTAGATTTTAATAATTTTTGAAAACAGATACTATAAATGAGTCCCTGGATTTTAGACCTTTCTAATGATACCCTATATGTTAATGTTTAAGAGTTTTTGAGTAAAATATTTAAAGTGTTATGTAAAATTGTTATTTTATAAGGGTATTACAATTAATTAATTATTTTGTTGATAAAAGAAAAATATGAATAATTGTTGTTATAATCATGTATCTCCTTATGTATATGTTCTATGAGATGCCCAATTTAGAGTCTGAAGTGTCCTTAAGTATACTTAGTCACGTGCCTAATTTCCCTTCCAGAGCACAGCTGGAGCTCATCCGGAGCTTGTATGGAGCTTTTCCGGACCTCCGGACTCAATTAGAACCTTAAATCTATAATAAAAAATAAAGAAAAATTACACATGATGAGATACTTCTCCTTAACATTCCTAACTATTTTTCGTAGTCTGCACAGCTCTGATCACCCCGTGAAAAATCACCAAAGTTAATTAATTTTTAATAATTTTAAATAATTTAATAAATCTTTAAAAATCAATAAAAAATATAAGAAAAATAGTAAAAATTAAGGGAAAATTCCCAAAGGTTCTTGATCTTCTTGAATTTCATTAAATTTAAAATTGTGGCTGTAAAAAATCATATGACTCGTGAAATTAATAAATCTGACCAAAAATTCATATCTTGACTTTTTCAACTTCATTTTTTGTTTAATAATAAAATATTTTAACTAATCTGGCTTCTCCAATCACTGTCCTATTCCCACTAATATTCTAAATAGACTTTTAGAACCATACTAGGATTTGGAATGCCACACTGGTGCTGTTTTGTCTCAGGAAGATAGAGCTGGGAAGGTCAGGCCGGTAAGGTATGAGTCTGTGGTTTTTAATGAGGTTGAATCTAGGTACTCTCAGCCAAAGTTGGAATTGTGTGGTGTAGAAAAATTTTTGAAGAAGCTACAAACAGTTCTGTGGGGGCAGAATTTTGAGCTGCAGGTGGATGCTAAGTCTCTGGTTCAAATGATCAACACACCCAGTCTTCCAAATGCTCCAATGACTAGGTGGGTGGCATTTATTCAACATTTTTCTTTTGACCTGGTGCACAAGCCAGGTAAAACTTTTACAATGCCAGATGGATTGTCAAGAAGACCACCCACAGATGAGGATTCTGATACTTAAGAGTTTGACAAAGATTTCCCAGTTGTAAGAGCCAGCACAAAGGGTGCTGAAGATTTTTCTCACCTCCCCCATGAGGCTAAACTGGATGATTGTTTTCACCTCCCCCAAGAGGTAAAACTGGATGGTTTTTATCTTGATTCTGGGGATCAGGATTTTTTTGTTTATCAAGATGGAGCTGTTATTTGGGATGGCTCAAATTTGGAAAATTTTGTTTTTGTTAGTGAACTGGATTCTCATAAGATTCAGTGGAAGGGAAAGGTTTTATCAAAGTTTAGGGATTGGTGTCCTTGATGGGCCGGTCATATCACTCATGTGCACACTGGCGATTTTTATGATAGGGTTGTACCCTTGGATGTTGTTTTGTTGGATTTTGAAGATGAAACCTGGGGTCAGACTGGGTTTTATTTTATTTTAGTTGAATATTTGTTGACCTTGGAGAGGCCAGATAATTGTGATGAAGATACATGGCTGGCAATCAAGAAGAAAATTCCTGGATTTTATGTGTCAGGAAGAAGCTTGATGAGGAGGAGACATCCAAATCCTCAAGTTGTGGTGACTCTCAAGAAGGGTAAAGAGTTAGTGTTGAAGTCTTTGCATGAGGACCTTGGTCATAAAGGCTTTGGGGAGACTTATAGAAGATTAGCAGACAGATTTTGGTGGCCAGGTATAAAGTTGGCTGTGCAGGGTTGGGTTCAATCTTGTAAGGAATTTCAAAGAAGAAGTCACTTGAAACCTTAAGAGTTTGGCCGTGCTACTGGTGAATCAACTGTGTTTGGAAGAGTCAGTTTGGATTTTGTCCATATTAAAGAGGGCAGGTATAAATACTTGATTTTTGCCAGGGATGATTTTTCTTTTTGGGTGGAGGCAGTGCCTCTGGCTAATTTGACTGCCAAAAATGTGGTGGAGTTTTTGAAGAAGGAATGGGTGTTTAGAAATGGGTTGATGAAGTTGGTGACTGTTGATGGTGGGCCAGAGTTTGGAGCTGAATTCAAAGAAGCTGTGGCAAGTATTAGTTCTAAATTCAGGGTGGCTACACCTTATTATCCTGAAGCTGAAGGCATAGTGGAAAGAGGTCATAAAGTTATCAAGAATGCCTTGGTGAAGATGTGTGGAGATAGTGCTGAAATGTGAAGCCATTATTTACCCTTGGTGTTATTTTCTGATAGGGTCACTGTGAAGAGGACAACTGGCTATTCACCTTTTGAATTAATGTTTGGTCAGAAAGCAGTTCTACCAGTGGATTTGGAAGCTGTCTCTTATCTTGGAATTGATTGGTATGATGTATGCTCAACAGAAGATTTGCTCTGTGCCAGGATGCAACAGTTGGAATGTAGGGAGGAATTTCAAGAGAAGGCATACTCTAGGATGATGAAGATAAAAAATCAATTAGTCAGATACTAGGACAGGAATTTGGCTCATAGACTCAGGAATCCCTTGAAACCTGGTTGTTTGGTTTTAGTGTATAATAGAAGTTTGGTGAGTCAGTGGGGGAAAATGTTTTCTGACAGATGGAATGGAACTTACAGAATCAGATCTCAGGTTTCTGGAGGTTCTTATGTTTTTGAAGAGTTGGATGGTGCAGTCTTAACAAAAAGAGTGGCTGCTGATCAGGTGAAGGTATTTTACCCAAGTGGCACTAGAAGTGGAGAAGATTGACTCCGCAATGAGGATAAACTGTGGACAATTCTTTAATTTTGGATTTTTTGTGGTGATTCTGTGCATCTTTTTTGTTGGAAACTTTTGTTAGAAGGTACCCATGGGTGGGGCTTCTATATTTTGCCTTGGCAAGTGTGGGGGTGACTGATGGGCTGGCTTCTTTATCAACAGTTACCCAGATTGTCTGTTTCCAAACCCTTCTCTTAATTTGATTGAACCCTAGAATTGATTTTTCTTCACAGGTTTTAGTCCTCTATGACTTTAAACTGGAAATTCTTTTGGTCTTCAAGTTCTGGACTCTTCACAATTATTGGTTTTGGTTTTTGTGTTGGATGTTGTGTTTTTGTTAGAAAGTACCCAGGGGGGCTTCTAGATAATATTTTGACAAGTGGGGGGGTAACTGATAAGCTGGCTGCTCTGTAGAAAAGTTACCACATAATGTCTGTTTCAAGTATTTTGTCTGTCCTAGTTGAATCCTAGTTCTGGTTTTTGTTATTCAGGGTTTATTCCACTATGACTTTACACTGGCTTTGGAATTTTTTTTTTGTTTCTTTGGAGTGGCAGTGGATCACTGGTGGTCTCCCATCATTTTTACTTATTGGAAGGAGCCCACCCAGTGATCATTTCTTTGGACTGGATTTTCTAGGGAGCCGGACTTTTTCCTTTACTTTTTTTTCAGATTTTTGGTTTATGGTTGTGTTAGATAGAAGTTTTAGATCATTTTTTTTTATCTTTTTTCTTTTAATTTTTTATGGGGGTTATTAGGATGTAAAGAGGGAAAAATCACAAAATTATGGTGTTACCACATCAGGGTCACCTGGATGTGGGCAATCATTGGTGGGGAAAAGCTTATCAATTGGCTGGGCAATGATATTTTCTTTTTTATTTATTTAATTTTTTTTTTCTGTGTTTCATTGTTTATTATTTTCTTTAATCTATATTTTTTTATCTTAAATCATTTAAAATATTTAATTGTGTATCCACATCAAGGTGCACTTGGATGTGGGTAAGGTATCAGGGGAACAGCTCATCAAATGGCTGGGGGATACTGTCAAGGGGTCTTTTTGGTCTAGAAGATTTTTTTGAGGTTTATACAAGGCTTTTACAGGATTAAATGGACTCTCAAGACAATTTATGTATTTCTTTATCACTTTGATTATTTTACTTAAATAATAAGAGGAAAAGTCAAATATTAATATAAATTATAGATTAGAATTACTTTTATGTAAATACTAATGATATAAAGTATAAAAATAATAGTAGTATTGTAAATGTAAAAAGTAAGGTAATGAAGGAATGACCTGAAAAGCACAAAAGTAAGGGTCCTTTTATAGGCTAAACATGAGGGAATAAAAAATACAGAATTTACACCATCTACTGTAAGAATGTGAGAAAAAGGATGACTAAAAGGAGTACATATATGATATAAGAAAATAAATTAATTGGTACATCAACAAGGCATTATTTTTATTGGTAATAAAGCATGGGCTCCTTCGACTGTCAAAATAAGTTACATAACAATTAATTAATTATATTACTTTCACAGAGTTCCAGATCTCTCAATGAGGTAATATAATAATCTTAAAGTTTTTTTATTATAATTTTATTATTAATTTTTATTCCCAATCAACATATACTATTGAGCACGGTGTTAGGGAGTAAAAATGTAGGGGACATTTATTTACATTAATTATTTATACTTCTTAATGTACTTAACTAGTTAATTGTAAGTAATACTTAAGTAAATAATTAATTGTTAGTAAGAAGAAGGGGCATGGCTTCAACTCAGTAAAATAATTAATGGAAGATTAGATATCTCCTTCCCAGGTATCCAAGAATCATATTCAGATGATTTATTCTTGAATCTCAATAAGTATTCTGTACCTTTTTCAGCAGTGACTATTCTGTCATTTAAAATTTTTTCAATTTCTGCTGTTTCAGTGATATAATTTGGGGTTTTCTTTGGTCTTCCTCTCCTTTTTGGAAATAAATCACTATTGGATGTGTAAGGTTTCAGAAGAGATATTGGAAAAACAGGATGTTTTCTGTAATATGGAGAATACAGAATAACCTCAACTACATCATCTCCAATCATTCTTCTGACAACAAATGGACCAACAAATGGATCTTTCAATTTGTTATTACCTTGTCAGTTGAATTGGACTGTAGAAATCAACACTTCATCACCCTTTTTAAAAGTGTATTCTTTATTGGATTTGTCCCATCTCCTCTTCTCATATTCAAATGATTTTTCAATACATTTTTGAGCATGATTTCTGCATAGTTGTTGCATTTGAAGAAAAGACTTTACACCAGGATGTATATCCAATTTAGGTATTTTGTTATTGAGAATTTGGGCAGGAGTATTTGTAACATATCCAAGCCAGAGCTCAAAAGGCTTTCTTTGAGTAACAGAATGAACAGTGCTATTATAAGTGAATTCCAACCCAGGAAGTAAGGTAACCCAATCATGAGTGAATCTGTCATTATCTTTATACTCAAGGCCAAAGGCACAATACCTTCTTATCATGTCCTCTAAAGTCTGAATCATTCTTTCAGCTAAGCCATCAGTCTGTGGATGATGGGCAGTAGAAAGTTTCAGATCACAACCACAAACATCCATCAGAGACATCCAAAATTCAGAAGTAAATTTAGGGTCTCTGTCAGAGATTATGGCTTTAGGAAAACCAGCAGTATTAAACATATGAGACCACCATAAGAAAGCTAATTCTTTAGTGGAAACATCCTTGTGGGTAGGGATAAATTTACACATTTTTGTGAATCTGTCCACAATAACTCAACAAGAGTTATAACTTTCTTTTCCAGAAATAGGTAATCCTGTTACAAAATCCATGTTTATTATCTGCCATGGTGCATCAGGAGGTTCAATATGTTGCATTAATCCTGCTCTTTTACCAGTCAATCTTTTTGATTTTTGGCAAGAATCACAAGATTCAAAATATAATTTTGTGTCTTCAGACATATTAACCCACCAAGAAGTGTTCTTAATTCTGATCATTGTTTTTTCAAGATCAAAATGTCCAGCTAATATGTCATCATGACAAATTTTCAAGATGATTTCTCTCATAGAAGGAGGAATAACAATAACATTACTCAACTCCCTCCTATAATATATATATCCTTCATCAATTGAAAATTTACCTTTTTCCAAAGCCTTCTGGTACTTTGGTGGAAGGGTTTTAATTAATGCTTGTATTGAAGCATTCTTTGGATCATTTAATATGGTGCATAACTTTTTCAAGTCAGTGTCCTTATCATATGAATCCAGAATAAGCTGTTATAGCTTTTCCTCCATATCAACCACATATATCCCATGTATATGAATAATTTAATTCTCAGGATCATAATCAGGATTAGAGTCATCATTTGGTAAAAGTAACCTTGATAAAATATCCACATTTGAGTGAACAATACCAGCCCTATGAATAATTTTCATTCTCCCTCTGTATTCTTGAACAGCCAACTTCCATCTGAACATATGTCTGTTTGGTTTTTTTCAAGTTTAAAAGGGATTTAACTGCACTGCAGTCAGTGACAAGTTCAAATTTCAGGTCATCTAGGTAATAATGTAGCTTTTCTAGAGCCCACACTACAGCTAAACATTCCAATTGAGTAGCACCATATTTCAATTCACTATTTCTCAAGGTTCTTGAAATATAACAAATTACTACTTCTGAAACTTTATTATTTATCACTTGTTTTTGATGGAGGGCAGCACCAAGACCAATGAAACTGGCATCAGTGTACAAAACAAATGGTTGATTAAAGTCAGGTAAAGCAAGAATTGGTGCTGACATCAAACAGTGTTTCATAGTGTTAAAGGCTCTTTGTCTTTCACTATTCCAGACAAAAGCAACATCCTTTCTAGTTAATTGGGTAAGGGGTGAAGCTATGACTTGGTAATTTTTAATATACTGTCTATAGTATCCACACATTCCCAAAAAACTCTGGAGCTCTCTAACTTTAGTAGGAGCCTTCACCTGTTGTATGGCTGCCACTTTGTTTTGGTCAACACATATCTGTAAGACTGAAACAACATGACCAAGAACTTTTAAAGAATAGAAACCAAATTTACATTTCTTCAAAGCAAGTGTCATATTTATTGCATCAATTTTCTGGAACACTTTACACCGGTGGTTAAGATGGTCCTCAAATGTTTTTGAGAATATAATGATATCATCAATATAAACCATCAGCCATCCTTCAATTATCTCTTGATGGAATGTGTTATCCATGACTTTTTGGAAAACTGAAGGGGAATTTTTAGGGCCAAAAGGCATCCTAATATACTTATAAATACCCATATGAGTAGCAATCATCAGAAAATTCTGAGAATTTTTCTCAACAGGTACCTGGTGATATCCCTTGTTGCCATCCAAACAGCTGATATATTTAGCACCCTGTAAAGTAACATGTATAGATCTAATTCTAGGTAAAGGGTAGATATCATCAACAGTATAAGTATTCAGTGCTCTTTAATCACCACATAACCTGGATTTATTTTTCTCATAAGAAATTAGGACAGGTGAGATAACATAATATTTAGGTTTTTCAACTACCTTATCAATAATATTCATTTTCAAAAGGGTAGAGATATTGTCTTCAATATCTTTTCTCTTTGTGGGAGAAGCAGGATAAGGCTTCTTTTTTAAACTAGGTGGTATATCAGTTAATGGAAAAGACAATGAAAGTTTCATTTCCTCTTTAACTAATTCTAGTTCATGTGACCCATGAGCAAAGGCCATAGGAAAAGACTTTATCAAGTTAATGATGGAATCTTTATCCTAACCAGAAAGTTGTTCTCCAAAAGAGGAATTGTCAATTTCAGACATAAGGGCATGCATTTCTTTTGTAGATCTTCCTTTATACTGAACCACAGAATTACATGTGTTCAATTCTGGTTTTAATAATTTTTTAGGGGAGGAAATCTTAAATTTTCTCTTCCCATTCATTCCCATTGTGAATCATTGGTTTGAAGGATCCAATTTTATGCCATACTTGGTTAAAATATCATTCCCTACAATAAACCAATTGCTCAAGTTATCATTTTTCATGACAAAAAAATCACAAATAGCTCTTACAAAACCATGGTTATATTTAAAAAACACTGTGACTTTGTATTTACCAATGGGGGACAAAACAGAGCCATACCCTCTCTAATTTTCAGAAATTATAGGCATCAGTTTTGATTTATAGTCTTGATCCACTGAAGCAAGTGCTCTTTCAGATACTACACTTCCTCCAGCTCCAGAATCCAGAACAACTTCAATGCTGGTTCCATTGATCAAGACTGGTGCCTTGAGAGGGGCAATAATAATTGTGCTATCCTCAATGTTCTTTAAAATCTCAGCATATTCAACTGTAGATGAATCATTATTATTGATATCAATATTAGTTAAATAATGGATATCCTCTTCCAGCATCAAGATTTCTTGTTGAGATTCATATGAAATATTGCTGGCACAATCACTTGAAGTATCATCTAGTGCTACTGTGTCATCAGCATGCTCCTCTGTTTGTTCTACAAGATTTATCTTTTTGTCACAAACATGGCCCTTCTGCCAAGGTTTGTTGCACTTGAAACAAGTGTTTGTTGCATACTTTTTAGGTGCAACAGGGGCAGAAGGCTTCCCAACCTATTCCAGAGGGTTTTGTTGAAAAGTTGAGGGGTTTTCCCAAGTGGTTCTAGGAATGAATCTTCTGGCATCATATTTGTTGTTTAGAAGAATCTCATTACAAGTATTGATGAAAGAAGAAGGTTCTCTGGTGAACTCAGTCCTAGCCACTATCAAGTCTCTCAAAGACATTGGAAATTTATAAAGGATCCTGTCCTTCCATAACTCAAACTTCATTTTTGGGTCCATAGCTCCTAAGATTTTAACAAGTTTCATTAAGAACTCAATACACTACGCAATATAGGGGGTGGACTTGCTAGCAAGTCCTCAACCTGAACTCAGATGGAACTCAGATGGAACTCAGACTGAACTCAGACTGAACCCATACTGAACTCTACTTGAACACCCACCTAAAACTGTTCTGCTGAGTGGTGTTCATCCCTGATTGTATGGTTCCTTTATCAATAGCTCAATGTGTGTTCAATCTATGGTGAGTTTGGGTCCAAGGTTGCGGACTTGCTAGCAAGTCCGCCCCCCATATTGTGTGGTGATAGGTTTATCAGTAGAAGAACTATATTTAGTTTCCTCATACTGCCTTTGTTGAGCCATCCTAAATTTGGAGCCCCCAAATTGTGCTTTAATTAATTTCTTCCAATCTTCCAATGAGTAATCATTCCCATCTAATAGGACAGATTCATACCACATAAGGGCTACATTGGTAAATAAAGAAATTAACTTAAACACAACTTCCTCATCTGGGAGTTTGTAAGAGTTTTTCAAGTTATCAATTCTACAAATAAATTGTTGCCAATCAGAAGAAGAATCACCATCAAATGTTGGGTATTGGTCAAGTTTTGGCCAAATCTTTTACTTTCAAGGAGTCTCCTTAGTACTAGCTTGTTTCTGAGTAAGAAGCAGCTATAACTTCTCTAATTGGGCTATAATCTCATTTTTCAATCCTTCTGTTGAAGAACCTGGTGCATCATCAATTTTTGATGGAACCTCAGCTGTATCAACAGGTATTTCTGGAACTATTTATACTTTAGATGAGCTAGCCACAGGTAATATTTGAGCATCCTTCACTATATGTTCCTTTAAAGAAATTTCAGAATATTTCTGGTCATTCAACAATGAGTTCAATTCTTCTTCAATGGTTGTTAGTCTTGTTTTCATTCTTGGAAGACTAGATAAACTCTCATTGATAGTTGCAAAAGATAACTGATTTTTATTTTGAAAAGATGAATAATGGTCATTCAATCTCTTCAGATTCATCTTATCTATCTCCAGCTCTTCACAACAGATAGATACAGTATCTTTTAATTTGGACAAATCATTTTTGATATTTTGCCACAAAGCAACCTTCTTTTCATGAGTTGCCTTATAATTAAACAAATCATCAGAGACTTTCTGCAATTCACTCCTTAAGGATTGATACCCTTTCTCAGTTAATAAACCATTAAACTTCTGAGTTAAGTGCATATTGTTCATAACATGATTCTGTTTTGCAATAATATCTCTCAAGTACTCATCATTAATCTTTGCTACATCTGGAGTGTTTCTCAATAAGGAAACTGAGTAACTTTCAAGACTCTCATAAAACTCAGGGTCAAGAGTTTCATCAATTACAGCCATATCAGGGTTAATCATTGAAGTAGCAATTAAAAGTAATGCATTAGATACATGAGTTATTTGTCTACTGCTCCCAGCCTCTACTGGTCTCAAGGTTTCTACTTCCTTCTCAGATTTACCTGAAGGAACAGAATCAGCTACAAGAAATGGCACTTAAGAATCAATAGAGGGGCTTACCAGGGTTTGCTGGGTATGACCATATTGGGTTCTCTTCTTCTTTTGCCACCTTGATAGGGGTGAGGAGGTGTGGGGTTGACCTGGCTGGGTCTTGACAGACCTGCCTGAGGTAACTGATGCTGATTTTGAGACAGGTTGTCCCACTGAGTGTTTAACCAATCCCACTTCCACTTGGACACCTCCATTTTCTCTTGCTGCTGAGGAGCCAATGGTTGATGATCCCTGGGGGGAAGAGGTTTCTTCTTCTCTTGAACATAGGTATCTATCTTTCTCACCTTTTCTTCCAGAGCATCTACCCTTGCACTTACTCTCAAGTTTTCTGTCCTTAGCTCCTTTATGTGAGTTGACAGATTCTTTACCTGCTGAGGCAATGGCATCTTTTTTATCCTGAATCCTTTTGGAAGTTCTTCTGGTGGGTTTATTACAGGTTTCTGATCCTGAGTTGTGTCTACCAGGATTTCCACTTCTTCTATCTCCACATCCTGTTTGGGGCAAGGATTTACTAATTTGAGAAATTCTTCTTGTTAAAGAAGAACTTACAGAAGTAGGCTCATCATAATCAATTAAGTCTAGTTCCTCTTCACGTGCAGCAGAACCAATTTAGTCAGTCATTCTTTTAAGATTTAACTGAAATGAAGAAGAGAGACAATAAGATGAATTAGTCTTTATTTTTAATTTTTATTTAACAGAAATAAAATAAAAATAAAAAATAAATAAAAATTCTTTTTAGGATAAAAATCAACTAAATAATAATTAATTTATTAATTCAAAATAATTTAAAACCAGGATTATAAAATAATCAACTGAAGAAATAAATTAAAATTTTTATTAATAATTTTAAGATAATTATTTTCACAATTAAAATTAACTAATTAATTAACTACCAGGACTTAATGTCAACTGAAGTAATTAAATAAGAATTTTATTTAATTTTTTTTAAAAAAAATTTATTGTCAGGACAATTTGTCAACTGGAACAAATAAAATTTAAATTATCAGGACAAAATGTCAACTGAAAATTATAGTAATTAATATTAAAATATAATTCTTTATTACTTCTGGGACTAAGAACACTATTGCTCTATTGTTGTCAACCAGGAAAATTAAAAAAAAAATATAATAATAAAAATTAAATCCAAATTACCAGACACCTCCCCCTGTAAAATGAGCAAATTAATGCCACTTACAGAGTGCTGAGTAAAAGGAAATATGTAGCAGATGAAGAGTGCAAAGTGACCCAAAAATAGTAATATTAATAATTAACACGATATATACGACATTTAGTCAATATATGAACCCAATTTTTTGGAGGGTGGTAAGATTCCCGTTTGCAGCAAAAAATTTTGTCATGTGATGTATGACATTTGTTGTTTCATCGCTCTCTCGTCCTTACAGGTACTCGAATGGCGATGGTCCGTTCAATTTTCCGGCCTCAAATAACAATGCGCCATCAATAATTTGGGAAGGCCTCCAATTGTCAAGGGGTCCTTTTGGTCTAGAAGATTTGTTCGAGGTTTATACGAGGATTTTACGGGATTAAATGGACTCTCAAGACAATGTATGTATTTCTTTATCACTTTGATTATTTTACTCAAATAATAAGAGAAAAAGTCAAATATTAATATAAATTATAGATTAGAATTACATTGATGTAAATACTAATGATATAAAGTATAGAAATAATAGTAGTATTGCAAATGTAAAAAGTAAGGTAATGAAGGAATAACCTGAAAAGCACAAAAGTAAGGGTCCTTTTATAGGCAAAACATGAGGGAATAAAAAATGCGTAATTTACACCATCTACTGTAAGAATGTGAGAAAAAGGATGACTAAAAGAAGTACATATATGACATAAGAAAATAAATGAATTGGTACATCAACAAGGCATTATGTTTATTGGTAATAAAGCATGAGTTCATTGGACTGTCAAAATAAGTTACATAACAATTAATTAATTTTATTACTTTCACAGAATTCCAGATCTCTCAATGAGGTAATATAATAATCTTAAAGTTTTTTTATTATAATTTTATTATTAATTTTTATTCCCAATCAACTTATACTATTGAGCACGGTGTTAGCGAGTAAAAATGTAGGGGACATTTATTTACATTACTTATTTATACTTCTTAATGTACTTAACTAGTTAATTGTAAGTAATAATTAAGTAAATAATTAATTGTTAGTTAGAAGAAGGGGCATGGCTTCAACTCAGTAAAATAACTAATTATTTTACCGGGTAAGTCTAGTAGCCTGGCTGACAGATACCATTTGTAATAATTGTTTAGTTCTTTTTATTTTATTCATTTCATGTTAACTTCTTCTTCAAATTTTTTAGTATTTTGGTAGTTTAGTAGATAAAAATAAAAATAAAAATAAAAATAAAAATAAAAATAAAAATAAAAATAAAAATAAAAATAAAAATAAAAATAAAAATAAAAATAAAAATAAAAATAAAAATAAAAATAAAAATAAAAATAAAAATAAAAATAAAAATAAAAATAAAAATAAAAATAAAAATAAAAATAAAAATAAAAATAAAAATAAAAATAAAAATAAAAATAAAAATAAAAATAAAAATAAAAATAAAAATAAAAATAAAAATAAAAATAAAAATAAAAATAAAAATAAAAATAAAAATAAAAATAAAAATAAAAATAAAAATAAAAATAAAAATAAAAATAAAAATAAAAATAAAAATAAAAATAAAAATAAAAATAAAAATAAAAATAAAAATAAAAATAAAAATAAAAATGAAAATGAAAATAAAAATAAAAATAAAAATAAAAATAAAAATAAAAATAAAAATAAAAATAAAAATAAAAATAAAAATAAAAATAAAAATAAAAATAAAAATAAAAATAAAAATAAAAATAAAAATAAAAATAAAAATAAAAATAAAAATAAAAATAAAAATAAAAATAAAAATAAAAATAAAAATAAAAATAAAAATAAAAATAAAAATAAAAATGAAAATAAAAATAAAAATAAAAATAAAAATAAAAATAAAAATAAAAATAAAAATAAAAATAAAAATAAAAATAAAAATAAAAATAAAAATAAAAATAAAAATAAAAATAAAAATAAAAATAAAAATAAAAATAAAAATAAAAATAAAAATAAAAATAAAAATAAAAATAAAAATAAAAATAAAAATAAAAATAAAAATAAAAATAAAAATAAAAATAAAAATAAAAATAAAAATAAAAATAAAAATAAAAATAAAAATAAAAATAAAAATAAAAATAAAAATAAAAATAAAAATAAAAATAAAAATAAAAATAAAAATAAAAATAAAAATAAAAATAAAAATAAAAATAAAAATAAAAATAAAAATAAAAATAAAAATAAAAATAAAAATAAAAATAAAAATAAAAATAAAAATAAAAATAAAAATAAAAATAAAAATAAAAATTAAAATAAAAATAAAAAAAATAAAAAATAAAAATAAAAATAAAATAAAACAGTTTTTTTATATATCTGTTAGCTGTTATTAATTTTTTTTTTCTATTTAGTAATTTTTTTTTAAAAATTCTTTTATTTAATGACGGGATGGAGAAGCCTCTGGCGGTTGGTCCAGATGGTGTTGGAATTTTAGTTTCTTGTTTGGATTAGAGGAAGAAAAGTGCTCTTTGTAGTGCAGGGGGCTGGAGAAATTATACTGGTTATAGTGGTCGGGTACTGGGTCAGAAGGTAAACTGTGGGAAGAAGAAGAAGAAGCAGGAATGGAGTGCTGGAAAGTGTGCTTGATAATTTGAGACATCTTCCAGTGGTCATCAAGGAGTTGATTTCTCAGGTTATTCTCAAAATTATTCAACAGACCATGGAGAGCAAAGGCCTTAAGCATTTTTGAACATATCATGCTATGGTGTTTCTTCATATCAGCATAATTCAGCCTCAAAGTAGTTTCTAGGGGTTGGCCAGTCTTAAATGCAGTTGCAGGAGACGGATTTCCAACTAAAAGAGAAGAGTTGGTGCAATAATTATTCTCTGTTGAAGAAATTGAATTTTGTCATTTTTTTTTGGTACTTACAGATTGGGAGATCCTCAAATTTTTATGCAGCTGGAATCTGGACGGATGAAGAGTGTTGAATAGGTGTTGTAGTAGGGTCCACCAGATGGAGGTATGGATTTTTGGGGTCATCCTCTCATTGGTGTTGAGAAGATGAAGGAGAAGAAGGAGGTTCCTCTTACTTGGTTTCAGCAGCAGGGATTTTTTTGTTGTTATTTTTTATATTATTGCTTGGTGCAGGTTTGGTAGATGCTGGAGGAGGAATGCCAGGTTGATTGAGGGAAGGAACAGGAGATGGTGATCTGCTGGATGAAGATCCAGAAGAAAAAGAAGTATCAGAGGTATAATTGGCGGCCAGAGGAGAGGTGAAGTTGTTTTCTCCTGAAGTAACAGGAGTTTTTTGTTTAGAAACAGTGTTGGCTGTTCTGGTGTTTGTAGTGGGTCCTTTTGGAAGCTTTATAGAGATGTTGGAGTTTCTGGTGTTTAAAGAAGAAGAAATGGTGGCAGTACGCCTGGCTCTGGGAGTATTAGGAGGTTGTGGTGTTGAGTTATTGGTGTTGGATTTAATATTTTGGCTGTTTTCTGGCTGAATTTGGATGTTCTGAGCCTAATTTTTGTTTTCTGACAAGGCGGGCAGGCCACCCGACATAGGGAGAGCTGCCTGGATGCAGTCCAGTAGCCTAGGAGCTGATTTTGGTGCCATTTTTGCTAAAGTTTTGAAGAGGAAAACAGATTCTTGGAAAGATAAAGCTGGTCTCTTAGGCATGGTCTTGGGAGTAGATCAGTGTGATTTTCTGGAAGGAGCAGAAGACAAAGAGGAAGAAGAAAGTCCAAGCTCTGGTGACCTGGTAGGTGATCTGGATATATATTTGTGTGAAGGTGAAGGCAGAGGTATTGGGTAGTAGGGATCTCTGTCACAACTTTTCTTTTTGGAAATAGCAAGAATCACAGGCCCTGTTATAGAATTTGGCCTGGGAAGTAGGAAGAGTGAATGTGCAAGGTCTGCACATGTGTATGCACTATTTTTAAGTGTAGTCCTTAGGATCAGTGAAGCAGCAAAGGTCCAATGGGTCAAAATTTGGTGATCCTTCCATAAACTGTGAAGGAGAAATAGTGGAAAGAAAAGATATAAATAAAAATATTTATCAGTGATGTGTAGATGGTAGGAAAGAGTGGAAGTTCAACAGGTTGGCTGCAGAGCATCGTGCATGGAGGCGGTGCCGCCTTTGCTATGCAAAAGTCCGTCAAAACTTTAAACTGAAATTTGGAAAAAGTCAGTCAAGACTTTAAACTGAAAATTTCAAAAAGTCCATCAAGACTTTAAACTGAACACTGGTCAGTCCATCAAGACTTTAAACTGAGAAATGGTATTGTCAGGCTAAGATCAAGTACAAGGATGTGAAATAGCTTGAAAATTCTTTTTCTAGAAGATTTAAATGCTCCTATATGAATACTGAAGTATAAATCCAACAAATATTAAAATATATTTCAGAATAAAGGTCTCAGTAATATGATTCTCACTATTTTTATATGTGGCTTACAATCTTTTTTAGTTGGTAGAAAAATAGATTATAATAATTCAGATACTACTCAAAAGTTTTATAAAAGTACTAATTGAAGTGTATTGTAATTGATTTGGTTATATGGTGTAAATTGTAATGATAAAGAATGTAGAAACAAGACCCAAAAACCTCCTCCTTTTATACACACTGAGTTCCCCAATAAATCCCTTGATATACCATCCAATACATAGTTAAAGACGCCTCAAATCCACTAATAGACCTGCCCATCAACATCCCCAGTGATCCATGACATAATTAGACAAGTAACAACCACCAAAATCCTGTAATAATAAGGGAAATCCATCAAAATTAAAGAAAAAGACAAAAAGAGAGTATATGCGTATAAAACAATAATATAAAAGACTAAAGGAGACTTTTTAAGGTTAATAATAGCTTAAGAATAAGGGGGATTCACTGTAGAAATGGAGGGGCTAATCCTGACATTATACTATGTGAAATTCCCATCCAAAAATAACCAAAATTGACTGAGAAACCACCAAAAAACTTAAAACAGAGCGTGAGATGTGGGGTAACTACATGCAGTCCTTGGCAGGCACTTGCACGGGTAAATCCTTGGCTAAAATTAGGCGAATTTTAAGCATGGTGATGAAATAAGATGCCAAGAATGAGGTTATTAATGAAATTAGTGCATATAAACAAGTTCAATGCACTATTAATTAAGCTAGGACACTAAATAAGCGCCTGTTGCCTATTTTAGTGTGTTTCCCCACAGTGGGCATAGAGTGTGGGGTAATTATAGTGTGAAAAAGCTAACTTTGCTAAAAATGAAGCTATTTACACGGGAAAAAAGCAGGCAGTATGTGGCCAGTACACAGAAGCCATTTCTGGCATAAAAAACACCAAATTTGAAAAGTGTTATTTTTATGCTTTTAAATAGCCAAGTCAATAGTCCTAAATGAGCTCAATTGATCTGTCAAAGCACATTTTTCATATTCTCAATGTTATAGCGCATATAGTCAACTTTTAAGTGAAATAAAGCGCATTTCTTGTTTTTTGTGTAAAACAATGAATATAACAGCTTTAAGTGTACTTAAAAATTATGTAGCCTTATACTTAAGGTTCTTAAGATTACCCTAACATATTTTAACTTAATATTAAGTACATAAGACCTATAAAAGGTGTATATATGCGTGTATATAAGGTGTTATAATGGCATTTTTTTGTGTATTATCATAATTTTACTTATGTATACTGTTTGTGTACTCTCATTTATTGTTCCCATGTATAGTTCATGTGTTTAAAATAACTTATAAGCACTTTTTTACTCAGTCCTGGGTATATACAGGCTTACACTCGCCCACCCAGAAAAAAACAATAAAAAAAATGATAAGTTATACATTTTATTTATTTATTTGTAATTTTCAGGTATTCAGATTAATTCTGTAGCTTTAAAGATTATACTTTAAAGAAATAAAACACAATAAAATATTATGAGTACTGGTTTTTAACCCCTCAGCTGGCTGAACAGAAATTTATTTCTGTTTAAATTTTTTAAGAAGGGTGGATAAATTAGAAATTTCTTTTTCAGGTATCCATTTATCAAATTCATTTGATTTCCCTTTAAATCTTAGTAAATGCTCAGTTCCTTTTTCTTTAGTAAGGATTCTTTTCTTGAGTATTTTTTTAATCTCTTATTTTTTCACAATTTCTTTATGTTGCTTTTTAGGCCTTCCCCTTCTTTTTGGAAACAAGTCAGCATCATTTGCATGGTAAGGTTTCAAGAATGAGATAGGGAAAACTGGATGTTTCCTATCATATGGAGCATATAATATGACTTCCACCGCATTATTACCAACCATTTTACTTACTACAAAAGGTTCTATAAAGGGAATCTTTAATTTAACATTACCCTGTAAGTTAAAATGTAGTGTTGATATTAGGACTTCATCTCCCTTTTTGAATTCAAATTCTTTATGAGATTTGTCCCACCTTTTCTTTTCATATTAAAATGCTTTTTGGATGCATTCTTCTGCATTCTTTCTACACATTTGTTGCATATGAATAAAGGATTTAGTACCAGGATGTACATCCAACCTTGGTAATTTATTTAAATGATTTACTGGGGTATTTGGTACGTATCCCAGCCAGAGTTCAAATGGTTTCTTCTCTGTTACAGAATGAGTTGTGCTGTTATAAGCAAATTCAAGGCCAGGAATTAATGTTACCCAGTCATGTGTGAATTTTTCATTGTCTTTGTATTCTAATCCAAAGGCACAATATCTTCTGATCATGTCTTCTAGAGTTTGTATCATTCTCTCAGCCAGCCCATCAGTTTGTGGATGGTGTGCTGTAGACAATTTCATTTGACAACCTGATACTTCCATCAAAGATGTCCAGAACTCTGAAGTAAATTTAGGATCTCTGTCAGAGATTATGGCTTTGGGGAACCCAGCAGTATTCATCATATGAGTCCACAATAATAATGCCAAGTCTTTTGCAGATACCTCTTTATGGGTAGGGATAAACTTACACATTTTTGTTAATCTATCCACAATTACCCAGCAAGAATTGAAACTTTCTTTTCCTGCTAATGGTAAGCCAGTTACAAAATCCATGTTTATAATTTCCCATGGAGCTTTTGGCTGCTCTATTTTTTGTAACAACCTAGTTCTCTTCCCAGTTAATCTTTTAGATTTCTGACAAGAGTCACATGTTTCAATGTGTTTTTGTACATCTTCTTTCATGTTTATCCACCAGGCTGTATTTTTAACTCTGGTTAATGTTTTGTTAAGGTCAAAATGACCAGCTAAGATGTCATCATGACAAGTACTCAACATTAACTCTTTCATAGAAGGTGGTATTACTATAACATTACTTAAATTTTTTCTGTAATATATATATCCATCTTCAATTGATAATTTACCTTTTTCCAATGCATTTTTATACTTTGGAGGCAAGCTTTTAATTAATGCACTCATGGAGGAATTTGTTGGATCATTAAGAATGGTAGATAGTTTAGACAAATCTTTATCAGATATATAATTTTCTAATATAGTTTGCATAAATTCTTCTTCTAAATCCACTATATAAATCCCAAATATATGTATAACCTCATTTTCAGGTACATAAGCTGGGTTGTCAGAATCATTTGGAAAAGGACTTCTAGATAATAAATCCACACTAGAATGCAATGTTCCTGCTCTGTGAGTGATTGTCATTCTTCCTCTGTACTCTTGTACAGCTATTTGCCATCTAAACATGTGCCTATTAGGTGTTTTCATGTTTAGCAATGATTTTACTGCACTGAAATCTGTTATAAGTTCAAACTTCTGGTCTTCCAGATAGTAATGAAGCTTCTCCAAAGCCCACACCACGGCTAAACATTCTAACTGTGTGGCACCATACCTTAATTCAGTTTTTCTTAAGTTTCTGGATATATAACAGATAACTACTTCAGATAATTTTCCATTTATTATCTGTTTTTGCTGTAAAGCAGCACCTAAACCTATGAAGCTTGCATCAGTGTAAAAGATAAAAGGTAAGGTGAAATCTGGCAGTCCCAAAATTGGAGCTGTCATTAAACATTCCTTTAATTTATTAAAGGCGTGTTGTCTTTCATTATTCCAAATGAAAGCCTCATTTTTCCTGATTAATGTTGTCAAAGGAGCTGCAATAGATTGGTAATTTTTATATATTGCCTATAATATCCACACATACCTAAAAAACTTTGAATTTCTTTTACATTCTTAGGTATACCAATGTTTTTTATTGCTGCCACCTTATTCTGGTCAACACAAATTTGTAATCCAGATACAACATGTCCAAGTACTTTCAAAGATTGGAATCCAAATTTACATTTCTTTAATGCAATTGTCATATTAATTTCATCCATCCTTTGAAAGACTCTTTTCAGGTGATTTAAATGTTCATCATATGTTTTTGAAAACACTATGATGTCATCAATATAGACCAATAGCCATCCTTCAACCATTTCCTGATGAAAAACACTATCCATCAATTTTTGGAAGACTGAAGGCGCATTCTTTGGGCCAAATGGCATTCTCACATACTTATATATACCCATATGTGTGGTTATTAATAAGTAATTTTGAGAATTTCTTTCCACAGGAATCTGGTGGTAACCTTTGTTTCCATCCAGACAGGAAATATATTTTGCTCCTTGTAAAGTAGCATGGATAGAAGCTATCCTTGGTAGAGGGTAAATATCATCTACTGTGTATGTATTCAGAGCTCTATAATCACCGCATAATCTTGCCTTATCTTTTTCATAAGAGATCAATACTGGTGAAATGACACAATACTTAGGTGTTGTGTCCACTTTTTCAACAATACCCATTTCCAACAACAATTTTATATTGTCTTCAATATCTTTCCTTTTTGCAGGAGATGCTGGGTAAGGTTTCTTTTTTAAGCTGCCAGGAATATTATCCAAATCACAGCTTAGAGAGATTTTCATCTCATGGTCTTTGACCAATCCTAGTTCATTTGAACCATGAGCAAATGCCATAGGATATGATTTAATCAATCTCAAAATATTTTCTTCTTCAAATTTTGAGAGTTGAGGACTGAAAGAGGCCTTTTGGATTTTATTTTCCAATTCAACCACTTCATTGGTGGTTCTTCCACCTTGCAGTTGTTCTTCTCTAGGAGAAATGGCATACACTGAATTTTCAGAACATATCTTGAATTTTCTCTTACCATTCACTCCTATGGTGAAACAACTGTTTGCAGGATCTAGTTTAATTCCAAATTTTGTCAATAAATCATTGACAATAATAAACCAATCACTACAATTATTATTATCCATTACTACAAATTCACAAACTGCTCTTACATATCCATTATTATATTTAAAGAATACAGCAGTTTTGTATTTGCCAATTGGATTTAATATTGAACCAAAACCCCTCCAGTTCTTTGTCTGAACAGGTTCTAGTTTTTCCTTATACTTACTGTCAAGTTTCATTAATGTATTAATAGAAACTACACTACCTGCAGCCCCAGTGTCAAGAATTAAATTCATTTCTCTTCCACATATAATAGCAGGCGCTCTAATAGGTGTTATTTTGTAAGTATTATGAGATACATCTTTAGTTATTTCAGCTTCTTCAATGGAAGTTAAACATGTATCTGTATGAGGTATAGCATCATTCAGGAATGTTATATCCTGTTCTAATAAAAATATCTCATTTTCATCATCACTGTAAGATATGTTACTTTTACAATCCTCACTGGATTCCACATTTTCATCTTCATGATTACTTGGTTCAGAATTCTGGGAGGTTTCAATAACATTTATTCTATTCTTACACGTGTGAACCTTAACCCAAGGTTCATTACATTTATAACAAGTGTTATTCTCTTGTCTTTTAGGGACAAGGGGAGCTGAAGGTTTTTTCTTCTCTACTGGTAATTTACTTGTAGTAGGTTTTACCACGTCAACACTCTGTCTGTAATTAATATACTTGGTTTCATATTTGTGGTTTTATAATATTTTATTACATATATTAATGAACTCAGAGGTATCTCTTATGGTTTCAGTTCTAGCTACAATAATGTCTCTAACTGATATAGGTAACTTTTATATTATCTTTTCTTTCCACTCTTCATAATCCATTTTTGGATCCATGGCTTTCATGATTTTTATTAAATTCATTAAAAATACCATAGGTTTATATCCAGCATTTGGATTATATCTGGCCTTTTCATACAATCTTTGTTGAGTGATTCTAAATTTTGGGCCACCAAATTGCCTTTCAATTAGTGCCTTCCATTCATTCCAGGAGTAATTAATTCCCTCACTCAATACAGATTCAAACCATAATAAGGCCACATCTTTAAATAAAGATATTAACTTTGAAGTAATTTCTTCATCAGGTAGTTTGTATGAAAATTTTAAGTCATCAATTCTTTGTATGAATTGCTGCCAATCAGATTTTGAATCTTCGTCAAAAGATGGGTACTGATCTAACTTAGGCCAGTTCTTTTGGCTAGTTTTTGCTTCCCTAACTTGAGGAATATTGAGTGATTCACTTACTTTAGAAAGATGATCATGTATTTCATCTTTTACTGATTTATTTTCTCAGAGCCAATGATACTATGTTCATGTTTCATCATTGGTGTTTCATTTGCATGTTTCATGAAAACAGGTACTCTTGCTACATAAGAAGTGTTATCTTTTATTCTTTCAGTATTTTTCAACATGTTTGCTACTTCTATTTCCACTCTTTGTAACCTATCCTGTATTACTGGTACATGAGTTAGGGTGTCATTTACATTTGAAAAAGATAATTTAACACATCCCTCAATGGTAGCCATAATACTCTGAGAGTGTTCTAATTTATTTTCTAAATTTATAATCTCAGATTTTAAGCCCTTATTCTCATTGATTAATTCATTATTTGAATTTTCAATAATTTTTAATTTATTGGCTGTTGCACTCAATGATTGTGTTAGCTGTAATAATACCTTTTCTGTATTATTGTTTGACTCTTTTGAGAACTCTTCCAATTTTTCAATTCTCAATATTAATTTACTTATTATCTTTGATTCCATTGGATTTTCTTTTAAAAAATATTATATTTTTTCTGTCTCCAACTCAGAAGACTCATCATTTGATACAATTTTAATATTAATAGCATTATCCTGGTGATCAATAAAACTATCTACATTGTCTTTGTGCAAAGACAAGTTTAACGTATTTTTTTCAAATGAATAATCCTTTAAATCATTATCAATTATATCCAATATTTCCTTATCAATCTCATTAACTATAAGTAATTCATTGTTAGGTTGATGCAATTGATCATAAGAAGTTGGATGACTCACCAAGGTCTTACCCCATTTCCCCTGTAAGGGTGACTGCTGGATCCTTGTTGAGGAGGATTGTTGTAATTTTGGGTGTACCAATCCCATTTCCATTTGCTTACTGTAATTTTTTGGTCCTCCTCTTGGGCTGGAGGTGTTGCTATGGAATTGTTGGGTTCCACTGTTGGTGGTTGAGTCTTTATGTCCACTAGAGCTTGGTTGACTTCTATGAAACCTTGAGCTGCTCTCTTTTCCAGATTGTTGATCTGATCCACTATGTTGTTGACTCTTATTGTTAAGGTGTTCAGTAGGGTGGATAGGGTGTGAAATTGTTCTTGCAATGTATTTTTTGACTTCTTTATTGAAACCTGCTTTAAAAGCTTTTCCCTTTCCTGCAGAGACATTGGCGGAGTGTTCTTAATTATGAGAGAGTCCTGGCCCTCCATTTGAATGTCCTGTAACAGGTCTATCAGCTCTAGGTCTTAAGTTATATGGTTTTGCCTTATTACTTACAATGTCATTGTTGTCACACATTTTCACGTGGAATTTAAAGAATAGAAAGTCTAGATATGAAAACTTCAAAAAGGAGTTTTATCAGTATATATCTATACCACTGAAGACAATTTTATTGCTTACTTATTGGTATGAAGTGAATCTTTAAGTGCCAAAAGTCAAATATGCTTTTTATGTGGTCACTTGATTTAACTGGTCTACAATATGTAGCTGTGTTTTATATTTAAAAGAAAACAACTGTCAGTAAGATTCTCTCTAAATATTTAATGAATATTACAAACCAATAAAAAGAAAATATTAAGAGTCCTGTTAAAATAAAACAATTAATCAGTTTAATTGGTTTATTATCTGCAAAGATCACAAATTTAATTGGTCTATTGACAGACTCCCACTAATAACAATTTTATGTTAAATTAGTAGTAAAATTGTTGTTTTGATATCACAATTTTATTATATAACAGGGATTCTTTTTCTGAAATCACTATATAAGTGACCCCAACCTGTTGTAATTATCCAAACATTTCTATAGGGATATTATTTACGTGCACCTTATTTTGAAATTTTCACTTACTGGATTATAACAGAATTCTTGAGGAAAGGCCCCCAATTGTCAGGCTAAGATCAAGTACAAGGATGTGAAATAGCTTGAAAATTCTTTTTCTAGAAGATTTAAATGCTCCTATATGAATACTGAAGTATAAATCCAACAAATATTAAAATATATTTCAGAATAAAGGTCTCAGTAATATGATTCTCACTATTTTTATATGTGGCTTACAATCTTTTTAGTTGGTAGAAAAATAGATTATAATAATTCAGATACTACTCAAAAGTTTTATAAAAGTACTAATTGAAGTGTATTGTAATTGATTTGGTTATATGGTGTAAATTGTAATGATAAAGAATGTAGAAACAAGACCCAAAAACCTCCTCCTTTTATACACACTGAGTTCCCCAATAAATCCCTTGATATACCATCCAATACATAGTTAAAGACGCCTCAAATCCACTAATAGACCTGCCCATCAACATCCCCAGTGATCCATGACATAATTAGACAAGTAACAACCACCAAAATCCTGTAATAATAAGGGAAATCCATCAAAATTAAAGAAAAAGACAAAAAGAGAGTATATGCGTATAAAACAATAATATAAAAGACTAAAGGAGACTTTTTAAGGTTAATAATAGCTTAAGAATAAGGGGGATTCACTGTAGAAATGGAGGGGCTAATCCTGACATTATACTATGTGAAATTCCCATCCAAAAATAACCAAAATTGACTGAGAAACCACCAAAAAACTTAAAACAGAGCGTGAGATGTGGGGTAACTACATGCAGTCCTTGGCAGGCACTTGCACGGGTAAATCCTTGGCTAAAATTAGGCGAATTTTAAGCATGGTGATGAAATAAGATGCCAAGAATGAGGTTATTAATGTAATTAGTGCATATAAACAAGGTTAATGCACTATTAATTAAGCTAGGACACTAAATAAGCGCCTGTTGCCTATTTTAGTGTGTTTCCCCACAGTGGGCATAGAGTGTGGGGTAATTATAGTGTGAAAAAGCTAACTTTGCTAAAAATGAAGCTATTTACACGGGAAAAAAGCAGGCAGTATGTGGCCAGTACACAGAAGCCATTTCTGGCATAAAAAACACCAAATTTGAAAAGTGTTATTTTTATGCTTTTAAATAGCCAAATCAATATTCCTTAATGAGCTCAATTGATCTGTCAAAGCACATTTTTCATATTCTCAATTTTATAGCGCATATAGTCAACTTTTAAGTGAAATAAAGCGCATTTCTTGTTTTTTGTGTAAAACAATGAATATAACAGCTTTAAGTGTACTTAAAAATTATGTAGCCTTATACTTAAGGTTCTTAAGATTACCCTAACATATTCCAACTTAATATTAAGTACATAAGACCTATAAAAGGTGTATATATGCGTGTATATAAGGTGTTATAATGGCATTTTTTTGTGTATTATCATAATTTTACTTATGTATACTGTTTGTGTACTCTCATTTATTGTTCCAATGTATAGTTCATGTGTTTAACATAACTTATAAGCACTTTTTTACTCAGTCCAGGGGATATACAGGCTGACAGGTATAGTCTCCCAAGACTATAAACTGAGGATGGTCTAAGGATTGAGTCCTTCAGGACTTTAAAATGATAATGGGAGTTGGTGTGATTCTGGCATAGAGTATCCAAGGGGGAGTCTTTGAATTTTGTTAAGGCAAGTGTGGGGGTAACTGATGAGCTGGCTGCTCTGTAGAACAGTTACCCCAGAATGTTAGTTTGTTTCTTTGGGTCTTAAATGTTTTGATCTCTGGTTCTGTCTTTTTGATTTAGGTTTTTAGTCCCCCAAGACTATAAACTGAGGGCTTTGAGTCCCCCAAGACTATAAAATGAGGGCTGTTAGTACACCAAGACTTAAAACTAAGTATTAGTCCCCCAAGACTGTAAACTGAGGAGTTTTTTTTATGATGATTGGTGACATTCAGGAAGTCTGGAGAGTTCAAGAAATTTTTTTTCTAAGTCAAGAGATTAATTAAGAGTCAGGAGGCAGAATAAAATCAAAAGATGTAATGTTCAGCATTGGATTTGAACTGATGTATGAGGTTCTTCCTTTTTTCAAGATCCTGTGGGTCCCTAGAAGGAGTGTATTGGAAGTAGTTTAGTAATAGATGCTTCTGTTGAGAAGAATGTTGTTGAAATTTGTCCTTTATGGTGGGCAATGGGTTAGGTGGGGGTTCTTCAATGGTTTCCCCATTGTCATCATTGCTGTCAGGAGGGAAAGGAGCTGGATATTTGTCAGATTGGAATTCAGTATCAAGAAGTTTTTTGCTTACCATCAGAAAGATCAGGGATGGTAGAGCTAGCCATAGTAGCGGTGTGGGTACTTGTTTTTGAAGGGTGCAATTTGTGGACCAGTCTGGGGATCAGGATAGATGGCCTGGATCTTTTGGTGCTGGTGGAAGGTGGATCAGGTTGTGGAGAAGGAGAAGATGTTGCAGAGGATAATGGACCAGGTCTGAAGCAAGTCTTCTTTCTAAAGTGGCAGGCATCACAGGAGTTTCTGTAAGGATGAGCCGGTGGTGAAATGGTACAGATGAAATTGTTGTCAATACAGTATTGGCAGGGGCCCATGTCAGTAGCAGATTTGGAGAGAAAGCTGAACATGGTGGTTGTGGTAAAGGAGAATGTGGACATTCTCTATTGGAGGGAGGATGTGGTCTTCCAACATTGGCAGAGCCCTTTGTTGGTTTATTTGGTGTTGTTTTGGCATGCCTTAAATGGCACTGTTTTAATAATTAGAAGTTTTCTGGAATTGCACAGCAAATATTGGGACTACAGGGATGTGAACACTACCAATAGATAGCCCAGGTTTTTCTCTATATTTTATGTGTTGGGGAAATTTTTCATAGCTTAAGTATTTGGGGGATAATTTCTCATTTTTCATTTTAAAAGATTGCTGTTGAATTTTTTTTTTGTATTTTACAGGCTAACCTTAAGTCTTATGGTTAAGTGCTTAGTGCCCTTGGAATGAGCAGAATTTTTTCTACATTTCATGTCACAATGTTTTTATAGCGTAATTATGTGTTTTAAGGGTTTTAGTAGTTGTAGATGATTTTTCTAAGTAGTTTGGGTGTTTGGTGGTTTTCTGGCTTCAGGAAGGTGGACCAACTTCCTTAGTGCTAGAGGGCTGGGAAGCATTTCTAGGGAGGTTTTATGCGATTTGGCGGTCAGGAACGCCAAATTTGTGGGTGTGCATGGGCTCTTAGTTAACAGTCTGGGTGTATATAGTGAATAAGACAGTTAAGGGCAACTGTAATTATCATAAAACCATCCAGAGAATATATCCTTGTTCTTCACTCAGTTTTCACTGTTTTCTGGCCAAAATTGGCTGTGTTTGTTGCAAGTGAGTTCTTCATTTAACCTATATTAGCAACTGTTTTCTCTGGTATAGTCTTGCAAGCTACATAAAGTATTATTGCTTTCTCTGGTGTGGACATTAGTCTACATTTCAGTTCTATGGTTTGGTAGTCTGTCTGGAGACTAATTTCTTGACTGATCAAGCAGTCAAGTGTATTGGGAAAGGGGCATTTGGTAAACAGGAACCAAATTACTTTAGCAGGTAAATCTCACTTATTTTTCTAAAGGGACAGGGGTTTTTCTCTCTGGTTTTACTCCAACTCCCTTGGTCAAGGCCTATAGCTAGTACTATAGGATTGTCTACACTGTTAGTTCTCTAAATTATCTAGTACAATTTACAAGGCCAGATCTCTTATTTGCTGTCAGTCAACTCTCACAACATCTCAAACAGCCAGGGATCTCCCATTGGATAGCATTGAAGCATGTACTCCAGTACCTGTCACCGGACGACCTACGCACAAGGTCGAGGATGTTCCTGAAAGTGAGATGAGAGATTTAGAAACTTCTTCGAAGCACAGAGGAATGATTCAAGGAAGTGGTTCAAAGGTCACTCGAAGTACGAGCTACAGGTTCGAGGTTTGTTCGAGAAGAATTATAAAATAGTTTCACAGGTAATAGGAATTCTTAAGATCTCACGAAGGGTTGGAAACTCAATAATCAAAGATTTAGGATTTAGAAATGAATATTGAGAAAATAAAAGAAAGATAAAATAACAATGATTTAACTTTAAAGATTTACCACTATTAATGTAAATACGATTTATAATTTAATTCTAAGGAATATCGAACCAACTACCCAAACCCTTTTATATCCTTTGTTCCTCCTCGCATTGACCTCCCTTCCATCGCACCATTCCCATTCCATTGACCATTACTAACATACACTTAGACCCTCTTTGCTAAATATCCGTCCATGCTCAATTTACCCCTTTTTAATTAATTAACAAAACTTTAATGAAAAACTACTACTGTACTATTTCGTTGAAACTAGCGCTGTGCGTCGCTTATTGAAAAGGAGACTAAGGAACCCTATTGGGAGATTGACTAATTTAGATTTAGAGTTTAGGCTAGCGCAGTTAAATAGTAAGCACACAAAGGAAAATCGCAGTTGCTATGGAGAATTGCTTTCTGCGCTTCGAGTATAGATTTAGGATTCGATATTATTGATTTAATGAGCTGCTTTCGCCTCGAGTGTCACGTGACGCGTGACAGATGCCCGGGTATAAGAATAGCGAACTCCGTTGAGCTTGAGCCATCTTCCCACACTAGTTTCCCTTCTTTTATAACTTTTTCCCCACTTGTTAATTTCTCTTTTTATAATGAACTGCCCTACTCCCACACCTACGCCTCCACACCCTAAAGTGGATGGGGGAATGATTACGCAACAATTTTCACAAACTTGCACGGCTTGTGAAAGAATGGAATATTTTTGTGTCGAAAGTACGGCAACTCGACGCCCTTGCCAGAAATGCGAGTTTTGCCGTTGGCGACGAGTGGCGTGCAATGCGTTGACGAAGAACGCAGAGATCGAACAACGGTTCACCAAGACCAAGTTTTGGGTAATCCCTAAAACAAAAGAGGTGGTCAAAGACATTTGGGATGTCTCGATTGAAGATGAACGATCGGTGGGGGAAAATGATAAGGAGCTAAATAACGAGATCACAACCTGGGTAACCCAGGCCACGAGTTCGAAGCGAGGTGTTGAGGAAGAGGTCTACGAGTTGGTGGAGGAAGATGAAGATGAAGTCCCTGTTCCAGGGTGGGCACCCAAGAAACGACGGGTGGTCATCGAAGACGACGAGGAGGAAAGAGAGGCAGAGGTCGAGGTGGTGCCAAGGTTATTCTTAGAGCCTGACCCCATCTTCGAGGTAAGTTTTCAATTGTTATTTTTTAAGGATGAAGTTACTGATGAATTTTGTTTAGACATCAAATACCCTTGAAGACCCGATTGGGGAGCCTGCGCCAGTTTTACCAACTGAGGCAAACCCTCCGGCCATGGATGTAGTTGAAGAACCTGAAGACACACTGGACCAGGTGTGGTCGAAGAAACCTCGTCAAGGTCGACGAGTAAGGTTTGCGGAAGAGTTATGTGGGGAGGTCGACACAATTATCGACGCTGCTTCCTTCAACGTGGCAGAGGAACTCTTGGAGATTGGAGAGGAGGAGGTATTTGAAAAATGCAGGAAGGAGATAAGGGTAGTTTTGGAGAAAATGAAAAGATTGGTTCGAGAAAAATTAAAAGAAAAAATTTGAAATGAAAAGGAGATGTAAAGAAGTAGAAAAATTTGTATTTTAGTTTTATTTTATTTTATTTTATTTTATTTTTTATTTTTATTTTTTTTTATTGTAGGTGAATATTATTAATTTTATAAGATTTGGGAGAGAGAGAAAAAAGGAAAAGAAAAAAGAAGTTTTAAATAAAAATTTTAGAATTTGAAAGAAGAAATTTAAAGAAAGAAAAAAGTTGTTTAATTTGAAGGAAGTTTTAAGGTTTTAAAATGAAAATTTTATGTAAGAGAAGAGAGAGAAAAAGAAACGGTTGGTGATTGAGATGAGTTTGTTAAATTGAGAATTTAATGAAAGAATTTTTTTTTTTTTTTTTTTTAGGAAATTTTAGTTGAAAAGAGAGGAAGAAGAAAGAAAAGAAAAAACAGAATTTAGAATTTAAAGAGAATTTGAAAAGAAGAATTATTTGTTTGAAGAATTATTATAGGGAGATTTAGAGGTTGAAGTTAAGTTCAAGGAAATGGTCGTGCCGTACAAGATTTAATGGTTCGAAGAAAAAAAAATTTTAAAGAGAGAATAAATTTTTAGAGAAGAAAATTTTAAAGAGAATTTTTAATTTAAGAAAAGAATGTATTTTTAGAGAATTGAAAAAGAGAAAAGAAAGAAAATATTTAGAGAGATTTAAGAGTTTTTTTATTTTATTTTATTATTTATGTTTATTCTATTTTTTTTTTTATTATTTTTTTATTTTATTGTTTATGTTTATTCTATTTATTTTATTTTATTTTTATTTAATTTTACTATTGATTTTACTTTTAGTTGGTTTTTAGAGAAAATTTATATAGAAGTAGAAGAAAGAAAAAGAAGAGAGAGAAAAGAGAAAAACAAGGCTAAGAAATTTAAGAGGTGTTTAGATTTTAAAGAAAGAAAGAAAAAGAAAAGAAAATTTAAATAAAAGAAATTTTAAGGTTTTGGTTTTAAAGGATATTTCAAATGAAAAGATTTTAGGAGTTCAGGGGTGTTAGAAACATTGATGGCTGGTTCCCAGGATGTTTTGTCTGAGTCATTGAGGAAGCCTTCCCATTCCACGAGGTATTGAAGTTTCCCCTTGCGTATTCTTGAATCAAGGATACGACTTACTTCCCACTCTAGATGAAATTCTACTTCGACCGGTTCCGGAGGGGGTTGGTTCTTGCCTGGGTATATTTCTCGAGCTAGTTCCAGGAGAGATACATGGAAAACAGGGTGAATCGCCTGCCATTTAGGAGGTAACTTGAGTCGAAATGCAGTTTTAGAGACTTCAGAGTCGATTTCGAATGGTCCCAAGCCCTTTTCAGCCAGTTTCTTTGATGGTCTTGTTGTTCAAATGATTCGTGCATCGAGCCATACTTTGTTGCCTGGTTTAAAGGAAGGAGCAGATTGTCGATGTTTGTCGGCCTGTTCCTAGTATCTTCGAATCGCTGATTCCAAATTTGTTTTAAGTTCTTCTTGAAGTCGTGATATAGTTCGAAGATAATGTTCTGCAGGATGATTAGTTCCTACATGGATTGAGTTGAATCGAGGATGTCGTCCATAAATGGTTTCGAAGGGAGATTGTCGTGTCGAAGAATGAGTTGAGTTATTATAAGCAAATTTGGCCAATGGTAACCATGTGGTCCAATCGTCTTGTTGGTAACTGACATACATTCAAAGATATTGTTCGAGGATTTGGTTAACTCTTTCTGTTTGACCGTTGGTTTCAGGGTGATAGGCCGTGGAGAGGTTCCTCGTGATATTGAGTTGTCAACACAGTTGGGTCCAGAATGTGGATACAAACAATGAGCCTCTATCTGAAATAATATCATTTGGTAAGCCGTGTTTAGAAAATACATATTCTAGAAACAATTTTGACAAATCTTCTGCTGTAGCAGTAGTAGTGGTTTTAATGAAAATAGACATTTTTGAAAATCTATCTACTATTACTAATATAGCATCAAAATCATTAGAAATAGGAAGTTTAGAAATGAAATCCATCAATAAAGATTCCCAAGGTTTAGAGGGAATATGAAGTGGTTGAAGCAACCCATGCTTCCGGTGACGGGGAGCCTTATTCCTATTACATTCGTAACAAGCTTTTATATAAGCCTTGATTTCCCTGGTCATACCTGGCCAGAAGAAATCTCTCGCTATTAACTGGTAGGTTTTATCAACCCCAAAATGACCAGCTAATGGGGAATCACGTCGACTGTTGAAAATCCATAATTTTATCTCATTGTTGTCGGGTATGACTACTCTACCTTCGAAGACTAATAGGCATGATTCAATAATAAATCTTTTGGCCCCTTGCTTCAAGAGTATTTTGTCTTTTAACCCTAAACAATATTCATCCTTCAACTGAGCTTCGAGGATGTTGGATAGTGGATTTCGAAAAGATTGAATTGTCATCGAATTAAGTTGATGAGTCGTTAACATTGATTCGTTGAAGATTGATTGCACATTTGCTGGGTTCTTGTCAGAAAATGCGTCCCCCCGCTGTGGGTAAACGTCGTCCTGACATGACAAGATATCTGGGACAATGCAGTTTTTTCTTGGGCAATAGGAGATAGAGAAAGAAAATTCAGACAAAAATTCAGCCCACCTGGCTTGATGCCTGGTTAACACTTTAGAAGACATGAAGTATTTCAAAGCATTATGATCTGTTAAGATTTGAAAAGGACTATCTAGGCTGAGAAGAAAAGAACACCATTTTTTAAGACAATGGATAATAGCTAAAAGCTCTTTGTCATGAATTTCATAATTTAATTCTGCGGCTATGAGTTTGCATGAATCAAAAGCAACAGGATGAAACAAATTTGTTTCAGGGTTTAATTGGGAGATGACCCCTGCAATAGCATAATCGCTCGCATCTGTCTCAACTATTGTCGAGGCAGAAGGGTCAAAATGTTGAAGAATTGGGGCTGTGGTGAACGCCTTTTTTAGTGCTTTGAATTCCTTTTGTGCTGTAGAATTAAAAACAAAAGGAATGTCTTTTCTAAGAAGAGAAGTAAGATTGGAAATAGTTTTAGAGTAATCTTTAATAAATCTTCTATAGAAGTTTGCAAAACCCAAAAATCCTTGGAGCGATTTAATGTTTTTGGGCTCAGGCCATTCCAGGATTTTCTGGACTTTTTTGTCATCCATGACTAAACCATCAGTGGACAACGTAAAACCGAAAAAATTAATTGATTTGAGGTGGAATTCGCATTTATTATGCTTAGCGTAGAGACCATGATCTCAAAGACGATTTAGGACCTGTCGAACATGATGAATATGTTCATCTAGTGTTTTCGAGAATATTAAAATATCATCTAAATAGACGACTACAAATTGTTCAACAACATCTTGAAAGATATCATTAACAAAAGTTTGAAAAGTTGAAGGTGCGTTACACAATCCAAAAGGCATAACTTGATATTCAAAACTACCAAATCTAGTGCGCATTGCAGTCAGTGGTTCATGACCTTTTGAAATGCAAATCAGATTGTAAGCGCCTCTAAGATCAATTTTAGAAAAGATATTAGCACCATTGAAAAGGGTAAGAAGTAATGACATAGGAGGAACAGGATATGCATTCTTCTTCGTGACTGTGTTGAGCTTTCTATAGTCAACACACAACCTAAGACTAACGTCCTTCTTTTTTACAAAGAGGACAGTGGAGTTGGTTGGAGATTTACTGGCTCTAATGAAACCTTTGGCTACATTCTCTGCAATGTAGTCTCGAAGAACTTGAGATTTGTCCTTCAATAAGGAATAGACAGGACCTGCCGGAGGTACTGGGCCTATTAACTCTATTTGATGGTTGTAGGGTTGATGAGGTGGTAACTTATCGGCTTTGCGGATTGAGAAAAAATCAAGGTAATCGTGGTAGATTTCCGGTAGTGTTGATTTGGTCGTCCTCTTCATCTTCGAGAGAATCTGTTGAGGGGATACCTGTATTGAGAGAGCAGAATTTGATTACTTCAAGGAAATTTAAATCCTCTTTGAGTGAAGTCATCGAACTAGAAGGGTTAGCCAATTGCTCATTTAGAGAAGGATCAGATGCTTGCAAGTCATCTGGCAGAGACTTGTCCTCTAGCAGGACGTTGTCAGGCGGGTTGTTTCACTCCCTATTGACCTGCATTGAAGAATCAGAAATATACTTAGAGCATGGGGTGAACAATCCCTTAGTCCAATCAATTTCGGGATTCCAATGCGTTAAAAAGTCATGGCCAAGAATGGTATTGTCCATCGTTGGGGCGTCCAAGACTGATAATTCCCACTCGAAGGGGGGAAAGTTTGGAAAGTTGAAAATCCATAAAACTTTCTTACTTACCCAATATTTGGGTTCCTCTGATTTGACCAAATAGATTGGAGTTCGATCGATATCTGTAAATGTTAGTTGAAGCTTTTCGGCAAAAGATAAACTAACAAAAGAAATTGAAGCTCCAGAGTCTATAAGACAACTGAAGGGAATATCCTCCTTAAAAAGAATGAATCTCAAGCGATTTAAGGCAACTCCAGTCCTTAAGACATGGAGATTCTGTGCACTGGGAGAGATAAGATAGTTTGCTTTGCACACAAGTAAACTATCTACAAGTTTTTTGACTTTGAACTAGTACCTTCTCTTTCCTTCAACTTTACACAGTCTTCCAACTTTTGCTTACCCCCACAGTACATACATAACCCATTATCTGCTCGTCTCTTCCTCTCAGCTTCTTTAAGTTCCCCTTTAGGATCCAGTACTTTGCTGATATCGCCTGGGGTCGAGCCTTTTGGTCAAGGTTTATCCTTTCCCTTATTGGGTTTGGATTGAGTCGAGGAGGATTGATTTGGTCGTGGGTGTGAAGAAGGTCCCGATTTAAAATTTAGGCCTTGAGATTTGTTGGCATATCGACGATGTTGAAGTCCTCCTTGATAAACGCCGTCAAGTTCAAGGGTTTGATCCATTAAATCCGTTAAAGTAGTCATCTTCTGACCGTGAAGATTTAATTGATCCAGAATCCTTGAAGGGAGTCCTTTCTTGAAATGATACTTAAGGGCAGCATCATTCCAACCTACTCGAGTTTGAAGTGCTCTGAAGTTCGAGATATATTCAGAGGCTTTACCATTATCACTCATGCGAAGAAAATCAAGTTCAATTTCTGCGTTGTCCGTTTCATTAGGGTCCCCAAACAACGTAAAAAGTTGGTCTTTGAAATTTTTCCAATTATTGATAAGTAAGTGGATTTCTGTCAAAGAAAGCATGAGCAGATAAGGTTCAAACCATCTTGCTGCTTTCCCGGCTAGGAATGAAGAAGCGTAAACAACCTTTAATCGGTCGCTGTTAAAGGTTTGAGGGTCATTATGGAACAGTAGCTTGCAGGTTTGCAAGAAGGGTCGCAATCTGTTGGGGTGATCTCCGTCAAATTTGTCAGGAGATTTCATAGAAGGAGTTTTGAACTTAGATCCCTCTGAAGACATTGGATTTGAAAGGGTTTTCATGAAAATTCTGATGAAATCTTCCAGAGAGTTAGATGGTCCAGGTTCTGAGGATTGACCAGAAGGGTGATTGGCTGGGGCGGATGGTGCCTCGTGCATTGTATCCTCTCCTTCTTCTTCATTGCTAGAATCCTCAAAATCTTGTGGGATTTCTTCTACAGATTGAACTGAATGTTGCCGTTCCCTAAGGTCAAGTGGTTCGAAAGAGTGAGTGCGGGAAACAGACCTTGTGGCTGTTGGCCTGCCCCTAGCGCGAGCTCTAGTAGTTGCGCCCGGAGGAGGAGTGCGTTGAACAGGTGCCATTTTAAAACTTTAAAAACACCTAAAAGGACGGAGTAGTGCAAAGAATGAGAACTACGGAGAATTAAATTATACTGTCACCGGACAACCTACGCACAAGGTCAAGGATGTTCCTGAAAGTGAGATGAGAGATTTAGAAACTTCTTCAAAGCACAGAGGAATGATTCAAGGAAGTGGTTCGAAGGTCACTCGAAGTAAGAGCTACAGGTTCGAGGTTTGTTTGAGAAGAATTATAAAATAGTTTCACAGGTAATAGGAATTCTTAAGATCTCACGAAGGGTTGGAAACTCAATAATCAAAGATTTAGGATTTAGAAATGAATATTGAGAAAATAAAAGAAAGATACAATAACAATGATTTAACTTTAAATATTTACCACTATTAATGTAAATACGATTTATAATTTAATTCTAAGGAATATCGAACCAACTACCCAACCCCTTTTATATCCTTTGTTCCTCCTCGCATTGACCTCCCTTCCATTGCACCATTCCCATTCCATTGACCATTACTAACATACACTTAGACCCTCTTTGCTAAATATCTGTCCATGCTCAACTTACCCCTTTTTAATTAATTAACAAAACTTTAATGAAAAACTGCTACTGTACTATTTCGTTGAAACTAGCGCTGTGCGTCTCTTATTGAAAAGGAGGCTAAGGCACCCTATTGGGAGATTGACTAATTTAGATTTAGAGTTTAGGCTAGCGCAGTTAAATAGTAAGTACACAAAGGAAAATCGCAGTTGCTATGGAGAATTGCTTTCTGCGCTTCGAGTATAGATTTAGGATTTGATATTATTGATTTAATGAGCTGCTTTCGCCTCAAGTGTCATGTGGCGCGTGACAGTACCTTGCAGGGAGCGTGGACCTTGAACTACCTATAATCCTTAAGGTCATTTTTCCTGGTCTAATCCAACTCGGTTTACCAAAGCTGACTGGGCTGGTTTGTCACCGGACAACCTATGCACAAGGTTGAGGGTGTTCCTGAAAGTTAGATGAGGGATAAAGTTTAGAGACTTCTTTGAAGCACAGAGGAATTGTTCGAGGAAGTGATTCAAAGATGACTTGAAGGAAGAGCTACTTCTTTGATTTATATTTGAGAAGAATCTTAATATATTTTAAGTTAATACTAATATTCTTAGAATCTCACAAAGGGTTGTAACACTAAACAATCAAAGATTTAAATTTAGAGATGATTATTGAGGGAAAAAGGAAATGTACAATAACAACAATTTAACTTGCAGTTTTACCGCTATTAACTATAAATAAATTTTATAATTTAATTCTAAAGAAACATCAAACCAAAATCCAACCCTTTTTATATCTATTACTCCTCCTTGCATTGACCTCATACCCATCCATCATTCTGCACACCATAGACCACCAAAATTACACCCGTTACACCTGTACCCTCCTTACTAACATCTGTTAACCCCTTAATCCTCCACTAACCATTCCGTCCATGCTAACTACCCCTTTTTAATAACCCACAGATATTTAATAAACCTTTTAGTGGAATATTGCATTTACTATTGCACTGTGCATGGCTTATCAAAGAAAAGCCTAAACACACTTTTGAGAATTGACTAATTTAGATTTAAAGTTTAGATTAGCGCAGTTGAATAGTGAGTACACAAAGGGAAGTTTCCGTGGCAAGGTAGAATCGCTTTCTGTGCTTCGAGTATGGATTTAGACCTCTGTTTTATTGATTTAATGAGCTGCTTTTGCCTCTAGTGTCACGTGGCATGTCACAGATGCCTGGGTATAAAACACAAGCTTTTTTGAGCATGAGAAATATACTTCCCACACTAATTTCCCTCTATCTATGCTTTGATTATTTTTTTAATTGTTATGTCAACTTTCCCTACTCCAACTCCATGCCTCCTCACCCTAATGCGGATGGTGGGCTCATTACCCAACAGTATTCCCAGGCCTACACGGCTTGTGAGTTGCTGGAATACTTCTGCATCAAAAGCACGGCCACATGGGGTCCTTTCCAGAAATGCAAGTTTTGCTGATGGAGACGGTTGACGTGCAATGCCCTCTCAAAGAATTCCGACATTGAGAAACAGTTTACCAAAACTAAGTACTGGGTAATACCAAAGACCAAAGAAGTGGTCGAAGATATATGGGATGTGTCGGTTGGGGACAATCAGTCGGAAGGAGTTGACAAGGAGGTCAATGATACCGTGGCGACCTGGGTAACCCAAGCCACAAGTAAAAAACAAGGGGTGGAAGAGGAAGTGGATGAATTGGTGGAGGAAGATGAGGAGGAAGTCCCCATCTCGAGGCGGACGCCAAAGAAACGGCGGATGTTCATCAAAGATGACAATGAAGAGAAGGAAGTGACAGTGGAAGTCACATCGAACTTATTTCTAGAGACTGATCCGGTGTTCAAAGAAAGTTTGCCTTTTATTTTTTTTTATTTTTTTATTTTTTTCAAAAGAAAATTTTTTTACTGATGACTGTATGTTATAGAATTCATATGTCATTGCGGAAGCCCCTATGGTGGAAGCCTCAATTGTGGGAGCTCCTGTTGTGGAAACCACTACTGTGGAAGTGGCGCCTTTGATCCCTACTGAAGAAAATTTACCAGTGATTGCCTTGAGGGGGGATAATGAAGAAACTCTTGACCAGGTATGGTAAAAAAAACCTCTCCAGGGTCGACAAACTAGGTTCATTGAAGAGTTAAGTGGCGATGTTGACAAGATTATATATGCTGCCTCCTTTGACTTGGCTGAAGAATTGCTGGAGATTGGGGAAGTGGTACCGGTAGGAGAGGAGGAGGTTTTTGAGAAATGCAGAAAGAAAATAAGGGTGATTTTGGAGAAGATGAAGAAATTGGTTCAAGAGAAAATACAGGAAAAAATTTAAAATGGAAGGAGAAAAAGAAAGAAAGAGGAAAAGAAAAGTAGAAACAATTTGTATATTCATTTATTTAATTTTGTTGTTTTAAGTGAAATTTTAATATTTATTTTATAAGATTTTAAGAGAAAAAAGAAAAAGAAAAAGAAAGAAAGAATATTTAAATGCAGTTTTTTGTTTTGAAATTTTGAAAAGAAAAATATATATATATATTTAACCAAGAAAAATTTTAGTTTTAAGTTTTTTGAAAAAAGAGAAAAAAAATTTTAAATAAGAAGAAGAAGAAAAAAAAATATAGTTTATTGAAACAATTTTGAAATGAAAATTTAATGAGAGAAAAAATTTGTTATTTGTGAAATTTTATTGATTGAAGTTTTTTGGTTATTTGAAAAGAAAGAAAGAAAAGAATAATAATTTTAAAAAAGAATTTGAAAGAAAGAAGTAATTTGCTCAAAGAATTTTTAAAAGAGAGATTTAGAGGCTGAAATGAAGTTCAAGAAAGATTGTCGTGTTGCATTTGTAAAAAATTTTGATAGTTTGAAGAAAAGATTTTTTAAAGAAAGAATGTATATAGAAAATTGAAAAGAAAAGAAAAGAAATTTTAAAGAAATTTTTTAAAAGGTTTTATGAATTTTTTATTTGTTTTATTTTAATTTATTTTTATTTTAATTTAATTTAATTTTATTTATTTTAAAGAAGGTTGAAAAAACTTTTGAAAGAAAAAAGAAGAAAGAAGAAAAGAAAACAAAGAATAAGGAAATTTTTAGAGGTAAAGATGTTTTAGCTTTTAAAGAGAAGAAGAAAAGAGAAATAAAAGAAAAAAGAGAGGAGAAAAATAAAGAGAGTTTTAAGGTTTTGGTTTTAAAGGATATTTAAGATGAAAAGATTTTAGGAGTTCAGGGGCGTTAGAAACATTGATGGCTGGTTCCCAGGATGTTTTGTCTGAATCATCGAGGAAGCCTTCTCATTCCACGAGGTATTGAAGTTTCCCCTTGCGCATTCTTGAATCAAGGATACGGCTTACTTTGCACTCTAGATGGTCTTCTACTTAGACCGGTTCTGGAGGAGGTTGGTTCCTGCCCGGGTATGTTTCTCGAGCCAGTTCCAAGAGAGATACATGAAAAACAGGGTGAATAGCCTGCCATTTAGGAGGTAGCTTGAGTCAAAATGCAGTTTTAGAGACTTCAGAGTCAATTTCAAATGGTCCCAAGCGACTTTCGGCTAGTTTCTTTGATGTTTGAGTTGTTTGAATGTTTTGTGCGTCGAGCCATACTTTGTTGCCTGGTTTAAAGGGAGGAGCAGATTGTCGATGTTTGTCGGCCTGTTCCTTGTACCTTTGAGTTGCTAATTCCAAATTTGATTTAACTTCTTATTGGAGTCATGATATGGTTCAAAGATAATGTTCCGCAGGTTGATTAGTTCCTACATGGATTGAGTTGAATTGAGGATGTCTTCCATAAACAGTTTCAAAAGGAGATTATTGTGTCGAAGAATGAGTCGAGTTATTATAAGCAAATTTGGTTAATGGTAACCATGTGGTCCAATCATCTTGTTGTTAGCTGACATACATTTGAAGGTATTGTTCAAGGATTTAGTTGACCCTTTCCGTTTGCCCATCGGTTTCAGGATGATAGGCCATGGAGAGATTCCTCGTGATATTGAGTTGTTGACACAGTTGAGTCCAGAATGTGGATACAAACAATGAGCCTCTATCTGAAAAAATATTGTTAGGTAAGCCATTTTTGGAAAATGCATATTCTAGAAACAATTTTGACAGATCTTCTTCTGTAGCAGTAGTAGTGGTTTTAATGAAAATAGACATTTTTGAAAATCTATCTACTATTACTAATATAGCATCAAAATTATTAGAAAGAGGAAGTTGAGAAATAAAATCCATTGATAAAGATTCCCAAGTTTTAGAGGGAATAGGAAGTGGTTGAAGCAAGCCATGCTTCCGGTGACGGGGAGCCTTATTCCTATTACATTCATAACAAGCTTTTATATAGGCCTTGATTTCTCCAGTAATTCCTGGCTAGAAAAAATCCCTTGCTATTAATTGATAGGTTTTATCAACCCCAAAATGACCAGATAATGGAGAATCATGTCGACTATTGAAAATCCATAATTTTATTTCATTGTTGTCGGGTATGACTAATCTACCTTTGAAAACTAATAGACCTGATTCAATACTAAATCTTTTGGCCCCTTGCTTCAAGAGTATTTTGTCTTTTAACCCTAAACAATATATGTCCTTCGACTGAGCTTTGAGGATGTTCAATAGTGGATTTTGAAAAGATTGAATTGTCATTGAATTAAGTTGATGAGTCGTTAACATTGATTTTTTGAAAATTGATTTCACATTTTCTGGGTTCTTTTCAGCAAATGTGTCCCCTGCTGTGGGTAAACGTTGTCCCAACGTGACAAAATATCTGGGACAATGCAGTTTTTACCTGGGCAATAGCAAATAGAAAAAGGAAATTCAGACAGAAATTCAGCCACCTGTCTTGACGCCTGGTTAACACTTTTGAAGACATAAAGCATTTCAAAGCATTATGGTCCATTAGAATTTGAAAAGGACTATCTAGGCTGAGAAGAAAAGAGTGCCATTTTTTAAGACAATGAATAATAGCTAAAAGCTCTTTGTCATGAATTTCATAATTTAATTCTGCCGCAATGAGTTTGCGTGACTCAAAAGCAACAGGATGAAACAAATTTGTTTCAGGATTTAATTAAGAAATGACCCCTGCGATAGCATAATCGCTCGCATCTGTCTCGACTATTGTTGAAGCAGAAGGATAAAAGTGTCAAAGAATTGGAGCTGTGGTGAACGCAGTCTTCAATGTTTCAAATTCCTTTCATGCTGTAGAAGTAAAAACAAAAGGAATACCTTTTCTAAGAAGAGAAGTAAGATTGGAAATGGTTTTAGAGTAATCTTTAATAAATCTTCTATAGAAATTGGCAAAACCCAAAAATCCTTGTAGGGATTTAATGGTTTTGGGCTCAGGCCATTCCAGGAATTTTTGGACCTTTTTGTCTTCCATGACTAAACCATCAGTGGACAACATGAAACCCAAAAAATCTATTGATTTAAGATGGAAATCACATTTATTGTGCTTGGCATAGAGACTGTGATCTCGAAGTCGATTTAGAACCTGTCGAACATGATGAATGTGTTCATCTAGTGTCTTTGAGAAAATAAAAATATCATCTAAATAGATGACAACAAATTGTTTGACAACATCTTGAAAGATGTCATTTACAAAAGTTTGAAAAGTTGATGGTGCAATACACAATTCAAAATGCATAACTAATTATTCAAAACTACCAAATCTAGTGCGCATTGCAGTCAGTGGTTCATGACTTTCTGCAATGCAAATAAGATTGTAAGTGCCTCTAAGATCAATTTTAGAAAAGTAATAAGCACCATTGAAAAGGTTAAGAAGCAATGTCATAGGAGGAACAGGATATGCATTCTTCTTAGTGACTGTGTTAAGCTTTCTATAGTCAACACACAACCTAAGGCTACCATCTTTTTTTCTTTACAAAAAGAACAGGGGAGCCGGTTGGAGATTTACTGGCTCTGATGAAACCTTTGGCTACATTCTCTGAAATGTAGTCTCGAAGAACTTGAGATTCGTCCTTTGACAAAGAATAGAAAGGACCTGCCGGAGGTACTGGACCTATTAACTCTATTTGATGGTTGTAGGGTCAATGAGGTGGTAACTTATTGGCCTTGGGATTGAGAAAACATCGAGAAAATCATGATAGATTTCAGGTAGAGTTGATATAATGGCTTCAATGTTGATTTGGTTGTCCTCATCATCTTTGAGAGAATCTGTTGAGGGAAAACCAGAATTGAGAGAGCATAATTTGATTACTTTGAGGAAATTTAAATCCTCTTCAAGTGAAGTCATTGAGCTAGAAGGGTTAGCCAATTTCTCATTTAGAGAAAGATCAGATGCTTGCAAGTCATCTGGCAGAGATCTGTCCTCTAGCAGGACATTTTCAGGCGGGTTGTTTAACTCCCTATTAACCTGCATTGAAGAATCAGAAATATACTTAATACATGGGGTGATCAATCCCCGTGTCCAATCAACTTCAGGATTCCAATGCGTTAAAAAGTCATGGCCAAGAATGGTATCGTCCATCCTTGGGGGTCCAAGACTGATAATTCCCACTTGAAGGAGGGAAATTTCTGAAAGTTGAGAACCCATAAAACTTTCTTACTTACCCAATATTTGCGTTCCTCTTATTTGACCAAATAAATTGGAGTTTGATTGATATCTGTAAATGTCAGTTTTAACTTCTTGGAAAACAATAAACTGACAAATGAAATTGAAGCTCCAGAGTCTATAAGACAACAGAAGGGGGTATCCTCCTTAAAAAGAATGAATCTCAAGCGGTTTAAGGCAACTCCAGTCCTTAAGACATGGAGGTTCTGTGCACTGGGAGAGATAAGATAGTTTGCTTTGCACAAAAGTAAACTATCTACTAGTTTTTTGACTTCAAACTAGTACCTTCTCTTTCCTTCAACTTTACACAATCTTCTAGCTTGAGCTTACCCCCACAATACATACATAACCCATGATCTGCTCGTCTCTTCCTCTCAGCTTCTTTAAGTTCCCCTTTAGGATCCAGTACTTTACTGATATCGCCTGGGGTCAAGCTTTTTGGTTGAGGTTTGTCCTTTCCCTTATTTGGTTTGGATTGAGTTGAGGAGGATTGAGTTGGCCGTGGGTGTGAAGAAGGTCCTGATTTAAAATTTAGGCCTTAAGATTTGTTGGTGTATTGACAATGTTGTAGCCGTCCTTGGTAAACACCGTTGAGTTAGAGGGTTTGATCCATTAAATCCATTAAAGTAGTTATCTTCTGACCATGAAGATTTAATTAATCCAGAATCCTCGAAGGAAGTACCTTTTTGAAATGATACTTGAGGGCAGCATTATTCCAACCTACTCGAGTTTGAAGTGCTCTGAAGTTTGAGATGTATTCAGAAGCTTTACCATTATCACTCATGCGGAGGAAGTCCAGTTCAATTTCAGTGTTGTCAGTTTTGTTAGGGTCACCAAACAACGTAAAAAGTTGTCTTCAAACTTTTCCCAATTATTGATGAGTAAGTGGGTCTCTGTCAAAGAGAGCATGAGAAGATAAGGTTCAAAACACCTTGCTGCCTTTCCGGCTAGGAACAAAGAAGCGTAAACAACCTTTGATTGGTCGTTATTAAAGGTTCAAGGGTCATTATGGAACAGAAGCTTGCATGTTTTCAAGAAAGGTCGCAATCTGTCTGGATGTCCTCCATCAAATTTATCAGGAGATTTCATGGAAGGAGTTTTGAATTTTGATCCCTCCGAAGACGTTGGATTTAAAAGGGTCTTCATGAAAAGTCTCATGAAGTCTTCCAGATAATTAGAATTAGATGGTCCCGGTTCCAAAGGTTGACCAGAAGGGTGTATCACAGGAGCAGAAGGTGCATTTTGCATAATATCCTCTCCTTCTTCATCATCACTAGAATCATCAAAATCTTGTGGGATGTCTTCTACAGATTGGACTGAATGTTGCCGTTCCCTAAGGTCGAGATGTTCCAGGGAGTGAGTGTGGGAAACAGGCTGGGTGGCTGTTGGCCTTCCTCTGGCGCAAGCCCTGGTAGTAGCGCCCGTAGGAGGAGTGCATTGAACAGATGCCATTTCAAGAATTTAGAAACACCTGGAAAAGGATGTAGTAGTTCAAAGAATGAGAACTACAGAGAATTAAATTATACTGTCACCGGACAACCTATGCACAAGGTCAAGGGTGTTCCTGAAAGTGAGATGAGAGATAAAGTTTAGAGACTTCTTTGAAGCACAGAGGAGTTGTTCAAAAAATTGATTCGAAGATCACTCCAAGGAAGATCTACTGCTTTGAGTCATATTGGAGAAGAATCTTAATATATTTTAGGGTAATACTAATATTCTTAGAATCTCACAAAGGGTTGTAACACTCAACAATCAAAGATTTAAATTTAGAGATGATTATTGAGGGAAAAAGGAAATTTACAATAACAATGATTTAACTTGCAGTTTTACCACTATTAACTATAAATACGTTTTATAATTTAATTCTAAAGAAACATCGAACCAAAATCCAACCCTTTTTATATCTATTACTCCTCCTTGCATTGACCTCATACCCATCCATCATTCCGCACACCACAGACCACAAAAAGTACACCCGTTACACCTGGATCCTCCTCACTAACATCTGTTAACCCCTTAATCCTCCACTAACCATTCCGTCCATGCTCACTACCCCTTTTTAATAACCCACAGATATTTAATAAACCTTTTAGCGGAATATTGCATTTATTATTGTGCTGTGCTTCACTTATTGAAGAAAAGCCTAAACACACTTTTGATAATTGACTAATTTAGATTTAAAGTTTAGATTAGCGCAGTTGAATAGTGAGTACACAAAGGGAAGTTGCCGTGGGAAGGTAGAATCGCTTTCTGCTTTTTGAGTATGGATTTAGACCTCTTTTTTATTGATTTAATGAGCTGCTTTTGCCTCAAGTGTCACGTGGCGCGTGAAATTGTTGTCCTAGTACTTGGCACTCTACTATTGGATATTTATTCCTGCTTAAAAGGGGTGCAATCTCATGGCAATCCAAGAAACAACCCACTGTTTCCCTGTCATCCTCAGAAGCTGAATATCAATCCTGTACCACCACTGGGAAAGAAGCAATTTGGCTCAAAAATCTCTTTGAATCTCTCCATATTCCAATATCCTGCCCTCTCACCATATACGGAGATAATCAAGGAGCCATTGATCTATCTAAAAATCCTGTATTCCAGGAACATACTAAACGCATACAAGTCCAATATCACTGGATCAGAGAAAAAGTCCTCCTTGGCAATATTGAAACTCCATACACTCTCCCCAACTCAATGCTGGCCAACAGTCTTACTAAATCTACACCAGGGAAATCGCTCCAATCATTCCTCAATTCTTATGGTTTACTAAATCCCAAACCCCAAGACAGGAGGGTGTGAGAACTGTGGCAATTTCCTGTCTTATTTACACCACAATTACTTTGCATTTAAATCACCATTATCAATCTCTACCTAAATTTCCTCTGTGTTTCCTTTTTCAGCTAGGATTTGTAATAGATACTATCCCTTATCTTATCCTGCAGAAATATGAGCTTACAATCTCCTGATTACTTGATAGACCCCTGATTATTATATACACTAAAATTTAGTCCATTTCTTAGCTGTCGTACATTAAAGTACCTGCAGAAGGAGTTGGCTCCATTGAGGATAAATAGGACCCTACTCCTGCCTTTATTCCTCAGTTAATTAACCACTTCTGCAGGTATGTCCATCTTCCCTTATTACACGTCTAATAGTATTATTAATCTTCTCTTTACCCTTATGGAAATTGGGTATATATTACCCACTACTCCCTTGTGCTCATACCAATTTCTAACTTGGGATTATTATTATTGCCATAAGGTATTCCTTAGTTTTAATTAGTTCACTCATCATTATCTTACTTGAAATACATGAGTTACCCAACCACTTCTGCAGGTATCTATTACCCACTACTCCCTTGAGCTTGTACCAATTGCTTACTTGGGATTATTATTATTTCCATAAGGTATCTATTACCCACTACTACCTTGAACTCGAACCAATTGCTTACTTGGGGCTATTATTATTTCCATAAGGTCCTTGTCTGACAAGAAGATCAGGGTCCTTAGTTATCATTTTTTCCACTCCACCAAGATATACAGTATTCAAAAATGTTACTTTCTATCATCTCAATCAACATAACTATGTTAAAAAAATATTATTAAAACAAATAAACAACGGTTTAAAAGGAATAGAATCAATGGAAAGGTCAGTCAACAGTTTTTGTCCTCATATTATTTTTTAATTTTAATTTTTTGTCTAATTTTATATTCTTTGGAAGGTGGTGAAGGATGTATCCACAGCCATTTACCGCTCACCCCGATAATCGGGTTCAGTATAGGCAACTCGGCATCCATAAAAGGAATTAAACCATTCCTGAGCATGTATTTGCTGTATTTTAATGTTATCAATCAATTGAGGAATTCGAAGAAGATCAATTTTTGAAGAGGATGAAGTTGCCAATTCCAACGCTTCACAAGCCAATGCAACTTCGTGAGCACCCATAGCCGCCGCCTGTAACAGATGGTGATTAATTATCAGTTAGTATAAGAGATACACACGACATAAAGTAGCTAAAACCTGAAAGAAGCTGTAGTATTTTTTTTTCTTTTAACGTGGCACCTGATAGAAAACGCCAAGTTTTTTTTCATGGTGAAGAAGGCAGATATATCACATGAAAAAAATTTGGGCACCTGACAGCAGGCGCCAATTCTGAACTTGATTATAATTTAGTTTTTCTCTACTGTAAAAATTTTATGAAGCCCATACAGCACTAGTTTGTGACATCGAATTTTAGTTTGTCTTGAATCACAAATAAATATAGGAATTGGCACCTTCTATCAGGCGCTAGGTAATTTTTTGTGGTATATATATATATATATGCAAACTGATAAAAGTACCACAAAAAGAGTGTCAAGGAAAAAGTGCTTACTGCTCCTCTAAGGTTATGGGCCCGGTGACTAATTGCGTAAAGTTGGCCTTTCTTACTAGTTTTTGGGAAATATGGGTTTGAAAAAATTTGAAAAAATTATTAAAGTTGAAGTCTAGAAATTTAAACTGAATTATCAAACGTAACCTACAAATCGTGATGTATGTTTCTTAGGGCGATATCAGCATCTTGAAAATATGTTCGGACCAATTGTTTAGTAAAAGGGTGTCTGGAGTTTTCCTCATCTAAGTTTAGCAATTCCTGAAAAACTTCCATATCTATTTCTGATCGTTTTTTTTCTGGTAGGACGGATTTTATGCTCAAAGTTGCTTTCTCATCAATAGTTTGCGGCGTGAAAGAATGTCCGCGAAGCGCTTGCGGTCGTGAAAATGGATACTGAGGGGGGGAAAAAAATTCGAAAATCGAAAAAAATTTCAGCAGATCCATTAAAAATTGAAGTTATAGTGTATAGAAGAGAAAAATAATTTTGGAAACTTTTTTATGATATTCATAATAAAAGTTTTTGTAATCCAATTTTAAAAGGTGTTTTTTCATCACCACCTTTCCAGAATAAATACTTTTAAATAAAATTTCGAAAAAAACTTAGGTGCTTGAAAATGTACTTACTCTTTCTCCTGGTGCGGCACTTGCACGACCAAACATAGTCCCACTGATGGTGATACCTCGGGAGCGAGAACGATGGCGAAAAGGGGTTTTTTCGCTGCTACCGTCAAACTGAAGCAATTTTAAAGCGTCAGATTAAGAAGAATTTTTTGTTCAATTTATTGTTATATTATTTTTCCTCTTTTTCCTTTTTTAAAAGCATGAATTATGCCAATAATAAATAATCGCATGGCATATTAGAGGTCGAGGTGATGATACAACCCTCAATCTGAATTTCTAAAAAGGCCTCAAGGAAATAACATGAGAAACAAAGCAAAAAATATAGGTAGAAACTTTATTGAAAGAATGAGCGATTGAAAAATAGTAATACATATTTTTTTTAATTTTGGCTAGGTTTCAAAAAGTTATACAACGGTAAAAAGACCTTACCACTTTTTTTTCCTTTTCATAACGAGTGGAGTCCATCTTATAACCAAGAGAGAATAGTTTTTAGAAAAACGTCGTAAAATATAAATGTTCAATGTCGCAAATTCAATGTTCTATACACAAATTGAAACAATGAGCGAAAGTTATTGGGAAACGACGCAATGGACCCTGTACACGACTTTTAAAGCGAAAGTCCTTTTATCCTTGAAAGTGAGAGGGCTACGTGAGGTTGGACTCGTTTTCAAGCAGTGTTAAATATTGTTTAGCACTCGATCAAACCACCAACTTCTTGTCGCTGGTCAGAGTGGCTGTGAAAAGCGAAAAAAATGGTTATGTAACTGGGGACCGGGGCGAGTCCATAAAGGAAACATCATCAGTATAACAGTCTGAACATGTAACAAGTCGCAGGCGTTTTTCCGCCACAACTTCACTCTTTGTCTTCCCACGAGTAAAATTCCAAATAAATCCCAAAACATTTATTTTCAAAGAAGTCTTTTCAAAGTTTGATAGTGAAGAAACGTGGAGACTTGGCTGAACCTCGGAAAATTCGGAACATTAGGCATAGACTATCAAAAACATCGAAAATCGAGCGATAGAGTGCGGTGAAAGCTATAAAACCACTCCTGATCCGAATTTGAAAAAAAAAATTCGATAAACATATGCTAGAAAACATTCTAATACAGAAGATGGTCAGATACAAACGAAAAGATTAGTAATAATAATGTTTTTCCTTCAACTTCCTGCACTTCATTTATGGTTTTTTTCCTTGATAATTTCTGAGAGACTTAGAGAAGGATTAGCACCTCACACACAGTGAAATATACCCAATGGGTATATCCTAGGTTAGGTTGGGCATATATTAGGGAAGTTAGGTGTATTAAAAAAAATTGTATTTTTTTTTTCAATAGTGCGGGGAAAAAAAGTTAAGAAATTGTTCATCACCATGACAAAAATAATTCAGAACACCAAACACCAAGTTGGATATACCTGATGAGGATGTGGTAGAAAGAGACATAAGGTCAGAAAAAAAATGTCAGAAAAGTAAGTGCAAAAAAAATAAGTGTAAGAAAAATATTTTGCAACCATGAGACTTTTTTTTAAAAAAAACAGTCAAAAATAAAAAATCAAATAATAGTAATAATAATAAATAAAAATTAAAAATATAAAATATAAAAAATATAAATAAAAATGAAAAAATGAAAAAATGAAAAAAAATAAAAGGAAGAAAAAAAAATAAATAAAAAAATAAAAAAAAGGAAAGAATAGGGGGTTTCAAACCTTACCAAACACGCCACAAAAAAACACTACGCAATATAGGGGGTGGACTTGCTAGCAAGTCCTCAACCTGAACTCAGATGGAACTCAGATGGAACTCAGACTGAACTCATACTGAACCCATACTGGACTCTACTTGAACACCCACCTAAAACTGTTCTGCTGAGTGGTGTTCATCCCTGATTGTATGGTTCCTTTATCAATAGCTCAATGTGTGTTCAACCTGTGGTGAGTTTGGGTCCAAGGTTGCGGACTCGCTAGCAAGTCCGCCCCCCATATTGTGTGGTGAAAGATACCAAAACTGCCATCAAAAAATTGAATACACCTGCCTGGGACAGGTGTATTTCAGCAGTTTATTTGTAACATTAATAAATGTTTTTCAGGGGTTTAAACAATTATAATTTCCAAGCTTTATAATATATAATATATATTTTGTTGTTTTTTATGTTGGGTCAAAATTATCCTTCCCACTACTTTCCTCCCCTCACTTTTCCAACCCATTATCCTTCTCTTTAACATTCTCTTTCTCTAATGTATCTATCTTTAGTCTCACCAGTAATCTCCTCTCTCAACTCCTGGTGCTTCTCTCTTCATCCCTCTTCATCCAAACTCATCAAAACATACTCCTTTTTCTTCTCCTTGCACCCTTCTTACTTCCCTCTCCACTCCACCTGCTTTGATCTCACTCCTTTTACTTGACTTCCCACCCCTTTTACTCCATAGGGAGTAAAAGTGGTGAATTGGAAAGAAAAAGGGGTGGGATTTAAAGTGAAATGGTGGATTGTGGTGGCAGGGAAATAGTTGGGGTGGGCAGTGATAACCTTGATGTTGGAAGCGAAAGGGTTGGGTAGGTTACAAAAAAGAGTGGGACATATTTGAGAGCAAAATAAAAGAGTTGAGTGGAAGTTGAAAGGGATGGGGTGCCATGGGAGGGGGTGCAAGAGGGGTGAGGAGAGGTAAGGAGTGAAGCAAAAGGGGTGGGGTGAAGTAAAGATTGAGAGGGCAGTGTAAGGGAGGGGAGGGACTGAAACTTGGGCTCAGAATTTTTGAGATTGCAGCAAATGTATCAGGATGGTGATCAAAGGGTGAGGGGTTTAAATTGAAAGGAAATAGATGCAGAGAAAGCAAAAGGTGTTCTGAGTGGTGGAGAGGGTGTCAAAGGAAGTGGTGAAAATCAATATTGAATGCTGTTCTTTGGCTGAAAAATAGAGTACACCCTGTCATTTTATGGTGCTTTTCATCAATTATAAATTATAATTTATGATCATGGTTTATTGATATGTATCCACCAAATTGTATAAAAAATTCATCTTTATTGGATGTTTGCACAATAGACTGCACTTTAAGACTGAAGGAGTATTAGAACAAAAGAATTAGCAATGAAATATGATTTCTCCTTTTTAAAAATTATTTCAAAGAGTGCTTCTGATAACTATACATAAATCAAATAAAAAAAGGGTAAATTTTATAAAAAGTTGAAATAAGAACAAAATCTATATTAGGGGGTGTCAGTTCTGGCAAATCCGCACTTACAAATCCGCACTTAAATAAGTGCGGATTTCCAAAATACACTAGCCCCAATAATGGTGGATTTCAAAATGAAATAAGTCACTTATTTCACTCAAATCCGCACTTTCTCAACCAAAAGTGCTGATTTCACCATCAAGTCCCATTTCACTGATTTGTCAGCATCATCCCATTAATACGCAGAACTCCACAGCATAACACTTCATAACTCAAAACATCGTACATCATTTACATTTTCATATCATATCATATAAGAGTCATGCCTTCTTCACTTTCAAATCGTGATAAATTAGGGGGTGTCAGTTCTGGCAAATCCGCACTTAAATTAAGTGCGGATTTCAAACCAAATCAGCACTTACAAATCAGCACTTAAATTTTGCAAAAAAGTCACTTATTTCAAAAAAGGGTGTCAGTTATGACCTCAAATCAGCACTTTTTTCCCGTTTTTTTTCACAACCACATTATGGCCACAAAACATCCCTTCCTTTCTTACCCCATCCCTGTCACATGTGACACACTGACCTTCCTCGCTACCTACCCATCAATCCTCGGCACACACCCCTTCCTGACATTTTCAATATTTTGACCAGGCATGTTTACATTCTTTTCTACTTATTTCTTCTACTTTTTAATCTTTTTTCTTGTTATGTGCCAGTTTCATAATGCCTCCCAGACATTCCAAATCTCAAAAGGTAACTCAAAAATCTGCTTCGTCACAAAAGTCTCCTTGTAAAGCAAGGATTACATATAAAAAAAATCAGTGACTTTTTCTATTACTTACAACTGTTTTTACAGAATTGAAAACTATGTTTCAGCTAATATTTTATGGAAGTGAACTCTGTTCTTCGCCCGAAGAACAGAGTTCATCCTCCTATTTTCACACTCTGTTTGCACCAATCTCCATCCCTTTCAATTCTATCAACACATACTTGTCTTCCCTCCCCATGCCTTTCGCTATCCTCCCAGCCCCATTGTATGCCATCCTCTTTTGATCCCCATTTCACCCCTCTCAACCTCTCCCAGACCCTTTTCTTCATTTAAAATGCCTCGGAACCCTTAATCTTCCCTTCCAACTCTTTCCCAACCTTTGAGTGACTGAAAAAATATGCGTTTGCTGAAAATATGCGATTTCATTTTGAGTTGATGAAAGAAAACACAGAGAGAAAAAAAAATAAGACTTTAACAGCAAATTCAAAAACCAAAAAAATATGCAAAAAAATTTACCATTCTCAGTGAATAATACATGCAAATTGATAATTTGAAGAGAAAGAGAAAAAAATTAAAATTGCGTTGAAAAATGTTGGAGTGTTATTGGAAGGATTTTCGCCCTTATACTAGTTGATTGAGAAATAGAAGTGTTGGATATAGTCGGAGGTGAATCAACTTGTTCATCTTCATACAGCTCTAACCATTGATCTTTGAGGTCAGCAAGTAGGTTATGAAGTATAGTGCAACACAGAATCCAGTTGATCACCGCCTCCATTTCAGATTTATTTCTAAGAGGACTTCTTAATTACCTTAAACTAGAAAAACGGCCTTTCAAGATTCCAATAGAATGTTCAATACGGACTCTTGACTTTTCCAAATGATTGTTGAATTTGGCATTTTGACTGTCTTCTGAAGCTGCTCCCCGAAAAGCAGGAAGTACATACTTTCCATTCACATAAGCAGAATCTGCAAGAAGATACTGATTTTCATCAAAGAATTTTTCAGGTTCATTTGAAATATGCATTCTTTGGAAGACGTAGGAGTCATGACATGAGCCAGGATAGCCAGCGAAGAATGATATAAATTTTTTGTTTACGTCACATATAAGCTGAACGTTAATTGAATATCTATAAAGAAGATATATTTGTTTGTGTTAGTTTCAAGGAGGATGAAAGGAGTTAAAAATAATCTACCTCTTTTTACGGTCAAAGTAATTGTTTCCACCTTGACCAGGTTTCTGGCTCAAAGGAATAGTAGTACCATCAACAAAACCAATACATCCTGGAAAGCCCTCTGCTTGCATAACCTGAGATGATTCAAGTCGCTCTTCTTTTGTTGGCCAGGTGAGAAGTTGAGATTCCAAGGAGTTGATGGAAGTGATACATCGTTTGGTATAAGTGTTAACTGAACCATACCCTAAATCAAAGACATTTTCTAAACGTTTCAAAGCGGCTCCATTACCATTTGAACCCAAACAACATAGTGTGATGGCCAATTGAATTGAAGGATGTCGTTGTTCTTTTTGAGAATTATTGTGAAATATGGGATGATCCTGAATAAGCTCAAGCAATTTAAGGAAACATTCCTGAGAAGTCCTGAACAGCTGTCTAAAACTGGGTGTAAATAGGCTAAGAAGTGTTTGGATGGTGTACTTGGGGGTATGAAGTACTTGAGGCTTTCTGGGAAGAAGGTAAAGTTTCCTGGCCATTTTTGATAAAACGACAAAATCTTCTTCTAGATCAGAATCGGAATCAGAGTCCAAGAGCAGTTCAAGCGCCATGAAAGTCATTGCTTTATGTAATTTATCACGATTTGAAAGTGAGGAAGGCATGACTCTTATATGATCTGATATGAAGATGTAAGTGATGTATGATGTTTTGAGTTATGAAGTGTTATTCTGCGGAGTGCTGCGTATGAATGGGATGATGCTGACAAATCAGTGAAATGGGACTTGATGGTGAAATCAGCACTTTTGGTTGAGAAAGTGCGGATTTGAGTGAAATAAGTGACTTATTTCATTTTGAAATCCACCAGTATTGGGGCTAGTGTGTTTTGGAAATCCGCACTTATTTAAGTGCGGATTTGGTCAAATTTAAGTGCGGATTTGTAAGTGCGGATTTGCCAGAACTGACACCCCCTATTACATAAAGCAATGACTTTCATGGCTCTTGAACTGCTCTTGGACTCTGATTGAGATTCTGATTCTGATCTAGAATAAGATTTTGTCTTTTTATCAAAAATGGCCACAAAACGTTACCTTCTTCCCAGAAAGCCTCAAGTACTTCATACCCCAAGGTACACCATCCAAACACTTCTTAAACTATCTACACCCAGTTTTAGACAGCTGTTCAGGACTTCTCAGGAATGTTTCCTTAAATTGCTTGAGCTTATTCAGGATCATCCCATATTTCACAATAATTCTCAAAAAAAACAACTACATCCTTCAATTCAATTGGCCATCACACAATGTCATTTGGGTTCAAATGGTAATGGAGCCGCTTTGAAACTTTTAGAAAATGTCTTTGATTTAGGGTATGGTTCAGTTAACACTTATACCAAAAGATGTATCACTGCCATCAACTCCTTTTAATGTCAACTTCTCACCTGGCCAACAAAAGAAGAGCGACTTGAATCATCTCAGGTTATGCAAGCAGAGGGCTTCCCAGGATGTATTGGTTTTGTTGATGGTACTTCTATTCCTTTGAGCCAGAAACCTGCTCAAATTGGAAACAATTACTTTCACATTCTTGTCAAAAATTTTCACCAAAATATTTACAAGTCAAAAAAATTCTATATCTGTTTTAAAAGATTGGCAATACTCTCCCCTGCATTTTATTGAAGCAAGGGGTGGATATCACCAAAATTTTTCTAAGTCATCAATTTCACATATCAGATTTGAAAATTTGGCAATACCCCCCACCTGCATTTTATTGAAGTAAGTGGTGGAAGTCATCTAAATTTAATAGAATTACGTAAATTATTAAATAAATATCTAATATATATCAATTTCCCTAGTTTAAAGTAATGACAATACCTCAAGCAAAAATGCAGACCAAGTCTAGAAACAAAAGTTTGGGACTTTCCACAGGTATAGGCTAGAGGAACCCCATGAAACAAATAAATGTTATCATGATTACCATTTATACAACACAAGGTCGTTGGCCCATTACTTTTGTTGAGGAAATTGATACATAAAAAATATTTATTAAAAATTTATGAAAAAATGTAAAATTTTTGATGACAACTCTAATCCCCATACTTTTTGGATCTAAATAAAGTTTTTTTAAATCGATTAACTTTACCTTCTTTCATTACCTTATTGATTCTTTGAATCAACTTATGACTGATTTGAAATGAGCAACCAAAATGTGTTAAATCTTGACAGGATTCCAAACCAGGAGGGGCTTTGGTTGTTTGATGATTATCCTTAGAAGAATTCCAAATAGTTTTGATGATACCATTTCCCAAACGAAAATCAATGATTCACCGGTGGTCTGGAAAATATAAACCATGTCATTTGATTTTAGCTGGAGATGGTATTGGTTGGCCAGTAATCGGTTTGATATATGAGAATATACCAAAAGTAAGAAAACTGGTGTCATTGGTATCAGTGTGAATTTTATTGTGAAATCCAGAATGAGTGATAATAGCATTAGAAAATAAAAGATATTCGTGGCTGATATCTTCCCATTCGGAGTCACACCAATTCGGTATTCCAACTTTGGTTGCAAGTTCATGATTTTTTTCAAATGCTTTATTACAGTGCTTTTTGAGTCAAAGAGCAAGAAAAGAGTTAAAGGAAGGTAGAGTGTCCCATAAGAAAAAATCTTCATCTTTTTGAGCTTTAGTGATATTCTTGAGTAACGAATATATGCCTATATAAATTAAATGCCTAGATAATAATAATATAAGAGTTTCAGAATCCTTATCCTCTAAATATGCAATATAAAAATGTGAAATAAGACAAGTGAAATTTGGAAAAAAGGATCAGCTTCAAAGGTCAAAATCTCAGCAACCACTGAACCTAATTCAAACCTGTTTGAGGGAAATGAAAGATATGCTTTAGTAGAATCTTCAGTTAAAGGACATGTGATTTAAATAAATCTAACCCTAATTTGTTACATGAAAAAATGAAATAAAAATTTAAATTGGGAAAAAAAAGGCTCAACTTTAATGGTCAATATCTCAGCAACCACTGAATCAAATTCAAATCTGTTTGTGGGAAATGAAAGGTAGCCTTCAGGAGAATCTTCAGTAAAATGAACATTAGATTTGAATAAACCTAACCCTAATTCCGAGTCTGATTTTCAAAATTTTACAAAAACTTGAAAAGTGGTAATGAAGATGAGATCAAAAGGAGTTTTATAAGTTCACTGTTATCCAGATAAGAGTCATACATATATTTAAGTATGAACTTTTCATAAAAGGAATGAGATATCATATAGGCATGAAAAAAAGGAGATGAAACTTACCTTGATTGAAAAGTAGGAAAAATAGAGTGAGAAAGATTGATGTTGGAATTGTGGGGAAATTGAATATGGAGTAAGTGAAATGCATAAAGAGTGTGCAATGTATGTGTTTCAATGAAATGGATCCAAAAAAAAGTGAAATAAGGGAAAGGGGGGATAATGACCATGCCAAGGAGGGATGAAGAGTAGGGTGATGGAGCTAAAAAAGAAAGTAAAGAGGGAGAGAAAAAAAAGGTTAATTATACCATTGAAATCTAAAATAACCACTTACAAAAAAAATTTAGATAAATAAAATAAAATAAACAGAAAAAAACAAAAAAAATTATAATTAGTAATCAAAAAATCAAAAAAAAAGAATAAAGTGACTTACCTGGAGAGATGAGATGACAAAATGAATGAAACCAAATTGTTTGAGGGATGTTGGAGGAGAATAGGAAAAGGATATGAGGGATGAATGAAAAAAAAATCACTGACAAAACATGCGATTTCAGAAAATATGTGATTTCATGTTGAGCTGGTAAAAGAAAACCAATGAGCCATCCAAAAAAAAAAATTTTCAACGTAAATTCCAAAAAAAAATGAATATGCAACAAACGAAAATACCAACCCAAGTGAATGAAGTACACAAAGAGACATTTGGAGAGTACAAAATGGTATGGGAAAGAAAGGGATGATGTGTCCAACATGTGGTTTTGAAAAAAAAATCACGAAAAAAGTGCTGATTTGAGGTCAGAACTGACACCCATTTTTGAAATAAGTGATTTTTTTGCAAAATTTAAGTGCTGATTTTTAAGTGCTGATTTGGTTTGAAATCCACACTTAAGTTAAGTGCGGATTTGCCAGAACTGACACCCCCTATTATCATTTTGAACTAAAGCTCTTATGTGTTTTATGGGGTGAATTTAATTATAATTGATTTTATTTTAAATTACATTAGTGGGATTGAAAATATCTTCAAGTAAAAAATAGAAGTAAAACAAATGTTTAACAAAAACTGCATTGGTGTATTTAATCTTTGAGAATCACTTCTTTTTTTATAATTACTATACATACCTGAATTGTTACCTGCAATAGATAAAAATTTAAGAGAATGAAATTATATAGCTATTACAATATCTGTACTGCTATCTATTCTGTAAAAGAAAAAACTCCTTAAGTCCCTTTAAATTTTAAATGTTTTTAATTCCAATGAAAATATACATTCTTACAAAATTATATATCTTTTAGTTTTTCTGTAACTTAGATTGAATTCCTAACAAAATCCTGCGACCTCATGTGGTTCAAGCTAAGTTAAGATGAGAAAAAAAATTAAGTTATAAAAAATTCATAGATGATTTTTTAATTTGAACTTTAGAATATTTTCATATCAATAAAATTTATAAGAAATAATATATATTTCTGGAAATAAATAGAGCTTTTAAATAATAATGAGGATAATTTTTTTAAAAATAGTCTAAAACTCACTTTATATCATAATAATATAATTTATTTTCCATATGATACATTACAAAAAGTGCTAAACTTACATTTATACAACTATAATAATAAAAGAGGTATCAAATATTGTGTTTATAATTAAACTACCTTAAAAAAAGATTTTTCTTGTTTGAGATTTAAATTATTCAGATCCTTATGAGTATCACATTATTTTTTAAAAATTTTATGAATAGTCTAAATGGAAGCCTCACAGGATAACTTTGGTTATTTTTTAAAAAAGGCAGTAAAAATCTTTTTTACCAATTGGAATTGTACTAAAAAATCAAATTATAAAAACACTTTTTTGTCAAAATATTCGATGAAGAGCTGAAAGATTCTCTGTTAGAATGAATTTTTAATAAAATATATTCATTCTAATATTGGTATTTGATAAGACAAAGTACTAAGTAGAGTTTTATAGTCTAGTTTACTAAAAAAAAGTCAAATGTATTAAATTCAATAGAATTAAACACTTAAGAGATCCATAATAAAATTTTTAACTATCATTTTGATCATAATATTTAAAATAAATCATTGATAAGTTTTTAATGTATATATTTTTACTTGAAAAGGAGGTGTTTTAATTTTTAGCTTCAAACTACTTCTGCCAAAACACTTTTTCTAGAAAACTGGCATTAGAATCTATACTATTGTATTTAATCACTTTTTCAACACCTCAAAATTACAATTTCTAGTCTATTCATTTAAAATATATAGTAAGATTTATATTAATTAAGATATAGTCAATTTGATGCTATCTTTTTCTATTGAAATAGTTAGAAAAACCTATTGTATAATTTTTACAAAATTAATATCAGTTAGTATTTTTTAAATAAGAAGCTGAAAAGATGATGAGAAATATCCCTTATTCTTACTTGATAGAGTCTTTAACAATAATACTGTCTAAAATAAAATCTCAAACACCTTTTTTCACATGAGAACACTTTTCAAAATTGGTGGTTTTGATTCCCAGGTGAACACTGTTATTATACCAAAATATAAAATTCAAGAATAGTTTAGCATCAAAATTACAGCTTTATAAAATATAAATTTGTTTTTTTGTCTTATATTTAAAATTTTAATTAATTTTAAATGCAATTTTTTTAAATTGAAAATTTACTGAGTGGTGATTAATTTTTTCAATTCATGAGATCACACTAACAACTCAAATATGCCTATAGAATTCTGATAAAATAAACCATAAAAAGCTCCAAAATATCAGCTTTTATTTCTTTTATCAAAATTATAATATAGAATTTTTTAGTAGTTGCAGAATAACTAGATCTAAACAAAGACAGAAATTGATATTCTGTTTTTTTAATCATTATTATGTGTTTCAAAAACTCAAAAACTGTACTACAATCTACTAACTTAAGATGAGCCTTCTTTAAATACATATAATCAAAAAAATTTCATTAGGGGGTGTCAGTTCTGGCAAATCCGCACTTAAATTTGACCAAATCGGCACTTAAATAAGTGCGGATTTCCAAAACACACTAGCCCCAATAATGGTGGATTTCAAAATGAAATAAGTCACTTATTTCACTCAAATCCGCACTTTCTCAACCAAAAGTGCTGATTTCACCATCAAGTCCCATTTCACTGATTTGTCAGCATCATCCCATTAATACGCAGCAATCCACAGCATAACACTTCATAACTCAAAACATCGTACATCATTTACATTTTCATATCATATCATATAAGAGTCATGCCTTCCTCACTTTCAAATCGTGATAAATTACATAAAGCAATGACTTTCATGGCTCTTGAACTGCTCTTGGACTCTGATTGAGATTCTGATTCTGATCTAGAATAAGATTTTGTCTTTTTATCAAAAATGGCCACAAAACGTTACCTTCTTCCCAGAAAGCCTCAAGTACTTCATACCCCAAGGTACACCATCCAAACACTTCTTAAACTATCTACACCCAGTTTTAGACAGCTGTTCAGGACTTCTCAGGAATGTTTCCTTAAATTGCTTGAGCTTATTCAGGATCATCCCATATTTCACAATAATTCTCAAAAAAAACAACTACATCCTTCAATTCAATTGGCCATCACACAATGTCATTTGGGTTCAAATGGTAATGGAGCCGCTTTGAAACGTTTAGAAAATGTCTTTGATTTAGGGTATGGTTCAGTTAACACTTATACCAAAAGATGTATCACTGCCATCAACTCCTTGTAATGTCAACTTCTCACCTGGCCAACAAAAGAAGAGCGACTTGAATCATCTCAGGTTATGCAAGCAGAGGGCTTCCCAGGATGTATTGGTTTTGTTGATGGTACTGCTATTCCTTTGAGCCAGAAACCTGCTCAAGGTGGAACCAATTACTTTGACTGTAAAAAGAGGTAGATTATTTTTAACTGCCTTCATTCTCTTTGAAACTAACACAAATATATCTTCTTTATAGATATTCAATTAACGTTCAGCTTATATGTGACGTAAACAAAAAATTTATATCATTCTTCACTGGCTTTCCTGGCTCATTTCATGACTCCTATGTCTTCCAAATAATGCAAATTTCAAATGAACCTGAAAAATTCTTTGATGAAGATCAGTATCTTCTTGCAGATTCTGCTTATGTGAATGGAAAGTATGTACTTCCTGCTTTTCGGGGAGCAGCTTCAGAAGACAGTCAAAATGCTAAATTCAACAATCATTTGGCAAAGTCAAGAGTCCGTATTGAACATTCTATTGGAATCTTGAAAGGCCGTTTTTCTAGTTTAAGGGAATTAAGAAGTCCTCTTAGAAATAAATCTGAAATGGAAACGGTGATCAACTGGATTCTGTGTTGCACTATACATCATAACCTACTTGCTGACCTCAAAGATCAATGGTTAGAGCTGTATGAAGATGAACAAGTTGATTCACCTCCAACTATATCCAACACTTTTATTTCTCAATCAACTAATATAAGGGCAAAAATTCTTCCAATAACACTCCAACATTTTTCAACGCAATTTTAATTTTTTTTTTCATTCTCTTCAAATGATCAATTTGCATGTGTTATTCACTGAGAATGGTAAATTTTTTTGCATATTTTTTTGTTTTTTGAATTTGCTGTTAAAGTCTTATTTTTTTTTATCTCTCTGTGTTTTCTTTCATCAACTCAACATGAAATCGCATATTTTCAGCAAATGCATATTTTTTCAGTCACTCTCTTTTTTTTCTTCACTCATATCTGTTTTCTCCTCTCTTCCTACATCACTCAATCAATTTCAATTATATTTCTTTTTTCTCAACTCATCTCTCCAGGTAAGTCATTTTATCTTTTTTACTTAATTTTTTGCTAATTTTTTTTTTGGTTTTTTGGTTTTTTTTTTTTTGTAAGTGGTTGTTTTTAAATTTATAGGTAAAATTAACCTTTTTTTTTTCTCTCTCTCTCTCCCTCTTTTCTCTCTTTATCCCCCTTGGCCTGGGCTTTTTCCCACCTTTACCCTCTCATTGGAATGGATACATCCCCCTTTTCCCCCCTTTGGCTGCCTTATTCCCCCCTCCTTGGCTCACTCTAACCTCCCTTTTCTCCCTCTTTGGTCTCATCTCTCCCTTTCTCCCCCTTGTTGGTCTCCTCATTTCCTCCTCTCATTCCACTCCACCCCCCACCAAATCCCCCAAATCCCCCCTCCAAATCCCCCAAATCCCCTCCAAACCCGCCTTCAATCTTCCCCAAACCCCCCCAATCCCTCCTTCAAAGCCCTCCTACCCCCCCCCTTAAATGTCCCTTAACAATTTGCTAACAATTTGTTAAGTTAACGAACAATTGCTGCAAATTCTTCCTTAACTTAATGATTTGTTAGCAAATCATTAAGTTAATGAATGATTGCCGCGAATTGTTACTGAATTGTTAAGTAACTTTGAGGGGAGGGTAGGGGGGTTTTGAGGAGGGGATTGGGGGGTTTCGAGGGAGATTTGGAGGGGGGTTTGGAGGGGGGGAAAAGAGGTGGATTGAAGGGGGTGTTGGGGTGGTTGCAGGGGGTTTTGAGGGGGATTTGCAGGGGGATTTGGAGGGGGATTTGGAGGGGGGTTTGGAGGGGATTTGGAGGGGGATTTGGAGGGGGGATTTGGGGGATTTGGAGGGGGATGGAGAGGGGGGTTGTACAAGGGTTTTGGGGAGGTGGGAGAGGGGTTTGGGGTGGGGAATTTAGGGGAATGGGGAAGTGATAAAAAAAATTTCACAGTTTTTTGAATTTTTTTTTTTAATTTTAGAGAAAAATATTCATCAAGTTCAAGTGAAATAAAAAAAATTCTTATTAGTCTTTTGAGGATTTTTATGTTTTTAATTTAAATTAAGTGAGTTTTTTTTTAATGTATAATTTTGGGTGTTTGAAAAGTAACAAATTTTTAAGTAGAAAAATGCATGTCTTTAACTTCAGATTCACCACTTACCTCACTCTCATCTTCTTTAAGTTCATTATCATCTTCAAATTCAACTTCTTTTCAATCATCATCTAAAACATTGTCAAAAAATGAACAGTATCAAAATAAAAGAAATTATAAAATAAAGATTCACTTGGATCAATTATTTGGCCATATTTCAAAAATCAGGTACTATAAAACTAAAGTTGAAAAAAAAATATCGGAAAACTTTACCTGAAAATATACATTATTTAACTGAAACTGGAGGTGATGAAGTTAAAGCTGTTATTAATAATACTTTCAAACCTCAATTTATTTACGAAAACCATTCTTTTAATGGTTTAAAAGATGAATCATTTAATCAACTCTGTGATCTCATCATAACACTCTATCAAATGGCTTTGGTTTGCTTATCTTTAAGGAATAAGAATTTGTTGGGTGGAATCATGATTGGAATTGGATGGAGACCAGGATTTGATAAAGGTTTTTCTCTTGGTATGTTTAAAAATTTTTCTGGATTTTTTAATATCATTTTACTGAATTTAATTCAAATAGGCATATATTCCTTACTCAGATCTTTATCTAAAGCTGAATTAGATAATGATTTTCGAAAATGGAATACTTTACCTTCATTTAATTCATTTCTTGTGTAGACTCTTCACCTTCTGGTATAAATTTAGCCATAGCTGACTGCACAAAAGAATTAGTGTACAGATTCCAGAGATTCCAGCCTTTTCCACCATCTAAAAAACCAACCACCCTACATCGCATTGCACGTACTTCCATTCTAGTACGTTTTTCGGAAGAAATATGGACATATGCCCATTGGCCAAAGATTTTTAAGAGAGAAAGGTCCACAATTCTGTTATAAATAATTTGATATGGGGTGCTATCTGTGACACGTACATTGGGAAGACGATTGTGTAGGTAGGAGGACCAGCAGTAAGCTAGTGCCCAGAAGGTGGGAGGAAGATTGGACGCCAAATGGATGGTACGGGAGATTTCACCAATGGTCTCATTGAAACATTCAGCCATTCTGTTTTGTTTGTGGTGGTGGGGCATAGAATGTTCATGGAGGATACCATTGGAGGATAGGAAATCAGAAAATTTCTTATTCATGTATTCCTTACCATTGTCAGTTCAAAGAATTTTAAGGCGACTTCCTGTCATATTTTCAAGCCTGTTTTTAAAATTAATGAAGGCCTCTAGGACATCAGACTTCCACTCAAAATGAATACCTCTCCATACGTGGAAAAAGACTCTCTAAATGTGGCAACATATATCTCACCGTTGTCAGTGATGTCGACCATAGGCCCAACAAGATCCGAGACTACAAGGTCCATCAATGGATGTTCGCGTTTAAGTGCAGGGTGAGTGCTTTGTCTCTTGCTCTTAGAGATGGCACATACATTGCAGTTCAGTTTACAAGATGGGACGTATGAAGGCACATTGTTGCATAATCCCGATTTCGCAATTCGCCGAAGAACTCGTACGCTTGTGTGACCAAGGCAACGGTGCCAATCCATGACAGAGAAAGGGGAAGCTTTTGGATAAGGGATTTTTAGGGATGAAGGTGGAGGGACAAATGGGGCAGGAAGGGACGCTGAAGACAAAGAGTTAAAATGTTGAATTGCAAAGGAGTTAACATCTAGTGTACAGGGATAAACTAGGTCTACTGTCCATTTGCTTTCAGAAGAAGAAAGCGGAGCTAGAAACAATGTTTTTTTATTTTTAGTAATTATAAAGTCATGTGAGGTAGAGAGATCCAAGGAAACATCATTTTGTAGTAGGTCAAAAGGAGAAATTAATGTGGATTTAGCCTTATCACAGAAAAAAACATTTTTAATAGTGATTAATTTGTTTTTGCATGCCTTGACTAATAGATCCCCATGTCCGGTGATCAAAGCAGCAGACAAATCAGTTGCCGTCTTAACTGTCACTGGACAGTTCAATTTCCGGAAGTTAGAAAGAAGACGTACATCCCCTGTCACATGGTGCATTGCACCAGTGTCAATAATCCCTTTTGAGTTGTCTCCATCATACGCATTTTTCCATTCATCACTAACCAGATCGAGTTCATTCAAAGTTGTGGTGAGGACATCCAGGGCAGATGAATCAATTTCATTTAGTCGCACTTTGGAAGATGACTGTTTCTCTTTCCTTTCTGGTAAGGAGCATCGTAAACAGCCCAAAGCTGAACGGGCTTGTTGGATTCTGGCCTCTCTTTGCACCCATACTTCTGAATTGAAAGCTTTACCATTGGCGTTTTAAGGACATGTGATTATCAGGTGTTCCGTTGAATGAAATAGATCACACGCTAATTCACGTTGTTTACCACCAGAACAATAGCTATCCATCTTACCATGCCGGAAAGCAAGTGAGGATATTTCTTCGTCAGCAATGGAGGTTGACATGGCAGTGGAGATAGATTTTGATGGGAGAGAGAGGTTCTTAAAAGTATTTTGAAGAGCTGTAAGCATATCATTGTAAGAAGGTTGCGAGATATCTTTGCCCAATTCAAAATGGCGGTTTAGCTCAGAGGAAATGTGAGAAACAGAGGACGGGAGAAGTAGCTGTATCAGGACAGCACCCAACTCTTCGTATCCCAAACAGAAACCTGAACGTTTTAAGGAATCGAGAAGGTTTTTGAAATTGTCCACATGCGATATGGGATCGACAAAAGGGGAAGACTTAATTTCCAGAAAATAATTAAAGAGAGATATGCGCAAGGTATGAGTGGCAGTTTCAAATTTGGAGGACAGTACGTGGTAAGCATGGTAGAACGTTGTTCCAACGTCAATAAAATCTTAGAGTTTCTCCTCAATTGTGAAATAAATGATGTGCCAGCACATCTCGTCCTCGAAGACAGTGGTGGCAGTCAAAATAGCATTGGGATCTGTGGCATATTTGGTGGAACGTACCCTTTGCTGCATAAAAAGGGAAACACTTTTATACCAGGTTTTCCAGTTTGATCCGTCAACTTTTAACTTGGGTGTGTGTTTTACCTGGGCAAGTATTTCATCAATGACCACCCCCCAATCCTTACCCTTATATTCGGTGATAGGGGACTCTGGTAGGGGCGAGTGGTGGACATCGCAGAAGGGGAAGGGGAGATTGAAAGAGTGGAGATTGTCGGTGGAATAGGGGTGGATGGAGATATTGGGTGTTGAGGAGGTGAGGTAGGTGACGTGAATGTGTCACAAAAGGGTCTTTCAGGGTTACCACTAGAGGATGACGTTGGCATTGCAGTACCAGAGAAGGACCTTGAGCGGCGACGATTGTGTAAGGTGAGGAGGTAGGTCAAGATTTCGGAGCTCCCTGCTAAGGGTGGGTCAGGATTCAAAGGGGTTAGATGTATTGGGAATTTAAGGCATGAATTAAATGCCGTAAGCGGGGATTGGGAGGTGAGACGGCAAGAATTAATTGACCGCCAAAGGTAGGCACTTTTAACAAGGGACAAACTTGGAGTAAACAAAAAAATCCGGGTATGACAAGATCACAATTACTTTTAGTAACGAATCAGGGACAGCCCATAACCTATGATAGCAGTGTCAGCGCTTTGTCCGGAGTAAACCCAAAATATTCATTGCTTACCTATGATAGCAGTGTCAGCGCTTTGTCCAGAGTAAACCGGAGTTAGACACGTTGACCGCACCATAGGTTTTATACCATAATCTATGTACATATTGAATAATCACTAAGCATATTGCCTTATGTACATAACAATATCAAACTAGAACAGGGGGAAAAAATTCTGAACTAGACATTTGGTTCAGTACTTTGTTTCAGGGTTAACTTATGGGTGTGATTCAGGGAGTGACTCTTTTTGAGCCCAGGGCATGACTTCAGTAGTTACTTCTCCCGAGATCCCACTTTTTTGCTTTTCCGTCATTATTGTCTGCCTTTCTTTCCACTTATAAACCCCATATGTTCATCTTCCTTTCTTTCTACATGCATTCTTTTTTTTGTACAATCTCGCTCAACAGGGAGCAAAAAGGGAGGGTAACACTATATAAAGCACTAAATACATGACCAGTGAACTAATTGGAAAAGGAGACAGACAGGCTAAAAAGAGGAACAAGTAACAGGATTTATAGGGTAAGAGATAGCAGGAGGTTGTTTGGAAATCTTTTAGTATCTACCAGATGCTGAGCAACTTGTTTGATAGCAGGAGATTGAGAGAGCGGGGCCGAAGTGGTGAGGTGGACTATAAGCTTCTTAGCTGCATTAAAGAGGATTTTTGTGAGCTTCCACGTGCACAGGACAGAAAATTAGTATAAGTTCAGGTGTTACTTTATCATTGAGAGAGCAGAGAGAGCAGAGAGGTGATTCCGACGCCTTAAACCTGAATAAGTAATGTTTAAGCGGGGAATGGCCCGATCGGCATGTAGCACGGTGTCAGCCTGTAGAACTCCGGAAAGAACCTGAGAACCGGGGACGCAGCGACTACAGACTATATACATTTGCACACATAACTAAGTACATAGTCCTAGTGACTTAACATCCCCCCACTTAGTTATGAAACATATTACTGATATCCCCCCATGCAAACATAACCAGCTCCAAAATGAAAAAAGAAATTAAAGGAAATGAGAAGAACTAAGAGAAATAAAAGAAAAAAATAAGAGAAGAGAAATATAACCCCATCACCACACACATACATCCTTCCTTCTCAGCATTGTTAGAGATGGGCCCAGTGATTTTGTGAGTATATCAGCCCGCATTTGAGCAGTAGGAACCCATTCCAATGTTGCTTTCTTTAGAAACAGTTGTTCATTCACAATATAGAAACACCTATCCACATGCCATGTCCTCTTGTTGCCAGGGTTATCTTTTGCATTGGCGATTGCTACTTTGTGGTTGCAGAAGATCTTGATAGGGGGAATATCAGGGAAGATATCTTTGAGAAAGTTCGAGATCCAAATTGCGTCTTTCATACAACCACCAAGTGCCACATATTCAGCAGTGCATGATGAATCACTTACTTTCAACTGAGGTCTTGATTTCCATACAATTGGGCAAGAGTTAAGGAGTAGCAGGTGTCCACTTTGGGCTCTTGAGAATTCTTTGTTATTCCAAGTGGAATCAGAAAAAGATAGGAGTTCAAGTGGTGAGTTACAGTCAGGGTGAATGTAAAGACAAAGGGTGGCAGTGTGCTGGACATATCTAAGAAGTTGATTGAGTGCAATCCAGTGGGTGGAAGTAGGTTTGGCGGAGAAGCGTGCCAAAAATCTGTTTTCTCCTCTCTTCCTACATCACTCAATCAATTTCAATTATATTTCTTTTTTCTCAACTCATCTCTCCAGGTAAGTCATTTTATCTTTTTTACTTAATTTTTTGCTAATTTTTTTTTTGGTTTTTTGGTTTTTTTTTTTTTTGTAAGTGGTTGTTTTTAAATTTATAGGTAAAATTAACCTTTTTTTTTTTCTCTCTCTCTCTCCCTCTTTTCTCTCTTTATCCCCCTTGGCCTGGGCTTTTTCCCACCTTTACCCTCTCCTTGGAATGGATACATCCCCCTTTTCCCCCCTTTGGCTGCCTTATTCCCCCCTCCTTGGCTCACTCTAACCTCCCTTTTCTCCCTCTTTGGTCTCATCTCTCCCTTTCTCCCCCTTGTTGGTCTCCTCATTTCCTCCTCTCATTCCACTCCACCCCCCACCAAATCCCCCAAATCCCCCCTCCAAATCCCCCAAATCCCCTCCAAACCCGCCTTCAATCTTCCCCAAACCCCCCCCAATCCCTCCTTCAAAGCCCTCCTACCCCCCCCCTTAAATGTCCCTTAACAATTTGCTAACAATTCGTTAAGTTAACGAACAATTGCTGCAAATTGTTCCTTAACTTAATGATTTGTTAGCAAATCATTAAGTTAATGAATGATTGCCGCGAATTGTTACTGAATTGTTAAGTAACTTTGAGGGGAGGGTAGGGGGGTTTTGAGGAGGAGATTGGGGGGTTTCGAGGGAGATTTGGAGGGGGGTTTGGAGGGGGGGAAAAGAGGTGGATTGAAGGGGGTGTTGGGGTGGTTGCAGGGGGTTTTGAGGGGGATTTGCAGGGGGATTTGGAGGGGGATTTGGAGGGGGGTTTGGAGGGGATTTGGAGGGGGATTTGGAGGGGGGATTTGGGGGATTTGGAGGGGGATGGAGAGGGGGGTTGTACAAGGGTTTTGGGGAGGTGGGAGAGGGGTTTGGGGTGGGGAATTTAGGGGAATGGGGAAGTGATAAAAAAAATTTCACAGTTTTTTGAATTTTTTTTTTTAATTTTAGAGAAAAATATTCATCAAGTTCAAGTGAAATAAAAAAAATTCTTATTAGTCTTTTGAGGATTTTTATGTTTTTAATTTAAATTAAGTGAGTTTTTTTTTAATGTATAATTTTGGGTGTTTGAAAAGTAACAAATTTTTAAGTAGAAAAATGCATGTCTTTAACTTCAGATTCACCACTTACCTCACTCTCATCTTCTTTAAGTTCATTATCATCTTCAAATTCAACTTCTTTTCAATCATCATCTAAAACATTGTCAAAAAATGAACAGTATCAAAATAAAAGAAATTATAAAATAAAGATTCACTTGGATCAATTATTTGGCCATATTTCAAAAATCAGGTACTATAAAACTAAAGTTGAAAAAAAAATATCGGAAAACTTTACCTGAAAATATACATTATTTAACTGAAACTGGAGGTGATGAAGTTAAAGCTGTTATTAATAATACTTTCAAACCTCAATTTATTTACGAAAACCATTCTTTTAATGGTTTAAAAGATGAATCATTTAATCAACTCTGTGATCTCATCATAACACTCTATCAAATGGCTTTGGTTTGCTTATCTTTAAGGAATAAGAATTTGTTGGGTGGAATCATGATTGGAATTGGATGGAGACCAGGATTTGATAAAGGTTTTTCTCTTGGTATGTTTAAAAATTTTTCTGGATTTTTTAATATCATTTTACTGAATTTAATTCAAATAGGCATATATTCCTTACTCAGATCTTTATCTAAAGCTGAATTAGATAATGATTTTCGAAAATGGAATACTTTACCTTCATTTAATTCATTTCTTGCTCTTTGACTTAAAAAAATTTATAATAAAGCTTTTGAAAAAAATCATGAAGTTTCTACGAGACTTGGAATACCAAATTGGTGAGACTCTGAATGGGAAGATATTATCAGTGATTATTTAATGTTTTCAAATGTTATAATCACTCATTCTGGATTTCATAATTGAATTCACACCGACTCAAATGATGCCAATTACCTCACTTATGGAATTTTCACATATATTAATCCTATCACTGGACAACCTATTACGTCACCTGCTAAAATTAAAGGACATGGATTATATTTCCCGGATCATAGATGTATAATAAATTTTGGATTAGGAAATGGAATAATCGAAACAGCTTGAAATTCTTCTTACAATAATCACCAAACCACAGAGGCTCCTTCAGGTTTGGAATCTTGTCAAGACTTCACGCATTTTGGTTGCTCTTTCCAGATCAGTCAAAAGTTAATCCAAAAAATAAACAAGTTAAAAAAAGAAGAAAAAGGTAATAAATTTAAACATTCTTTAGGTAGGTCTAAAAAGTATGGGGATTTGTACAGTCACCAAATATTTAATATTCTTCCATAAATTTATAATAAATAAATATGATATTTCAATTTATGAAATTAAAGTAATGGGACCACGACCTTGTGTTGTATAAATAGTAATCATGATAACATTAATTTTTTTCATGGGTTTCCTCTAGCCTATACCTGTGGAAAGCCCCAAACCTAGTTTCTAGACTTGATCTGCATTTTGGCATGAGGAATTGTCATTACTTTAAAAGTAGTACATTTGACATATCTTATTTATATATTAATTAATTTATGTAATTATATTAAATTTTGATGACTTTCACCCTTTACTTCAATAAAATGCAGGGGAGGTTATTGCCAATTTTTTAAATCTGACATGTGAAATTGATGACTTAGAAAAACTTGGTGGTACCCACCCCTTGTTTCAATAAAATGCAGGGGAGGATATAGCCAAATTTTCAAACAAGATATTGAATTTTATTGACTTAGAAGTATTTAGATAAGCAAACTTATTGACATTAAAGTAAAGATAGAAAATTTTTATTATATTTTCAAATTTTTGTCAAAATAAAAGTATAAGCAAACTTATTGACTTGAATGTAAAGATAGAAAAAATGTATGATATTTTCAAAAAAATTTCAAAAATAATGTACTATATTCAAGACCTTTTATAAGTCAGCATATAAGAAAATATTACCAAAAAGAAATCAAACAAAATTGAATTAACTAGAAAAACAATTTATCAATTGAAAAAGTCAGGTAATTTTTTAATGTCCTCATAAGATTGGCCATTTTTTACACATTCCATAATGAAATCTTTTTTTTAAAACTCTCTTGTTTTTCCAATTCACAAGTAGCCATTTCTCTTTGAAATTGACGGTCATTTACTCTTTCCATCTGCTCTGCCTCAAATTTTTTTCTTCCAAATCTAAGGCTTGCTGATCTTTCCTTAGCATATGATCAAATTTCATCTTCTCAAAGTCAAGGGCATTATTTGCAATAGTTGATTTTTCTGAGAACATTAAATTGAAATAAATAAATAAATGAGTTAATGATTAAGATATATAGTAAAAAAAACTTACTTATATATTTTTTTTCAAAATAATCCTCCAGGGAGCCAAATGAGCTTGTTGAAGTATTACCACGTTTTAATAGATGGTTCAAGTTCATTGAAGTTGAGGCTCAAAGCTTTAGTTTGGAGTTTGAACAAGAGGCTTCAGGAAGTTCATCTAAAGCAGCTTCTAAAGTGGGATTCACATTTCCAGAATCGAGATTATTTAATGGAGATTGATTTTGAATAGGAGGAGACTAGAAAGAAAGAGAAATTCAGAGAAGAATTGAAGAAAAAACAAAAAGTAAACATACATTTAAATTTTGGGCCTCTGAGGATTCAGATCTGCTGCAATATAATTGTTCTGCTTGATAGTTGGGATCATCTTTAGCTGAACTATGGTTAGAAGGTGGAGGGGATTGATCCTGTTGATGTACAGGTATTTCAGGAGGATTAATTGATGGTTGAGATCCAGAGGGTATATTCTTAGTAGTATCGTGTAGAAACCAAGGGTTTACATCAACTCGGGAGCCAAAAAGATTATCCATTTCCTCATAGAAAGGACACATGACATTGAGCTTTTTGGAAACAGTAGTAATTCCAATCTCGAAATCCAGTTTCATTTGAAGCATGATGAGCCTTTTTATATTTTGATTAATAACTCTTAAATGTCTCCTTCATTTTTTTAAGATTGATATCAATTCTACCCCTTGTTTTCTTCCTTACTTCATTGGCCATCAATAAGTAGCCATTAACCTTTGAAGAAGGTGGACATCCAATACGAGTGGACTTTTCACATCCAAAACATGCTTCAGAATTAGATTTTATTTTAAGGAAGTTGGTTATGATGATATAATCATCCTTTTTAAGCTGACCTGAACCTGACTTTGATTTTTCAAGTGTAGGGCTTGCTTTATGAGGAGACTTTTGTGACGAAGCAGATTTTTGAGTTACCTTTTGAGATTTGGAATGTCTGGGAGGCATTATGAAACTGGCACATAACAAGAAAAAAGATTAAGAGGTAGAAGAAATAAGTAAAAAAGAATGTAAACATGCCTGGTCAAAATGTTGAAAATGTCAGGAAGGGGTGTGTGCCGAGGATTGATGGGTAGGGAGTGAGGAAGGTCAGTGTGTCACATGTGACAGGGATGGGGTAAGAAAGGAAGGGATGTTTTGTGGCCAAAATGTGGTTGTGAAAAAAAACAGGAAAAAAGTGCTGATTTGAGGTCATAACTGACACCCTTTTTTGAAATAAGTGACTTTTTTGCAAAATTTAAGTGCTGATTTGGTTTGAAATCCGCACTTAAGTTAAGTGCAGATTTGCCAGAACTGACACCCCCTATTATTGCTGTTTTGAATGAAGAAGCTGTGAGAGTGCTTCATCAAGCCAGAAATTTTTTAATAACACACTGATATCTTTTGTTTATTTTGGTTATGTGTGTTTTACACAGTATGAAGGAATAAAAATATAATATTTCTGATGTTTCCATATGTTTTTTTTATAACTAAAGTGAATTGAAAATAATTATATTTCATAATCAAAAATTTTTGAAATAAATCAAAAATAATCAGGTCATATGGTTTCAATTTAAAATTTAAAGCATAAAATACTGGTTTAAAAGGAGTTTTCAATAACAAGAGCCACTGATTTTATTGTAGAATTCCTCCATAAACATTTGTATAATCATTAGACAGGCTAAAGGTGATGCTTTTTAAATAAATAATATAATTTTCAGTATTTTTACTTATCATGTGAAACTCATTATGAAAAATAAATTGTGTTTTATGAAAAATTACTATGAATGGACCAGAATTTTAATCTCCTGATTTTTATATTTCTATTGATTATTAATTAAACTCTCACCAATATTTCAGCACAGATTCATCTATCTTTAATTAAGAGTTCAAGATGAGTTCAATTTAGAGTTCAGTATCAGCTCTTTATAAGTTCAGTCTAAGTTCCATCTGAGTTCCATTTGACTTCAAGTTGAGAACTTTCTAGCAAGTCCCCCCCAAATATTGTGTGGTGTTTTAAGTTATTTTTTCACTAAAACTATTTGGAATCATTTTTTAAAATTCCGAATTGATTTGGAAATGTTTTAAAATAATTTTAAAGTAATTTTAAGCTGTTTTTTGGTGCTTTTCTGGAGTTTTTTGAACACTTTAATTTGGGACTTTTTACCACTTTTCTATGAGCTTTTGGGACAATTTTTAGAAATTTTTTTGACATGTTTGGGAAACTCTTTTGGGAAATTTTGGTGCTCTTTTTTGAAACATTCCTGGTAAAATTTAGGGAGACTTCTGGATGCATTTTTTGAGAACTTTTTGCAACTTTTCTGGAAGATTTTTTTAAACTTTTCGGTGACTGATTGAACTTTTTCAAGTATTTTTTTATTAAATTTTATAATTTTATTATTTAGATTAATTTCTTTTAATTTTTTAGTTAAAAATGACTGAAAATCTAGAGTTATTCAACTAGATTTATAAAATAAGAAACAATGGTATCAGGAAAAATAAAACATTAGATAGCCAAAAAAGTATGGGTTCTAATAAAGTTTGTCAAGCTTTATTTTTATTTCATAAATTAACATATAAAAAGTCATATATGATACTCTTCTTACTTAAATTAATGAGTCTTCAGGCCATGATTTGTATGATGGAAATCATTGGGAATTTTTTTTTCCTTGTGAGGTTCATATATGCACTTGTGTTTGATTTTATTGACTTCAGTTACAGATGATTTCCACTCAAATTGTGACTTAACTTTTCATTAATTTAGATTTTTTAATTATTTTATATGAATATTTTTAATGTTAATTTATGGAATGAACTTAAAATTTAGAAATCTAGGCCCCTACTGCAATAAAATTCAGGGAATTGTATTGCCTTTTTTCATATTTGTCAAAATATTTTTGGACTTAAAAAAAATGATGCCCCCCCCCCTATAGTAAATAGCATGGGAGGGTATAGCTAAAAAATATTTTTTGTCATAAATTTATTTTGACTTAGAAAAAATTTTCTGATCTACACCCAGAAAAGAGTCTAAAAATGAAAATAGTATTTGAATTTTTTTTTCTCAACATGATATTTATGGTGGATCAAATATATAGTATAAAATAGGGTCAAAATTAAGTTCAAAAAGGAAGAACTGCTATAATTTCCACCCCAAATTTCCCATGTTGTACTTGAGAGCAAATGTAAGAAAGTGAAAAATCAAAGAAAAAAGAAAGATTCATAAATTTAATTGATAGAAAGATTGAAACTATGAAGGAGGGAGCAGGATCTATATTATTAGATATAATTAGTTTAGTTAGATAAAAATGATAAAAAGTTTAATTTTTTAATTTTTCATTATCCTCTCTTTGAATTCCAACTTTAACCCTCTCTAAATCTAAACAATGTATTTTGATTTCCTAAAATATTTCATCCTTTTATTGTGAATGAAGCCACAAACTAGAAGAGGACCTTTTCTTGGGTATTTTTCTAAGAGGGATTGATTCTTTATAATCTAACCTTTTATCCTCATTTAATTCCTTAAAATTTTCTTGATTTGATGAGTTCTGGTTCTGGTTAATACATAGGAATAAAATAAGCAATATAAAAGAAATAATATTAAAAAATATGTTTAACCTTACTACTGTGGGCTCATAAAGCACAATTTTAGAGTTCACAGCTGCTTGTTCAAACTCATTAGAGTCAAGCAAAGAATGTAAAGGAAACTCTTTATTATTAATATGAGATTCAGCAAGTTTTGGACCATGATTATAATTATTATGCCTTAGATAAAAAATACTTTTCAAGGATAGAAATTTAAACTGGAAAATGTGATAAAGAAAGGAGTAAAAAGTAACTCTCATGGGCCAAATGACACTCAAAGCAAAAGTCAAACTTTTAGTCCATAATCTAGGACACAAATCTATATGCAAAGAGCATAAGTAACATTTAAGTAAGAACTGAATTTTCCTTTGAATTCCTTGATTTGACTGCACTATCTTAATCTTAAATTCTAAATTAGTCAATAATATGCTTAATATTTCAATCATAAGAAAAGTGCCGGTCATTAGTGCTATGGTTGATGAATAACTCTTAATTTGTTTTATTGTGTATCTGAGGGTAATTAAGGGTCTGGGAGAAGGAGTAGCAGTATGGTTAAAGGATCTATGGATAATACTGGAGGGTCTGTGATAGGGTAATGATGGTCTATTAAAGAGATAAATGCAAGGTGGAGTTATCTATATATTTGGTTGGATGGCTTCTACGTTCCTTAGAATTAAATTTTAATATTATTGTGATACACCACACAATATCTGGGGGGGGAACTTTCTAGAAAGTCCACAACTTGAACTTAGATGGAACACAGATTGAACTCAGACTGAACTTATAATTAAATGACACTTAAATTTTCTTTGAACTCTTATTGAGCTCTTAGCCAGGGATGAATAATACTGTGCTGAAATAATATTGAGAGTGTAATGAAAAATTAATAGAAATACCAAGTTGGGGAGCTTAAGAATCTGATAAATCCACATCATTTTTTAATAAAACACAATTTAATTCTTATTTTGAATATTACTTTATCAGTAAATAGACTAAAAATCATAGTACTTATTTCAAAATTATTACTTCTAAGATTTCTAATGAGTTAATTAATTTTTTGAGAAAAAATATAAAATTATATATGTGGCTCTTTTATGTTGAAAACTCCTTTTAACCCAGAATTTGAAGCTTTGAATTTTAATTCTAACCCATATGACCTGATTCTTTATTTCACTTATTTTTAAATTTTTTGTTCATTCAATATAATTATTTTCAATTCAGTTCAGTTATACAAAAAAATATTGAACCATAAAATATCTTATATTTTTACTTCTAGAATACAGTTAAACCACTTATAACTAAACAAAAAAAGTTATCAATGTGTTTTCTCAATCTCTCACTAAATGAAGTACTCTAATATATTCCTTATACTCAACACTAATATTTGAGAATTTATTTGATTATATGTGTGAAAAAAATTGTATCTCTTATAATAGTAGATTTAATCCAGCTTTTAAAATTTTTAAATTTAAGTGAATGATTAAAATCAAAAGGAAATTCATTTTTGAGCTTTTATTTGTTCTCTTTACACCCCAAATACTAAGTAGTTTTGTAATCAACATTTATTTAAAATAATAAATATATGAGATTCCAGAACTTTTCATGATTTAGTTCATTAACATTCTATGAAAGTATCGTCAGTTGGTGAGTGATCTCATGAGTTAAAATAGTTAATCATTACACAATGAATTTTCCATATGAAAAACTGAAATTTACACTAGAAGTAAAATTTTAAAGATAAAACAAAACAAAAAAGCATAAAATTCTTTAAATTTAATATTAATGCTTAAGTGTGCTTCCATGCTATATGGTGGGATAATTGCTATGTCCACCTGGGAAGAAGTTCCATAGATTTTCAAAAGTCTTCTCATGTCAAAAAATGTGGTTCAGGTCAAATTTCAGAGTAAAATATTGTGCAAGAACTGAACTTAATAGGTAGAAGTGTTAATTTTTCATCATTATATTAGTTGCTCATTGAATAACTACCATATGATAATTATTTTGTAAAAAAGGCACAATAAGTATTTTGAGTTATACTCATATAAAAAAGCCAGTTTTAAAGGGGTTATATTTTAATTAAAATAAATAATGATTCTTTTTTTAAATTGATAGACAGAATATTTCAATTTTATGTTGCTGATGAACAAATTAAGTAAAAAGTTTCAGGTTTGCTTTTTTAGTCTTTGGAAAAAAGTTTTTGACAGGATTAATTCACAACTGAGCATTTACACATACTTCTAAAATATAATATATGAGTTAAAAATTTATCAAAAATTTAGTGGAAAAATGATATTCACACTGATAAGTAAAACTTATATTATTCTGCAATTGAATTTCTAATTCTTTAAAGTAAAATCCCTTTGATATTATATGTAAACAGAAGATTTTATAAATATTCTTTTTTATTTGCCTTATAAATAAGAAGTACTAGAATGAATATATTTAAAAAAATGAATTTAGATAGAGAATATTTCAACTAATCAGTACACATTTAAAACAGAAACTTAAGGTTAAACTTTGAGTTTTTAAAAAATATATATTTATTTTAAATATATTTATTTAATTTTTTAAAAAGATACCATTTTTATCCTATGAGATTTCCCTTTAATTTACACATGAAAGTCAAGAAAAAAAATGTGAGGCTTTGAAGGATCTATATAATTTGTACTTAAAATGAACAAATTGTTTTTTTGAGTTATTATGAATCTAAAAAGAAGATCTGATACATTTTTTATATGTTATATTTGTATTAAAAAAATTTTTAGTTATCTTCTTAATCTTTAATGGAGAAAAAAGAATAATTTCAAAATATTAGAAAATCAACATCCAACTATTTTTAATAAAAAATTTCTTCAAAATGATTCATCATTTGTATTTGTTTCCAGAAATTTAAAGTATTTAATATAAATTATTTTGATATAAGAAAATACTTATGTTTACATTTAAAAGTATTTGATAAAAATTTTAAAAAATTATAAAATATCTCACAGTTTAACTAAGCTTGAACCACAGTTTGAAACTCGATCTCATTGTGAGTTCAATCAAAGTTCCTGGAAAATTAAGATATATTACTTTTGGAAAATGTATTTAGTCATTGAAATGAAAAAAACATTAGTAAAAAAATGACTCAAAAAGTTTTTTCTTTTATTCAATAGATTATAGAAAAGATATTAAAGAAGCAAACATACTCAATTTATTAAATTTTTGGTTATAATGACTAATTATTATTTCATTTACAGTAATCATAGAACACAAAATAAAGTAAAATTTTTACTATATATATCAATGTGTTTCATTTCAAATATTTATTTAAATTTTATTCTTGAATTTAAAAATATTATACATCTCACAAAAACTGTTCTGAACTAAATTAAAAGCTCTATACATTGATCTAATAAAAGAAAAGTGCATTAGCTCAAAATTTTAAGATAGGCTTTTTTACTTTTCCCAACTTGTTTCAAAAGTTTACTAATTTTATTGGTTTTCTATCTTATGTATATTCTTAATAAACATTCTGTAAAAGAATTTGTAAAAAATCAAAATAGTATTTAATGGATAGTTTTTACACTCCTGTAGATCTTCAGTCTCAATGTTGGGTACTTATTACAAACATTGAATAAACCAATAGCTTGTATGTATTGAGTGGTACCAATAGAAATAAACCACTTTTACACGTTGTTTTTGATTGTGGAAAATGAGTGCTGAAATCAGACAGGGTGAACTCTGTTCTTCTTCCAAAAGATAGAGTCCACCTTCATTCTTTTTCCACCTTGTTTCACATCCTTTTGAGCTCTATACATGCCTTTCTCTGCCTTTATATTCCTTCTGAATTCATTACCATATCTCTTCTTTTTATAAGCATCCCAAGGCAGTTACTGTAGTATTAAACATTCATGAGTAAGCTTTCATAATTATCATCCCTCCCCTCCCCTCCCCTTTTACATTTTACCCTACCCCACTACTCTTACTTCCCTCCTCATCTATACTCACCCCTTTATCACTCTTCCCTACCCAACCCCACCTCTTTCACCTCTTTTCTCAGCCTTTCATTTCCACCCTTTAACCCTCCAAGCCCTTTTTAAGATATCATAAACCTCTTGCTTCCAAATCCAACCTTCTTGTTCCCCATCCCAACCATTTAACCTCGAAATCATCTTGATCCTTTTTCTGCTCACCCCACCTCTTTGTGTTGTAAATTCACACCTTTTTTCCATATAGAGTAAGAGGGGTGAGAAGGAGATCAGTTAAAGTTATTTTCAGTGATATGAGATATATAATGATGGATAGGGAATTGAAAGGGTTGATATGTGTAACAAATTGATTTAGGTGAGGAGAGGTGAGAGGGAGAGGGGTGGAGAAGGGGGATACAAGGGGTGGTGAGGGGAGAGGACTGGGGAGAGTAGCACTAAATTTAAGAGAGTGAGAGAATGTTTGAAGGGAAGCATATTTGAAGCAGAAAAGAGGGGAGGGAATTATTAGGAAGGATAATTTTTAAAGAGAATAAATAATAAAAATATATAATAAATTATAGAGAATTGAAAATGAAATGGCATGGGAAGAAAAAAACTTATAACCATTGTGAAAATATTTTTAACCAAATATTTCATTCCTTTTGAAATTTGACACTAATTTTTTTTCTATAAAGAAGGTAATGGTAAATTATTTTTTTGAAAAATAGTGACAATAAAATATTTTTAAGTCTAAAATTATGGTGTAAATATTAATTTTTTAGATTGTGCAATTAACTAAATTATTTTAACCATCAATTTTGAGCTTTATGTAGCTTCCACTAATACTTTAAAGCTTAAGAAATACTTAAGAATATATACTCATACAATGAGAGCAAATATATACTTCAGGAAATATTTACTAATAATATTTTGATGTAAAGTATTATTTTAATAATTTTTTTCTTAAATAACTTTTTATAGTTTTTGGAGATTCTTTTATAAATTTATTAGTGAGAAATCCTGTAAAAGCATGCAAAAGGGGTTTTAGTACAATTTATACAATAATTTTTTATATTTTAAAAGAAAGAACAAAAAACATGATTTTTAACAATCTTATGAATGTGCCCACTTTTTTTTGTAGTGTGGCTCACTTACTTCAATATTCCTCCAAAAATTCTAGTAATTCAAGCATCAAGATTTTTTTGCTTATGATCAACTGTGCTTCAATAAATTTTTGAATTAATTTCAAGTTGTGTTCAAATTAAAATCAATATTTCCTCATGATTGCTTCAACACCACCTCAATGTGGGCTTAATTAGATATGAATTTTGGTTCAAGGTTGCAGGCTTTCTAGCAAGTCCACCTCCCATATTGCGTGGTGATATTTGTTAAAATTATATAAAGCTATTATTGTTTCCTACCTATATTAATAGTTAATTTTACTCAATATTAAATTACTAAATCCAAATTTGATTATTAAGTTTCAACCTTTCATGAGATTATTATGAATAGTTAGTGTCTCTTTAAATATACATTAATAATCCACTTAAACATATCTTGAAGAAGTATTAACTTCTCTTTAAAATATCTTCAAATCAATTCCTCAAAGTAATCATCTGTGCTTTGAAGTAGCCCTCAATTATTTTTCCAATATCACTTGCTCAGTAACACCCTTGACCATGTGTGTAGGCCATTGGCTGACAGTTTAATTTACTTATCTGCAGTTATTTTTCTTTTACACTACTATCTATTTCAGATTCTAAGTCTAAATGGCACCTGTTGTGGTACACATCTCTCAGGAATGCAGCAAATGTCTCAGTTTGAATCAAGTAGAACAATGGGGTTACTATGAAGAATGGTTACAGAAGTGCAACTAAGGGGTGTTTAAAGCAAAGAAAAGGTAGAATCTCTGTGAAAAAATTTTTAGGGACAGTATGTATATACGAGCTGCTGTGGTCTTCCAACATTGGAAGAGCCCTTTTTTGGTCTGTTTGGAGTTGTTTTGGTATGTCTTAATTGGCATTGTTTGAATAATGGGGAGTTTTTCTGGTTTTATTAAGTGAATATTGGGACTATGGGTATGTGGGTACTTTCATTCGATAGCCCAAGTTTTTCTCTATATTTTATTTCTTGTGGAAATTTTTCAGATTCTAAGTTTTAAGGGGTCATTTCCTTATTTTTCATTCTTAAAAGATAGCTGTTTAATTTTGTTTTTTTGTGTTTTATGGGCTAAACTTAGGTCTTAGGGTTAAGTGCTTAGTACCATTAGGTAGAGCTAATTTGTCTCTATATTTTATGACCCAATGTTGTTATAGCTTAATTTTGAGTTTTAAGGTTTTTAGTAGTCCTGGTGCATTTTTCTAAGTATTTTGGGTATTTTTGGAGGTTTTAGGTGTTTTTCTGGCCTCAGGGTGGGCCGGCCGCCACAGGTGGGCCTCCTTACATCAGGCAGACCGCCCGCCTTGGAGCTAGAAGGCTGAAAAGCATTTCTAGAGGGTTTTTATGCAATTTGGTGGTGTGCATGGGCTTTTTAGACAGTGGTCTGTGTGTAGATACTGAATAAGACAGTTTGTGGCAACTTTAATTATCATACAACCATCCGGTGTATACAATCCTGTAGTTCTAGCTATAGGCCTTAACCAAGGGAGTTGGAGTAAAACTGGAGAGAAAAACCCCTGTCCCTTTAGAAAAATAAATTGAGATTTACCTGCTACAGTAAATTGGTTCCTGTTTGCTAAAGCCACTTTTCCAAAACACTTGACTGCCTGATCAGTCAAGAAAGTAGTCTACAGACAGACTACCAAACCAAAGAGCTAAAATTTAGACCAATGTTCACACCAGAGAAAGCAATGATACTTGATGTAGGTTGCAAATCCACACCAGAGACAGCAATAATACTTGATATAGCTTGCAAGACTATACCAGAGAAACTAGTTGCCAAGTTAAGTTAAATGAAGAACTCAATTTGCAAAAAACAAAGCCAATTGTGGCCAAAAAACAGTGATTACTGAGTGAGGAACAAGGATATCATCTCCGGATGGTTGTATGATAATTAAAGTTGTCCCAAAATGTCTTATTCACTATATACACACAGACCACTAACTAAGATCCCATGCACACCAAGAAATTTGGCGTTCTTGACCGCCAAATTGCATAAAACCTCTATAGAAACACTTCCCAGCCCTCTAGCACCAAGGCGGGTGGTCCGCCTGAGGCAGCCTGACCATCCTGATGTCAGAAAACCACCAAAAATACCCAAACTACTTAGAAAAATCTACTAAAACTACTAAAACCTTTAAAACACGTAATTAAGCTATAACAACCTTGTGAAATGAAATGTAGAGAAAATTTAGCTCATTCCAACGGTACTAAGCACTTAACCCTAAGACTTAAGGCTAACCTGTAAAAGACAAAAAACAAAATTAAACAGCAATCTTTTTAAATGAAAAATGTAAATTATCCCTTTAATACATAGAATATGAAAAATGTCATCAAGACATAAAATATAGAGAAAAACTGACACTATTTAATGGTAGTATTCACATCCCTGTAGTCCCAATGTTTGCTGAGTAATTCCAGAAAAACCCCTAATTATTTAAACAATACCCTTAAAGGCATATCAAAACAACACCAAATAAGCCAACAAAGGGCTCTTCCAATGTTGGAAGACCACATCCTCCCTCTAATAGAGAATTTTTACATTCTCCTTTATCACAACCACCATGTTCAGATTTCTTTCCAAATCTGCTACTGACATGGGTCATTGCCAATACTGCATTGACAACAATTTCATCTGTACTATCACACCACTGGCTCATCCCTACAGAATCTCCTGTGATGTCTGTCACTCTAGGAAGAAGACTTGTTTCAGACCTGGTCCATTTTCCTCTTCAACATCTTCTCCTTCCCCACAACCTGATCCACCTTCTATCAGCACCAAAAGATCCAGGCCATCCATCTTGATCGCCAGACTGGTCAACAAATTACACCCTTCAAAAAAGAGTTCCAAACCCACTGAAACCACTAGCTCTACCATCCCTGGTCCTTCTGATGGTAAGCCTGATACTCTTTCATACCAAAATTCAATCTGACAAATTTTCAGTTCATTTCCCTCCTGACAGTGATGATGACAATGTGGGAACCATTGAAGCACCCCCACCTAATCCATTTCACACCATCAAGGACAAATTTCAACAAAATTCTTCTCAACAGAAGCATCTCTTACTAAACTACTTCCAATCCACTCCTGCTAGGAGTCCACAGGACCTTGAGAAAAGGAAGAACCTCATACACCAGTTCAAATCCAATGCTGAACATTTTGTTACATCTTTTGATTCTATTCTGCCTCTTGACTCTTGATTAATCTCTTGACTTAGAAATAAAAAAATTCTTGAACTCTCCAGACTTCCTGAATGTAGCCAATCATCATAAAAAAAGTTCCTCATTTTACAGTCTTGGGGAACTAATCCTCATTTTTAAGTCTTGGGGGACTAAAAGACCTCATTTTTTAAACTTGGGAGACTCAAAACCCTCAGTTTTTAGTCTTGGGGGACTAAAAAACTTAATCAAAAAGACAGAACCAGAGATCAAAACATTTAAGACCAAAGATACAAACTACTATTCTGGGGTAACTGTTCTACAGAGCATCCAGCTCATCAGTTACCCCCACACTTTCCTTAACAAAATTCAGAGACTCTTCCTTGGATTCCCTCTGCCAGAATCACACCAACTCCCATTATCGGTTTATAGTCCTGAAGGACTCAACCATTAAACCATCCTCAGTTTATAGTCTTGGGGGACTGTATCATTTCTCAGCTTAAAGTCTTGATGGACTGGTCAATGTTCAGTTTAATGTCTTGATGGACTTAAACACATTTTGCATAGCAAAGGCAAAGCCACCTCCATGCACAATGCTCCGCAGCCAACCTGCTGAACTTCCACTCTTTCTTCACCATCTACACATCACTGATAAACTTTCATTCATTTATTGTCTCTTCATTATTGTTCTTTCACAGATCATGGCTTTATCACAAGATTTTGACCCATTGAACCTTTCCTGCTTCACGGCTTCAAAGGACTATTCTTGTAAACAGTGCATCCACATGTGCAGACCTTGCACATTTACTCTTCTTGCTCCCCAGGCCAAATTCTATAACAGGGCCTGTAATTCCTGCAATTCCAAAAAGATAAAATCTGACAGAGAACCCAACTATCCAATACCTCTGCCTTCACCTTCACATAAACATGTTTCCAGATCTCCTACCAGGTCACTAAAGCTTGGACCTGCTTTTTCCTCTTTATCTCCTGCTCCTTCAAGAAGATCACACTGTTCTATTCCCAAAAAAATTCCAAAAAGACCTGCTTTATCTTCTCAAGAATCTGATTTTATCTCAGCAAATTCAGAAAAAATGGCTTCAAAATCAGCTCCTAGGCTGCTAGACCATGTCCAGGCTGCCTGCCCGCCTTGCCAGAAAGCAAAAATTAGGCTCAAAGCTCCCAAATTCAGCCAGATAAGAGCCGAATTCTTCCATAAAACACCAACAACTCTACACTACAACCTCCTAATTCTCCCAGAGCAATTCGTACCACCACCATTTCTTCATCTAACAACACCAGAAATTCCAACATCTCTAGAAGGCCTACTAGAGGACCCACTGAAAACAGCAGGAAACCAAATACTGCCCTTAAATAAAAAACTCCTGTTACTTCAAGAAGAAGTAACTTCACCTCTCCTCTGGGCGGCAATTTTTCCTCTGATAGTTCTCTTTCTTCTAGATTTTCATCCAGCAGATCACAATCAGCTACCAGGCCACCTTCTCCTGTTCCTTCCTTCAACCAACCTGGCACTCCTATGCCAAAATCTAACAAATCTGCGCCAAGCAATAATATAAACAACAACAACAACAGCAGCCCTGCTGCCGCAAACAGGTCACATGAACCTCCTTCTCCTTCACCTTCTCAACACCATTTTGGGGATGACCACAAAAATCAATAGCTCCATCTGGTGGACCCTCCTACCACATCTATTCAACATTCTTCAGCCGTCCAGCTTCTGGCTGCATACGAATTTGAAGATCTCCCAATCTGTAAGTACCAAAATAAAATAACAAAAATCCAATTTCTTCAACAGAGAATAATTATTGATCCAATTCTTCTGTTTAGTTGGAACCCGGCCTCATGCAGCTGCATTTGGAATTGGCCAACCCCTAGAAACTAATTTGAGGCTGGATTATGCTGATATGAAGTTACACCTTAGCATGATGTGTTCTAACATGCTCAAAGCCTTTGATCTCCATGTTCATTTGAATTATTTTGAGAATAATATAAGAAAAAGACTCCTAAATGACCACTGGAAGAAGTCTCAAATTATCAAGCATACCTTTTAGCACTCCATTCCTGCTTCTTCCTCTTCTTCCCAAAGTTTACCTTCTGACCTGGTACCTGACCACTATAACCCATATACTTTCTCCAGCCGCCTGCACTACAAAGAACACAGTTATTCCTCCAATCCAAACAAAAAACAAAAACACCAACACCAACTGGACCAACCGCCAGGTTCTTCTTCATCCCTTCATTAAATAAAAGAATTAAAATTTCACTAAGCAGAAAAAAATAATAACAACTAACAGATATCACTACAAAATATAGGGGGTGGACTTGCTAGCAAGTCCTCAACCTGAACTCAGATGGAACTCAGACTGAACTCATACTGAACCCATATGGAACCCTACTTGAACACCCACCTAAAACTGTTCTGCTGAGTGGTGTTTATCCCTGATTGTATGGTTCCTTTATCAATAGCTCAATGTGTGTTGAATATGTGGTGAGTTTGGGTCCAAGGTTGCGGACTTGCCAGCAAGTCTTCCCCCCATATTGTGTGGTGTATATCTAAAAAAAAATTTTTTATTTATTTTTATTTTTATTTTTATTTTTATTTTTATTTTTTTTTTTTTTATTTTTATTTTTATTTTTATTTTTATTTTTATTTTTATTTTTATTTTTATTTTTATTTTTATTTTTATTTTTATTTTTATTTTTATTTTTATTTTTATTTTTATTTTTATTTTTATTTTTATTTTTATTTTTATTTTTATTTTTATTTTTATTTTTATTTTTATTTTTATTTTTATTTTTATTTTTATTTTTATTTTTATTTTTATTTTTATTTTTATTTTTATTTTTATTTTTATTTTTATTTTTATTTTTATTTTTATTTTTATTTTTATTTTTATTTTTATTTTTATTTTTATTTTTATTTTTATTTTTATTTTTATTTTTATTTTTATTTTTATTTTTATTTTTATTTTTATTTTTATTTTTATTTTTATTTTTATTTTTATTTTTATTTTTATTTTTATTTTTATTTTTATTTTTATTTTTATTTTTATTTTTATTTTTATTTTTATTTTTATTTTTATTTTTATTTTTATTTTTATTTTTATTTTTATTTTTATTTTTATTTTTATTTTTATTTTTATTTTTATTTTTATTTTTATTTTTATTTTTATTTTTATTTTTATTTTTATTTTTATTTTTATTTTTATTTTTATTTTTATTTTTATTTTTATTTTTATTTTTATTTTTATTTTTATTTTTATTTTTATTTTTATTTTTATTTTTATTTTTATTTTTATTTTTATTTTTATTTTTATTTTTATTTTTATTTTTATTTTTATTTTTATTTTTATTTTTATTTTTATTTTTATTTTTATTTTTATTTTTATTTTTATTTTTATTTTTATTTTTATTTTTATTTTTATTTTTATTTTTATTTTTATTTTTATTTTTATTTTTATTTTTATTTTTATTTTTATTTTTATTTTTATTTTTATTTTTATTTTTATTTTTATTTTTATTTTTATTTTTATTTTTATTTTTATTTTTATTTTTATTTTTATTTTTATTTTTATTTTTATTTTTATTTTTATTTTTATTTTTATTTTTATTTTTATTTTTATTTTTATTTTTATTTTTATTTTTATTTTTATTTTTATTTTTATTTTTATTTTTATTTTTATTTTTATTTTAAACTACTAAACTACTAACATACTATAAAAATTTGGAAATAATTAAACAAAATTGCCTAACAAAATTATGAGAGCTGAAAGATTAAAATGAAATGAATAAAATAATATTAAATAAATAATTATTACAAATGGTATTCCCCAGCCAATTAATAAGCTGATCCATTGATACCTTACCCACATCCAAGTGCAACTTTATGTGGATAAACCTTTAAAAAATTTTAATGAATTGAGATAAATTTTAGAAATTAAAGAAAATAATAAAAAATGAAACACATAAAAAAATGAAATAAATAAAAAAGAAAACAGCATTGCCCGGCCAATTGATGAGCCTTTCCCCACCAATACTTTCCCACATCCAGATTACCCTGATGTGGTAACACCATAATTTTGTGATTTTTCTGTCGTTACATCCTAATAACACCTATATAAGAATTAAAAGAAAAAAAAGAGAAAAAAGAAAAAAATCTAAAACTACTATCTAACACAACAATAAACACATAAATCAGAAAAAAAGAAAAAGAAAAAGTCCGGCTCCATAGAAAGTCCAGTCCAAAGAAATGAGCACTGGGTGGGCTCCCTCCAATTAGTAAAAATGATGGGAGCCCACCAGTGATTTTCCACCAAACCAAAAGAACAAAGAAGCCAGTCCAAAGCCAGTTTAAAGTTATAGTGGAATTGAAACCTGAATAACAAAAACCAGAACTAGGATTCAACTAGGACAAATAAAATACTTGAAACAGACATTATGGGGTAACTGTTCTACAGTACAGCCAGCTCATCAGTTACCCCAACACTTTCCAAAATAAAATCTAGAAGCCCCCCCTGGGTACCTTCTAACAAAAACACAACAAAAAATCAAAACCAATAAATTTGAAGAGTCTGGTACTTGAAGACCAAAAGAATTTCCAGTTTAAAGTCATAGAGGACTAAATCCTGTGAAGAAAAACCAATACTAGGGTTCAACCAAATTAAGAGAAGGGGTTGGAAACAGAAAATCTGGAATAACTGTTGATAGAGCAGCCAGCCCATCAGTTACCCCCACACTTGCCAAGATCAAATCTAGAAGCCCCAACCATGGGTACCTTCTAACAAAAGTTTCCATCAAAACAGATGCGCAGAATTATCACCAAAAAAATGCAGAATTAAAGAATGGTCCATAGTTTATCCTCACTGTGGAGTCAATCTTCTTCACTTCTAGTGCCTCTTGGGTAAAATCCCTTCACCTCATCAGCAGCCACTCTTTTCATTAAGACTGCACCATCCAACTCTTCCAAAACATAAGAACCTTCAGAAACCTGAGATCTGACTCTGTAAGGTCCATTCCATCTGTCAGCAAACATCCTTCCCCACTGTCTCTCCAAAATTTTATTATACACTAAAACCAAACAGCCAGGTTTCAAGGGATTCCTGAGTCTATGAGCCAAATTCTTGTTCTAGTATCTGACTGATTGATTTCTTATCTTCATCATTCTAGAGTATTCCTTCTCTTGAAATTCCTCACTACATTCCAACTGTTGCATTCTGGCACAGAGAAAATCTTCTGTTGAGCATACATCATCCCAATAAATTCCAAGATAAGAGACAGCTTCCAAATCCACTGGTATAACTTCTTTCTGACCAAAAATTAATTCATAAGGAGAATAGGCAGTTGTCCTCTTCACAGTTACCCTATCAGCAAATACCACCAAGGGTAAATAATGCCTCCACATTTCAGCACTATCTCCACACATCTTCACCAAAGAATTCTTGATAGCTTGATGACCTCTTTCAACCATGCCTTCAGCTTCAGGATAATAAGGTGTAGCCACCCTAACTTTAGAACCAATACTTGCCACAGCTTCTTTGAATTCAGCTCCAAGCTCTGGCCCACCGTCATTTGTCACCAAAATCATCAACCCATATCTAAACACCCATTATTTCTTCTAAACTTCTGCCACATTTTTGGCAGTCAAATTAACCAGAGGCGCTGCCTCCACCCAACCAGACAAATCATCCCTGGAAACAATCAGGTATTGATACCTGCCCTCTTTAATATGGATAGCATCGATAATGACACTTCCAAACACAGTTGATTCACCAGTAGCACGGCCAACCTCTTTAGGTTTCAAGTGACTTCTTCTTTGACATTCTGCACAAAATTGAACCCAACCCTGCACAGCCAACTTCATACCTGGCCACCAAAATCTATCTGCTACTCTTCTATAAGTCTCACCAAAGCCTCTGTGACCAAGGTCTTCATGTAAAGACTTCAACACCAACTCTTGACCTTCTTCTGAGTCACCTCTACTTGAGGATTTGGATGTCTCCTCTTCATCAACTGCCTTCCTGACACATAGAATTCAGGACTTTTCTTCTTGATTGCCACCCAAGTATCTGGCCTCTCCAAGGTTAACAGATATTCAACCAAAATAAAATAGAACCCAGTCTGACCCCAGGTCTCATCTTCAAAATCCAACAAAACAACATCCAAGGGTACAACCCTGTCATCTAAATCACCATTGTGCACAAAAGCAAAACAACGGCCCAATTAGGACACCAATCCTTAAACTTTGTTACATCCTTTTTCTTCCACTGAATCTTATGAGAATCCAGTTCACTAACAAAAATACCATTTTCTAAATTTGAACCATCCCAAGCAACTGGCCTATCTTCATCCACAAAAACATCTCTATCACGAGAATCAAGATCAGAACCAGCCAGTTTAACCACTTGGGGGAGGAGAGAACAATCTTCCAGTTTAGCCTCATAGGGGAGGAGAGAAAAATCTTCAGCACCCTTTGTACTGGCCCTAACCACTGGGACATCTTCATTAATTTCTTCCAAATCAGAATCTTCATCTGTGGGCAGTAGTCTTGACAATCCATCTGGAATCATAAAAGTTTTACCTGGCTTGTGCACCAGGCCAAAAGAAAAATGTTGAATGAATGCCACCCACATAGTCATTGGAGCATTTGGAAGACTATGTGTGTTGATCATTTGAACCAGATATTTAGCATCCACCTAGCTTCTTCAAAATTTTTGTTACACCACACAATTCCAACTTTGGCTGAGAATACCTAGATTCCACCTCAGGAAAGCCACAGACTCATACCTTACTAGCCTGAATTTCCCAGCTTTATCTTCCTGAGACAAAACAGCACCAGCAGAAATATAACTTGAGTCCACCGCCTGATAAATTTTTCCAGCTCCCACACCATAATCAAACTTGTGAAGAATAATATTTTCACCCACCACCTTCTTCAACTTCTGAAAAGCCTCTTCACACTCTTCAGACCATTCCCACTTTGCATCTTTTCTGGTCAGCCTCCTTTAAGGTGAAGCCAAAAAAGAAAAATCTTTAATAAAAATCCTGACATACACACAAACTCCCAAAAATCCCCAGACTTCAGTAGTATTTTTAGGCCTTGGCCATGACTGAATTTTATTAAGCTTCTTCTTTGCCATAATCCTCCCTTCTTTACATACCACATGACCAATAATTTCCAGAGCTGGAACACAACAACAAAACTTTGACCCAAAAATAGTCAAACCACCCTCTTCAATTCTAAAAAATTCTCTCTCTAGAGTATTTGCATATTCTCAAACAATTCTTCTTATACCTGTGTTCTACTTCAGAACCTCATTTCCATAATCAGTGGAGGGTCCTTTAATTCCAATGTCATCAATAAAAATACCAGAATGAGTAGGAAACTCATCCTGTAAAATCCAACCCATTTTTGCTTGATAAATTGCTAATGAATTAGTTGCTCCTTGAGGAAACCTAGTAAGCTGAAATTTTCCCAGAGGAGTCTCAAACATTGTGAGTGGCTGTGAATCAGTGTGAGGTCCCCATTCATCATAACCAACCATATTATCACCCAAACCATAACACACCCTTTCCACAAAAGCTTCCCCAAATTCCTCCACACTTGGAGGCATCCCCGCATCCTTGATAGTAATTCTATTCAGGGCTCTAACATCATGTACCACCCTCAGCTTCCCATTCTGCTTTTTAACACAGAAAACCAGAATTCAGGAACTAGAAGTTGATTGTTCATACAATCTAGTCCTGACTCTTTCCTTAAAAATCTCCACAAAATCTTCCAGGATAGAAGCTGGAATGGGAATATGTTTGATTTGCCAAGGTTCATGACAAACCACAGGAATCAAGTAAGGTTCCCCATAAGAGTGTTTCAACACACACCTTTACTCTTCAACAAATGCCACCGCCTTCTCCCTCAGCATAATAAAGTGCAACAAAAACTTCTTTTCCTCATCAGACAACCAACCATCAGGACCAAAATTAACAAACTTCAACCTTTCCACTGTCACCCTAGCAGTTTCCTCAAAATCAGGAGGATTCTTCACCAGAGTAGTACAGTACGGATCTCTTCAACAGAGGATTCAAACCTACAGGCATAGGCCCATTGACAGGCCTAATCATCTGTGCCACCTTCTTGTACTTTGCGGATCTACTGTCAACTTGAGGGATCTTCAGGACATCTTCTCCACCAGACCTGGAACAAAAACCAAGGGTTTCCCCATCGCTCACATGTGTGGCCAAGGTTATGTTTTTAAAAGGTGTAGAAAAGACCCTAGCGGTGCACCATTTAAAGGACTTACTTTTAGACCCCAATCTCACTACTCCACAGCTTTTCCACATGTCTTTCAATAAAGATATATAACACATCTTCTTTTTTGAACTTGAATTAAAATTAATAGAAAATCTTGAGAGAGAACAGAGACTTGAAAAAAAATTGATGAATACTTGCAGAAAAGAGAAACATTAAAAAGAGAAAGTTGAAAATACACTTGGTATATCTCAAAGGGAGCTGATCTACTAAAACCTGGGATTTCCTCATCTTGGGGAGAGTTTTTAGTACCTGTGTGATAAGCCCTCATCACTTTAAAAAATATAGACTCCCAATAGAGCCTGATCCACACTCCAAAAAACCAGAGGCAGAACCCACTTCCCTTCTTCTCCTACAACAATCCATGCATTGACACATAAAAGACAAATCAGGCCTGGTATCACAACCATCATCTCCAGGAGATGACAGCCTCATGTGAAGTCTTCTTTCATCTTCACCAGTTAACTCCAAGCTTATTCCCATATCAAATCGATAACCAATTCTTGCCTGGAAATCCATCAAGAATATTCCACCCAAAACAGCTTTTACATCACCTTTGGCAATGTAAAAATGAAGCTTTCCTGAGGCTCCTCCAACATCCAACTTCACAAATTCAGATGTTCCCATCAACTCAGTGATGTGGCCACCAATACCAGTTTTGATGGGGAGGCCTAAATGAGTAGCCTCAAACAAGGAAATCAGGTTGATCTGAGAGCCTGAATCCACCAATGCCTTAGCCTCCCTGTCATTCAGAGTGACATTTAAATATCCCAGAGGTTCAGAGAAATGAGTTTCCAACCCCTCACCAAACGTTTCAGCAGAATCAAAAATGTATTCTACCTCCCCAGACAAAACCATTCTTCTGGTCAACAACTTCTTTTGTCTATCAGCAAACCCAGGACTGATAGCATACAATTCCCCATAAGTGATGGAAACCTGACCCTGATTCATCCTTTCCAGAACAGAGTCCATAACATTAGATTTGCCAGAAACTACTGGCCTCTCAAAGTGAGCCCTTGGCTTCACTACCTTGGTTCTAGAATTTTCCTGTGGACCAGAAACACCAACAGATTTACCATCAACAGGAATAAAACCAGATCTCTCATTGACCCTCTAACTGCAGAAGGGTTTGGAAATGAAGCCAAAGGGAAATCCTCCTCAGAGTCAGAATCAAATTCCATAGGCATTGGCTCACCATTCATGTCCAATGACCCAAAACTAGGGGGGCCCATATCAGCAATCCCCTTAAACATTTTGTACAGCTCCTCTTTGCTGTACTTTTTCCTAGCTTCACTCAGCTTAGGATCAACCTTACAAGTCTTAGGTGTTTGTTGGGCCTGAGAACAACTCTTTGGCCTTCCCACCTTTCCTGCTTCTACATCATAAACTACAGCAAAACATTCCTCACTTGACTGTCCACCACAAGAATACAATTCCAACCCACCAAAGGAAGTAGAAAAAGAGAAATTATTATCCTCCTTCCCATTTACCTTGACATTGTCATCTTCCTTACCAGAAGACTTTGCCTGATCAGGAATCTCCTCAAACGTTGGCTTCCTCTGATTGAGACCAGTCCTTCTCCTGACCAAATCAACAGGAGCCTTTTCCTCACTGGGATTCACAAATGAACCATCAGGGAGCTTGAACACCCTGCCATTAAACTCCACCTTTCCCTCTTACACATCTCTGTTCAGAGCCCAACAATCATTTGACTTTTGAACCCTCCTGCTGCAATAAGAGCAGACCCAATGATCACTCCTAGAAGCCCTCTTATCAAAATCTCTAGTCTGAGAAGGAACCTTATTTGCCTTCTTATCCTCCTGAACAAAAATATGTAGCTGTTTTATCAGATCAGCTAACTGCTCCACCACTGGGTCTCTCTCCTGTTTGGGAACCTTCACTGTATTCTTTTCTTCCTTCTTCACTCTTATCTCCTCTTCAGCCAAAGCCTCACTGACTTTGCTGACATATTTGGCACATCCCTCCTGATAGGTGTTCACAGCCAATAACTTCAAATGGGCCTCCACAGCCTCCTTCACCTTTTCCAAGGCAGGCAACTTCTGATTCCCATTAAAAAGAGTCTTCATCAACTCCTTCCTTGACAGCTCCTTTAACACATCCATCCTTACATCTCTAGCCAGGGCAGACCAAAAAACATCCTTGGAAGCATTTTCATGTGCCAGCTCCTCCACTTCCACCAAATATTCCACCACAGGATCAAACTGCAGCAGAAACTTCCTGTAACTATGCAAGTTACCAACACCACCAAAAGATTGCTATTCACTGACAACCTTGTTCAGATCCACTATAGTGAACCTGACACCCCATCTATCCACCATCTCCCTACACAGCAACTTCCAATCCCTCTTCTTGTAGCCAGGCATGGCCACAACCTCCTTCTCCACTGCCCTATCACAAATGAAGAAAATAATCTGCTTTGCCATTTCCAGGTAAGAAGCACCATCCACAAAAGCAGCAGTTTTATACTTCTCCAGAAACCACTTCACATCTTCACCATTAAACTTGGTAACATCTAAAGTTTTAATCCTAACACACTCCCTAACCATCACAGCAGGAGGACCTTCCACCCCACTGACAGTCACCACAATAATAGAAGAACCAGAAGCCATTCTTCTGGACCAAAATCACCGAAAAGGGCCAATAAAAGACAATAGATATTCCAAAGAACTAGCAGATTTGACCCCACTTTGGGCGCCAGAAATGTAGACGATCCTATAGTGATAGCTATAGGCCTTGAACAAGGGAGTTGGAGTAAAACTGGAGAGAAAAACCCCTGTCCCTTTAGAAAAATAAAGTGAGATTCACCTTCTACAGTAGATTGGTTCATGTTTGCTAAAGCCCCTTTTCCAACACACTTGACTGCCTGATCAGTCAAGAAAGTAGTCTACAGACAGACTACCAAACCAAAGAACTGAAATGTAGACCAATGTCCACACCAACAAAAGCAATGATACTTGATGTAGGTTGCAAATCCACACCAGAGACAGCAATAATACTTGATATAGATTGAAAGACTATACCAGAGAAACAAATTGCTAAGTTAATTTAAGCGAAGAACTCACTTTGCAACAAACACAGCCAATTGTGGCCAGAAAACAGTGAAAACTGAGTGAGGAACAAAGATATCTCCTCCAGATGGTTGTATGATATTTAAAGTTTCCCCAAACTGTCTTATTCACTATATAAACACAGACCACTTACTAAGAGCCCATGCACACCAACGAATTTGGCGTTCTTGACCACCAAATTGCAGAAAACCTCTTTAGAAACGCTTCCCAGCCCTCTAGCACCAAGGCCCACGGTCTAACCTAACACACATAATTAAGCTATAACAACCTTGTGAAATAAAATGTAGAGAAAATTTATCCCATTAAAATGGTACTAAGCACTTAACCCTTAGACTTAAGGTTAACCTGTAAAACACAAAAAACAAAATTAAACAGCAATCTTTTTAAATGAAAAATGAGAAATTATCCCTTTAATACTTAGAATATGAAAAATGTCATCAAGACATAAAATATAGAGAAAAACTTGGGCTGTTTAATGGTAGTATCCACATCTCCATAGTCTTAATATTTTCTGATTAATTTCAGAAAAACACCTAATTATTTAAACAATGCCCTTTAAGGCATATCAAAACCACACCAAATAAACCAACAAAGGGCGCCGTCAATGTTATAAGACCACACCAGAGGTGATATTATTGTTTTCTAAATCAATTTTCACTGTTTTATGGCCACAATTGGCTGTGTTTGTTGCAAGTTTAGTTCTTCATTTAACTCAACTTTGGGGACTGGTTTCTCTGGTGTAGCTTTGCAACCTGAATCAAGTATTATTTCTGTTTTCTGTGCAGCAAGTCCACAGTGTTTTGTTTTTCTGGTGTGGATATTTCTGCATTTCTGGTTTCTAGTTCTTTGGTTCTCAGTGGTCTGTAATTGGCTACTGTATTGACTTGTTAAGAAGTCAAGATGTGTGTTGGAACATGTATAGTAACAGTCTCTAATTTTCTGTAGCAAATAAATCTCCCCTGGTATTTCTCAAAGGGACAAGGGTTTTTCTCTCCAGTTTTACTCAAACTCCCTTGGTCAAGGCCTATAGCTAGTACTATAGCATTTTTTTTCTACATTTCTAGTGCCCAAAATGGGGTGAGGAATTGTCAGAATTTTGAATTTTTCTGTTACTTTAGGACTCTCTTCTGTGTTTGGAAATTGGTTTTCTGGAATTCATTGGACCATGGCTTCTGAACCCTCTTTCTCTAGTGGTGGAAGTGGAAATGATGGTGCTACTGAGGATGGTAATCCTCCTGTTTCTGTTAGGCCTTCTTTCAGGATCAAGTCCTGGAAGGGGCCTATGTTTATGGGTGAGGATGTGAAGTTGTTTCTGGAGGTTTTTGAGGCTTCTGGGAATGTATATGGTGCTTCTCACTTTGACATGGTGAAGCAAGTCATCTTTTACATTGGTGACAGGGCTCTGGTAAAGGAGGTTGCTGCAATGAAGGGTTATAGGATGAAAGATTGGAAAAAGTTGTGTCTGCAGATGACAGACGGTGTGGTGATCACAACCTGGGTAGGCCTATGAAGTGCATATTTGGGGTTATTTGGTATGTAGGGTGTTATTAGTGTTTTTTTCATCTTTAGGTGATTGTTAGTAGTTTTTATGGAAGCTTAAGCTAGGGTCACTTATTATGTCTCAGCTTAATTCCATTTCTTTTCTCTTCATTTTGGTATCCCTTATGGGTGGTTACCTTGTTTTATAGGGTAGTTATGGTGTTTTTATTGGTATTCATTGGATGTTTATTGCTTAGTGGTGTTTATGTAGGCTTAAACTAGGGTCAATTATTATGTCTCAGCTTATTTCCCTTTATTTTCTTTTCATTTTGGTATGTCTTATGGGTTTTTAACTTGTTTATTAGTGAAGTTATGGGTTTTTAGAGTTTTTAGGGTTTTTATGGGTTGTATGGGTGTTTTAGGGCATAGAAGCGGCCCCCCTGCCTAGAAGCGGCACCTCTGATGTCAGGCGGCCCGCCCGCCTCTGTTTTAGAAGGTTGGGGAGCGCTTCTGGAGGGTTTTTTATTCAATTTGGCTGGATTTTGGGTGGGGAATTGGTCAGGATGGTCTGTGCACTGGCGGTATGATGCCTGTGTGGGAAGATTTAAGGAGAATCATCTTATCTCTTTACTCATTGCCTCTCTTTTCCTCACTGTCTCATTTGCTTGTGTTTTGTTGGAATATATTACTGTTCATTTCAACTCCTTCTGGAAGTCTGTCTGGGACTATTATCTTCACTTTTAAAGAGGTCAAGAGTGTTTAATTAGAGGGTCTAGCAAACAGATCTCCAATTTGCTGCAACAGGTAAATCTCACTTGTTTTTCTAAAGGGACAGGGGATTTTCTCTCTTGTTCTTCTCCAACTCCCTTGGTCAAGGCCTATAGCTAGCACTATAGGATTGTCTACAACGGGTGGGAATCCAGGTATTCAATGTTGGATCTCAATATGATTTCTAGTGAATGGCAATCTTATGGAGGTGTGGATAACCTCCACACTTATAAGAAGTTTCTGGCTCAGTTGGAGCCAGTGGTGGAGTATTTGGTGGATATTCAGGAGTTGGAGAGTACTGACTCTGCAAGGGATATTTTCTGGTCTGCTCTGGCCAGGAATGTCAGGATTGATGTGTTAAAGGAGTTGGCTAGGAAGAATATGATGAAGATTTTTCCTAATGGCAATCAGAAATTTCCTGCTCTTTCTGTGGTGAAGGAGTTTGTAGAGAGACATCTGAAACTGTTGGAAGTGGATTCCTGCCAGGAAGCTAGCACAAAATATGTTAGCAAGTTCAGTGAGGCATTTTCTGAGGGTGTGGAGGAGTCTAGAAAGAAGGAAGTGGTGAAAAAGGGGAAGGCTCCTGAGAAGACTAAGGAGGTGGACCCTGTGTCTGAGCAGTTGGCTGATCTGACAAAACAGCTACATATTTTTGTTCAGGAGGCTCAGAAGGCCAATAAGGCTCCTTCTCAGTCTAGGGATTTTGAAAGGAGGGCTGGTAGTGTGGTAGCCTAAAGTTTAGTATGGCACCTAAGTATGTAAATGGAGCTATTACGGCGTGCAAGATTGGTGTTATTATTTTTTATAAAAGGGTTTTATTAGGGGGTGTCAGTTCTGGCAAATCCGCACTTACAAATCCGCACTTAAATTTGACCAAATCCGCACTTATTTAAGTGCGGATTTCCAAAACACACTAGCCCCAATACTGGTGGATTTCAAAATGAAATAAGTCACTTATTTCACTCAAATCCGCACTTTCTCAACCAAAAGTGCTGATTTCACCATCAAGTCCCATTTCACTGATTTGTCAGCATCATCCCATTCATACGCAGCACTCCGCAGAATAACACTTCATAACTCAAAACATCGTACATCACTTACATCTTCATATCATATCATATAAGAGTCATGCCTTCCTCACTTTCAAATCGTGATAAATTACATAAAGCAATGACTTTCATGGCTCTTGAACTGCTCTTGGACTCTGATTGAGATTCTGATTCTGATCTAGAATAAGATTTTGTCTTTTTATCAAAAATGGCCAGGAAACATTACCTTCTTCCCAGAAAGCCTCAAGTACTTCATACCCCCAAGTACACCATCCAAACACTTCTTAACCTATCTACACCCAGTTTTAGACAGCTGTTCAGGACTTCTCAGGAATGTTTCCTTAAATTGCTTGAGCTTATTCAGGATCATCCCATATTTCACAATAATTCTCAAAAAGAACAACGACATCCTTCAATTCAATTGGCCATCACACTATGTCGTTTGGGTTCAAATGGTAATGGAGCCGCTTTGAAACGTTTAGAAAATGTCTTTGATTTAGGGTATGGTTCAGTTAACACTTATACCAAACGATGTATCACTGCCATCAACTCCTTGGAATCTCAACTTCTCACCTGGCCAACAAAAGAAGAGCGACTTGAATCATCTCAGGTTATGCAAGCAGAGGGCTTTCCAGGATGTATTGGTTTTGTTGATGGTACTACTATTCCTTTGAGCCAGAAACCTGCTCAAGGTGGAAACAATTACTTTGACCGTAAAAAGAGGTAGATTATTTTTAACTCCTTTCATCCTCCTTGAAACTAACACAAACAAATATATCTTCTTTATAGATATTCAATTAACGTTCAGCTTATATGTGACGTAAACAAAAAATTTATATCATTCTTCGCTGGCTATCCTGGCTCATGTCATGACTCCTACGTCTTCCAAAGAATGCATATTTCAAATGAACCTGAAAAATTCTTTGATGAAAATCAGTATCTTCTTGCAGATTCTGCTTATGTGAATGGAAAGTATGTACTTCCTGCTTTTCGGGGAGCAGCTTCAGAAGACACTCAAAATGCCAAATTCAACAATCATTTGGCAAAGTCAAGAGTACGTATTGAACATTCTATTGGAATCTTGAAAGGCCGTTTTTCTAGTTTAAGGGAATTAAGAAGTCCTCTTATAAATAAATCTGAAATGGAGGCGGTGATCAACTGGATTCTGTGTTGCACTATACTTCATAACCTACTTGCTGACCTCAAAGATCAATGGTTAGAGCTGTATGAAGATGAACAAGTTGATTCACCTCCGACTATATCCAACACTTCTATTTCTCAATCAACTAGTATAAGGGCGAAAATCCTTCCAATAACACTCCAACATTTTTCAACGCAATTTTAATTTTTTTCTCTTTCTCTTCAAATTATCAATTTGCATGTATTATTCACTGAGAATGGTAAATTTTTTTGCATATTTTTTTGGTTTTTGAATTTGCTGTTAAAGTCTTATTTTTTTTTCTCTCTGTGTTTTCTTTCATCAACTCAACATGAAATCGCATATTTTCAGCAAACGCATATTTTTTCAGTCACTCAAAGGTTGGGAAAGAGTTGGAAGGGAAGATTAAGGGTTCCGAGGCATTTTAAATGAAGAAAAGGGTCTGGGAGAGGTTGAGAGGGGTGAAATGGGGATCAAAAGAGGATGGCATACAATGGGGCTGGGAGGATAGCGAAAGGCATGGGGAGGGAAGACAAGCATGTGTTGATAGAATTGAAAGGGATGTAGATTGGTGCAAACAGAGTGTGAAAATAGGAGGATGAACTCTGTTCTTCGGGCAAAGAACAGAGTTCACTTCCATAAAATATTAGCTGAAACATAGTTTTCAATTCTGTAAAAACAGTTGTAAGTAATAGAAAAAGTCACTGATTTTTTTTATATGTAATCCTTGCTTTACAAGGAGACTTTTGTGACGAAGCAGATTTTTGAATTACCTTTAAAAGAGGATGGCATACAATGGGGCTGGGAGGATAGCAAAAGGCATGGGGAGGGAAGACAAGCATGTGTTGATAGAAGTGAAAGGGATGGAGATTGGTGCAAACAGAATGTGAAAATAGGAGGATGAACTCTGTTCTTCGGGCAAAGAACAGAGTTCACTTCCATAAAATATTAGCTGAAACATAGTTCTCAATTCTGTAAAAACAGTTGTAAGTAATAGAGAAAGTCACTGATTTTTTTTATATGTAATCCTTGCTTTACGAGGAGACTTTTGTGACGAAGCAGATTATTGAGTTACCTTTTGAGATTTGGAATGTCTGGGAGGCATTATGAAACTGGCACATAACAAGAAAAAAGATTAAAAAGTAGAAGAAATAAGTAAAAAAGAATGTAAACATGCCTGGTCAAAATATTGAAAATGTTGGAGATTGGTGCAAACAGAATGTGAAAATAGGAGGATGAACTCTGTTCTTCGGGCGAAGAACAGAGTTCACTTCCATAAAATATTAGCTGAAACATAGTTTTCAATTCTGTAAAAACAGTTGTAAGTAATAGAAAAAGTCACTGATTTTTTTTCTATGTAATCCTTGCTTTACGAGGAGACTTTTGTGACAAAGCAGATTATTGAGTTACCTTTTGAGATTTGGAATGTCTGGGAGGCATTATGAAACTGGCACATAACAAGAAAAAAGATTAAAAAGTAGAAGAAATAAGTAAAAAAGAATGTAAACATGCCTGGTCAAAATATTGAAAATGTCAGGAAGGGGTGTGTGCCGAGGATTGATGGGTAGGTAGCGAGGAAGGTCAGTGTGTCACATGTGACAGGGATGGGGTAAGAAAGGAAGGGATGTTTTGTGGCCAAAATGTGGTTGTGAAAAAAAACGGGAAAAAAGTGCTGATTTGAGGTCATAACTGACACCCTTTTTTGAAATAAGTGACTTTTTTGCAAAATTTAAGTGCTGATTTGTAAGTGCTGATTTGGTTTGAAATCCGCACTTAATTTAAGTGCGGATTTGCCAGAACTGACACCCCCTATTTAATTTATTGGAGTTTAAAATATGAAGAAATTGGTCACGAGCGAATGCCTACACGAAAACAATTTATTTTACGGAGAAAACTTATTTTTACGGTCTGAAAAACTTATAAGTATCAAGTCAAGTCACTCAAGAACCTTGGGAAATTTTCCCTGAATTTTTACTATTTTTCTTATATTTTTAAATGAATTTTAAAGTTTTATAGAAATATTTACGTTTTCAAAAATTACTTAACTTTGATGAATTTTCACAGGGAAATTAGAGCTGCGCAGACTACGAAAATTAGTTTGGTATGTAAAGGGGAAGTAGCTCTATTATGTGTAATTTTTCTAGATTTTTTATTATGGTTTTAAGGTTCTAAATTGAGTCCGGAAGTCCGGAGGGACTCCGTACGGACTCCGCTTTGACTCCGTACAGACTCCGTACGGACTCCGTACGGGCTCCGGATTGACTCTGGAAGAGCTCAGGAGGGGAAAACTTAGGCACGTGACTAGGAATACTTAAGCGCTTCTCAAACTCGAAATTGAGGGGGGGAACACATCATACAGCTTAATCATTAACCACCACAGTCTCATTTTTTATTACTCACCAAATTAAAATAACTTGTAATACCCTTATAACATTATTATTTTTTACATAACATCTTAGAAATACAATTCAACAGTTTAAATAACACTTCATACAGGGTATCTTTAGAAAGGTCTTCGTCGCTGGGACTTGATTATTGCTGTCTCATAAAAATTCAAATTATTATAAAAACATAAAAGTCAATCTTTACAGATCTTTCACTGGTACACCTTAATTGTTGTTATCAGTATTTCTTTTATCAACAGCCACTTTCTTTAAATCGCAATAAGCGTTAATTATTTTAGAGTTTCATTATTTTATAAATCAGATCCAAGTAGATTGGTTAGCTTAGTGATTTAGAATTCCTATTTTGATATTTTTTTTTGTTGGAAGGACGGGGTTTTCGGCTAAATCCACATATCTCCTCCGGATTCTGCTTACAGCAAGGCGACTGTAAGAGTTTACCTTACCATAGTTGGCGCCCAACGTGGGGTTCGATTTCTCTAGCTTTCTTTAAAGACTTACTTGGATCAAGAACGTTCTTAGCCTGCAAGAGGCTTATTTTCTGGAACTCTAATTGGATTTTTGTTATTGGCCTGCAAGAGGCTTGTTATTTTATCGATTTTTAATGCTTTTCATTACTTATTGGGATGTCTTCTTCTGCTGTTGCTTCTGGATCTTCTAACCCTCTTACTCCCTCAGTTAGAATTGTTTCTTGGGATGGCCCAAAGTTTGATGGGGAGGAGGTTAAATGGTTCATTAGCAGGTATGAAGCTGCTGCTGCTGTTGATGGTGCTTCCCATGTGGATATGGTGAAGCAAGTTAGATTTTTTATTGCCGATAGGGAGGTGGAAAAAGAGGTTATTGCTATGCAGGCATTCAAGGACAAGGATTGGGTTAAGCTTTCTAAAGCTATGTTTGATAGATGGGGTGTTAGGTTTACTATGATGGACCTCAATAAAATTGTTGGAGACTGGCAAGCAAAAGGTGGTGTTTCTTCTATGGCTGACTTCAAAAAGCTCTGTGTTCAGTTTGATGAAGTGGTGGAATATCTCATACTGGTGGACGAGTTAGTGCATGAGAAAAGATTTGTTTTGGTCAGCATGCAGCAGGGATATTCGTATGGACGTCTTGAAGGATCTTTCAAGAAAAGATTTGATGAAGGAACTGCCTAATGGTGAGCAGAAACTGCCGGCTCTGGAGGTTATCAAGGACAACATTCAAGCCCATCTAAAGTTATTGGCGTTGGACAAATATCAAGAGTCATGCACTCAATATGTTAGCAAGGTTAGCGAAGTTTTGGCCGAAAATAACGATATTATGGTCAAAGCCCAGGAGGCCAAGAAGGCTCAAATGGGATTAACTGCTGCTAAAGTTGAGGGTAATGTGGATAATAAGATGGTCGATCACCTGGCCGATTTAACTAAACAATTAAAAATATTTGTTCAAGAAACCCAGAAGGCCAATAAGGCCCCAATCGCTTCTTTGTCGACGTCGACTTCTTATCAGTCTAGAGGTTATGAACGTCGAAATTATAATGGCAATAACAACGGTAACCGCTTCCCAGGCAATGGGAGAAATTGTGGGAATGGTGGTAGTAATTATAGAGGTGGCTATGATGAGCCAAAGGTGTGCTCCTATTGTAATAGGAGAGGGCACAGAGCAACAGTTTTTTTTGCTCTTTATAAGGATATGGATGCTGGGCGAGTTTTATTTGATGGTAAAGTTTATAAATTTCCTGATGGTTCGTTCATCAAGCTCAGTGATGGACAGTCTCCTTCTGATTGGTCAGAAGAAGTTTAACAGCTGAAAGGAGAGCCAGATTTGAAGAGGTGACGGATGAAGATGTTAATGCCAAGAGTGGCAAAAATGGTAATGGTAATGGTGGTAAAGCTGACAAGGGCAAGGAGAAAGAGGTCAGTAAAGCCACATTTTCTACTTCTTTTGGTGGTTTAGAGCTGGCGACGGTTTCCCAGGTGGAGGGTAGCTGTATGGCTGGCGAATACGATGTTAATGCTGCTAGAAGAGCAGCCGCTACTAAGGCGAAAAGTAGCATTCAGAGCCAATTGAGGGCTAATCCTGGCAAGGCCAATAACAAAGTGAACCCTTACTCTAAGGAAAAGATTTCTAGTGCTCAAACTGCCGCCAACAAATTGAACCCTTACTCTAAGGACGAATTATATAAAATGCAGAAGGGGATTGCTGATATGGGGCCCCCTAGTTATGGCAAGTTTGATTTAAATGGTGAGCCTATGCCAGAGGATGATTCGGATTCTGAGGAGGACGTACCGTTGGCGTCTCTACCCAGACCAAGTTTTAGCGGTCCCATCCCAATGGAGGGTGTAAGAAGGACTAGCGATGGATCAGGATTAGTGCAAGAAGCTGGTGACGGAGTTAGGGTTATAGAAAGTGAAGATGTTATAATGGGGGGTGAAGATGGCTCGGTTGGACCTCAAGAGGTACCCAGGGCCAAGGTTGTTAAATCAAAGGTCCAGTATGAGCGGCCAGTAGTTTCTGGTCAAGCTAATGCGATGGACGCAGTTTTGAATAGGGTGAATCAACTGCAGATTCCCTTATCTTTGGGGGAGTTATTTACGATTAGTCCGGCGCTTGCTGAAAAGCAAAAGAAGCATTTGACGAGGCGTCGGGTTTCCACTGGAGAGGTGGAATATATTTGTGAAAATGCTGAAAAGTTTGGGGAAGATGTAGATACACATTTTTCCGCTCCCCTGGGTTACCTGGTGGTAACTCTTAATGGTAAAGAAGTAAAGGCCTTGGTCGATTCAGGGTCTCAAATTAATTTAATTTCATTGGAGCAAGCGACGAGTATAGGCTTGCCAATTAAAAGTGGAACTGGGGGAAACCTCAGAGGTATTGGAGGGCATGCAACAGAGCTGATGGGTACAGCTGAGCATGTCAGGTTAGGCATTGGTGGATCTGTTGGTAAGGTTCACTTTTATGTGGCCAGAGGAGCAGTCAAAACTGTTCTTGGTGGTCCTTTTTTGATGGATTTTGAGGCCAGGATAGGGTATCAAGCTGGCATGGGGATTAGTTTGGAGATCACTGGTGAAGATATGCGGAGGTTACATATGCGGTTAGCGCCTCCTGGAGATGAAGGTTGGGAAACACGGCCAGGGATTACTACTCTGTGCCAGTGTTGTGTTTGCACCAAGAAGCGGCATATAAAACGGACGGCTTCTGGTGAATTATGTTTGTTGGAAAAGGATGGATGCCCTCATTTTTTGGGGTAGCAGGGGCTGATCGCTCAAATGTTGTAATCTCTCCTCAGGATGAGATCCCGGATTGCAATAGGTCAGCTCACTTGGAGATAATTCAAGTGGATTCTCAATTATTTTCTGTTAATATTACTTTGGAGTGCAAATACATTTTGGACTTTTCTATATGTTTATTGGATTTACCCGGTTTTTCTATTAAATTTAAAAACGGTGAAAAAGGCAAAATGGGCCAAATTAGGTTGGATAAAAATTGGAAGGGTATGTTTATGGACCTCCAGCAAGAGGGTAAACTGCGAAAATCTTATCAAAATCCGATTAAAAATCTCAGTATAATTAAAACTCAAAAAAATAATTTTTGTGAAAATTCAATCCCGGACCTCCAGCAAGAGGTTAAACTGCAATTATCTCCTTCTATTACGGACCTCCAGCAAGAGGGTAAACTGCAAAAATCTTATCAAAACCAAATTAAAAATCTCGGTATAATTAAAACACAAAAAAATAATTTTTGTGAAAATTTGTTTCCGGACCTCCAGCAAGAGGTTAAACTGCAATTATCTCCTTCTATTACGGACCTCCAGCAAGAGGGTAAACTGCGAAAATCTTATCAAAATCTGATTAAAAATCTCAGTATAATTAAAACTCAAAAAAATAATTTTTGTGAAAATTCAATTCCGGACCTCCAGCAAGAGGTTAAACTGCAATTATCACCTTCTATTTTGGACCTCCAGCAAGAGGATAAACTGCAAAAATCTCATCAAAACCAAATTAAAAATCTCGGTATAATTAAAACACAAAAAAATAATTTTTGTGAAAATTCTATTATGGACCTCCAGCAAGAGGGTAAACTGCAAATATCACATCAAAATCCGATAAAAAATCTCAGTATAATTAAAACTCAAAAAAATAATTTTTGTGAAAATTCAATTCCGGTCCTCCAGCAAGAGGGTAAACTGCCAACTTTCTTTACGGGTGATTTACTGTTGGATAAGGGAAGCAAAGGTGTTGGAAAATCTGTTTATAAATTAGACGAGGGAAAGGAGAAAAGGGTAAAATCTAAAAATGAAATAAAATATTTTTCTAATTTTTCTTATTCTGATTCTGGCGATGAAGAAGATTCATTTGATGAAAGTTTTAATGGCGATACAAAAGTAAATGATTTACCTCAAGCTTATTTAGATGTGGACGCAGCCAAATATAAGAAAGTAGCAAATAAAGTTCGACCTATTAATGAACCGCTACCTGCTGAATTAAATCCACCTTTGAGAAGACCAAGGTTATCAAGAGATCCTTATGAAAGTCCCTTGGTAAAGAATCCGCCTGAATTTTCTGAGACGTCAAGAATCACTTTTGAGAGACTGGGTGTTGTTAATTTTGGACCTGATGGTTGGTTGTCTGGAGAAGAGAAGAAGTTGTTGTTGGATGTGATGGTCAAGCGAGAGAAGGCCATTGCTTTTGTAGAAGAGGAGAGGGGTGTGTTGAAGCATTCCTATGGGGAGCCTTACAAGATTCCTGTGGTATGTCATGAACCGTGGCAGCAGAAACCGATTCCTATTCCGGCTGCATTAAAAGAAGCTTATATCGAAGTTGTCAGAGAACGGATACGCACTGGACTTTATGAGCAATCAACGTCAAGTTATTCTAGTCCTGTATTTTGTATCAAGAAACCGAATGGCAAGCTTAGAGTTGTTCATGATCTTAGGGAATTAAATAGGGTTACAATAAAGGATGCTGGGATACCGCCTAGTGCTGAGGAGTTTGTTGAAGCATTTGCAGGGAGAGTGTGCTATGGTTTGGGAGATATTATGGGTGGATATGATGAGAGAGAGTTACATCCGGACTCAAGGCCTCTCACTAAATTCGATACGCCACTTGGACGCTTACAGTTAACAAGATTACCTCAAGGAGCAACAAATTCGGTTGCAGTTTATCAAGCTCAGATGGCTTGGATCCTTCAAGATGAAATTCCACAATATTCTGGAATCTTTATAGATGATGGAGGAATTAAGGGACCAACAACCGACTATGATAACCAGGTGTTGGAAGAGAATCCCGGGATACGCAAATTCATTTGGGAGTTTTCAATTACTTTAGAAAGAATCTTGTTTCGAATTGAAGAGGCTGGTTTAACTATTTCAGGTTCAAAATTTTCATGTTGTGTGCCAGCTTTAGAAATATTAGGCCATGTGGTATGTAGAGAGGGTAGAATTATGTCCAAGAAGAAAGTTAACAAAATTCAGTCCTGGCCAAGACCCAAGAATACGACCGAAGTTAGAGGGTTTTTAGGCGTTTGCGTATATGTTAGAATGTTTATCAAGGACTTTTATTCATTGGCAGCTCCATTGAGACGGTTAACGAGAAAGGATGCAGACTGGGAGTGGGATGAAGAGTGTGAGAAGGCGTTTGTGAAGTTGAAGGAGGTTGTAGGGAAGGATTTAGTCCTGCACAAGTTGGATTATGGAAAAGATGCTGGTAGAATTTATTTAGCAGTTGATTCAAGTCAGGTTGCAGCTGGGGCGGTTCTGTCTCAGATGGATAAAGCTGGTTACATCAGGCCAGTTAGGTATGAATCTGTAGTATTTACTGAGGTCGAATCAAGATATTCTCAACCGAAATTGGAATTATGTGGTGTGGCAAAAATACTGAAGAAACTTCAGCATATTTTGTGGGGGCAACATTTTGAGTTGCAAGTGGATGCGAAATCGTTAATCCAGATGATTAATTCCCCAAGTTTACCGAATGCACCCATGACGAGATGGGTAGCTTTTATTCAAAATTTTTCATTTGATTTAGTTCATAAGCCTGGCAAGACATTTACTATGCCAGATGGTTTATCAAGGAGACCACCCACTGAAGAAGATTCAGACTCAGAAGAGTTCGATGAAGATATACCTATTATCAAAGCCAGCACTAAAGGAGCTGAAGACTTTCCATACCTCCCCCATGAGGTTAAACTGGCAGGACTATTGTGTTTAGATTATGATGATGATGACCTCCACCAAGAGGATAAACTGGAAAATAATTTTTATGTTAATAATGGAGTTGGAAAAGGTGTAGATAAATTCGGCAGAGAGGAGGTAGAAGAAGATGTGGTGTATGTAGAGGAAGATGGATTGGTAGTGTGGGATAGTAGTAAATTAAGGAATGGTGTATATGTTGGAGAATTAGAGAGTTTAAATAAAAAGGTGGATAAAGAGAAAGAGGTATTTTTGAATACGGTTTACAAAGGATCCAAAGGTTCAGAAGAAAAACGTCGACATAGCTCGATTAAAAATTTATTTAGGGGTCAACGATTATTGGCTCATTCATGTGCAGGTGATATTGGTGATAGAGAAGTCCCTATTGATGTTATATTAATCGATTTTCAAGATGAAGTCTGGGGTCAGACTGGTTTTTATTTTTTGTTAGTCAAATATTTGTTGACTTTAGAGAGGCCAGAAGATTGTGAAGACGATGAATGGGTGGCTATCAAGAGGAAGTCATCTACGTTTTACCTATCTGGTCGACGTTTAATGAGGAGGAGGTATCCAAATCCTCAAGTAGTTATAACTCAACAGAAGGGGCAAGAATTAGTTTTGAAATCACTGCATGAAGATCTCGGGCATAGAGGCGTTGGAGAAACGTTTAGAAGAATTTCTGATCGATTTTGGTGGCCTGGCATGAAGATGGCTGTTAAACAGTGGGTTTAGTCATGCGAAGAATGTCAAAGACAAAGTTATTTAAGGCCAAAAGAACCTGGACGCGCGACCGGTGAATATACGCTCTTTGGAAGAGTTAGTTTAGATGCCGTTCATATAAAAGAGGGACGGTATAAATATTTAATTGTGGCTAGAGATTATTTATCTGGTTGGGTAGAGGCAGCGCCTCTTATTAATTTAACTGCCAAAAATGTGGCAGAATTTTTTTTGAATAATTGGGTATATAGGTATGGGGTGATGAAGTTGGTGACGGTAGATGGAGGTCCTGAATTTGGGACAGAGTTTAAAGAGGCCGTATTGAAAGTTGGATCAAAGGTTAGGGTAGCAACCCCATATTATCCTGAAGCTGAAGGCATGGTTGAAAGAGGGCATCAAGTTATTAAGGATGCTTTAGTTAAAATGTGTGGGACAAGTGCCGAAAAGTGGAGGCACTATTTACCTTTAGTTTTATTTGCTGATCAAATCACTGCCAAAAGGACGACCGGATTTTCACCTTATGAACTTGTTTTTGGACAGAAAGCAGTTTTACCGGTTGATTTAGAAGCTGAATCATATCTTGGAGTTGACTGGGACACGGTCAAAACTACTGAAGAATTATTGTGTGCAAGAATGATGCAGCTAGAAAAGAAAGAAGAATATTTAGAAAAGGCATATTCGCGGATGATGAAGATCTGAAATCAATCAGTTAGATATTGGGATGAGCGGTTGGCACATCGATTAAGGAAACCTTTGAACCCAGGAGATATGGTCCTGGTGTATAATAGGAGTTTGGAAAGTCAGTGGGGAAAAATGTTTGCAGATAGGTGGAATGGACTGTATAAAATCAAGGAGCAAGTTTCCGGCGGTTCATATGTGCTAGAAGAGTTGGATGGAGTAGTATTGAAGAAGAGGGTAGCGGCCGATCAAGTGAAATGGTTCTATCCTAGAGGCACCAGGAGTGCCGAAGTCTTCCTCCGCAATGAGGATAAACTATGAAATTTCTTAAATTTTATTAACCTCCGCAATGAGGATAAACTATGAAACTTCTTAAATTTTATGGATCCTCCGCAATGAGGATAAACTATGATATCAATGAAACTTTATGGATTCCTCCGCAATGAGGATAAACTATGACATTTATGAAATTATATGGATGAACTCCGAAATGAGGATAAACTACAATTTTAATGACTTTTATTAAATTTATACCTCCGCAACGAGTATAAACTATCTTCTAATTTTTATCAAAAATACTTTACTATCATTACACTGCATATGGGCGATGAAACTGTGATGAAACTTAACGAAATTTAAAAAGACCTTCTTTGAAATTTTCAAAATTAAAAATTCTTAAAATATGGGTGAAGATAGTGTTGGAAAAATTTTAAAATTTATTGGAAGAAGTGTTCACAGGGGAACCTTCTTAATTTAATATTGGCAAGTGTGGGGGTAATTGATGGGCTGGCTGCTCTATACACAATTACCCCATAATGTTCGTTTCCAAAATTTTCCCTGTTTCTAGTTGAATCCTGGCTTTGTCTTTTAATTTTAGGAAGTCCACTAAGACTATAAACTGGAACGAATCAAGAGACACCGCTCTCAATGCCGGATTCAAGATTTTCTTATTTTGTTTTTGATTTTTTTTTTATGTTAGATTGTGATTTCTTTTCTTTAATATATATTATGAATTATTGTAAAGGTGATGCTCACTGGTGGTCTCTAATCATTTTTATAAATTGGAGGGAGCCCACCCAGTGATCATCATTATAAAAAAAATTATCTGCTAAAAACTTTCATTTATTTTCTTTTCTTTTCAATTTCTTAAAATTGTGTAACCACATCAAGTTGCACTTGGATGTGGGTATGATGTCGAGGGTACGGCTCATCAAATGGCCGGGGGGCATCTTTTAAAATTTTATTTTAAAAAAAAAAAAAAAAAAAAAAAATTATTATTACTTTTTTATTTTTCTTTTCACATTCGTTTATCTTTCTTTAAAAATTAAATTTTAACTTTTATTTCAAAACTATCTTTTCTAAAATCTTTTATTTTAAATTTAAAATAAAAATAAAATAAAATAAAATTAAAAAAAAAAAAATAATAATAATAATAATAATAAAAATAAATATAAAAATAAAATAAAAATAAATTAAATAATAAAAAAAAAAATAATAATAATAATAAAATAAAAATAATAAAAATAATAAAAATAATAAAATAAAAAATAAAAAATTAAAATTAAAATTAATTAATTAAATCAAAATTATTATTATATTTCTTAGTTTTATTTTTTTTTAGTTTTCATTCTTTTTAGTTTTATTCATTTAGTTTAGACAGGAAACAGGGTCTAGGGGAACTCAATACATATGGGATTTTACTTCAAGACATCTGTTAGTCCTCCAAGACTTTAAACTGGCTACTTTTCAAGACGTTCTTTAAGGTTTTTTTTACGTATTTTGGATCTTTTAGTCCTCCAAGACTTTAAACTGGCTACTGTTCAAGACTTTCTTTAAGGTTTTTTTATACGTATTTTGCATCTGTTAGTCCTCCAAGACTTTAAACTGGCTACTGTTCAAGACATTCTTTAAGGTTTTTTACACGTATTTTGGATCTGTTAGTCCTCCAAGACTTTAAACTGGCTACTGTTCAAGACTTTCCTTAAGGTTTTATACGAATTTTGGAGCTGTTAGTCCTCCAAGACTTTAAACTGGCTAATTTTCAAGACTTTCATTAAAGATTTTATATTGGAGCTGTTAGTCCTTCAAGACTTTAAACTGAATTTCAAGGATAATCAAGATTTTATGGATATTTTTGGAGACGGATTTCTTTTTATATAAATCAAAATGTTAGGTCCACCAAGACCTTAAACTGGAGTGTTATCAAATGTTAGGTCCACCAAGACCTTAAACTGGACTATTATCAAGTGTTGGGTCCACCATGACCTTAAACTGGATTTCTTATCGATTAAATGTTTGGTCCACCATGACTTTAAACTGGTAGTTCATTCATTGTTTAGTCCACTATGACTTTAAACTGGAAAATTAATATCTGCAGGATAATTCAACATTCATTGGACCACTATGGCCTTATACTGGATTACTTGTCGATCAAATGTTTGGTCCACTATGACATTAAACTGGATTATCAAATTTATTCAATCTTTGGTCAAGCCTAGGCCTTACTTAGGAATATATCAAGATATTTATGCACTTAAATGATCTTTGGTCCACCAAGACCATAAACTGGCAATCGATTATATGTTTGGTCCACCAAGACTTTAAACTGGAATGTCAATCTTGTTTGGATAACTCAATTCAATCTTTTAATTTATCACTGTCCACTAAGACTCTAAACTGGTTATTCAATTATTTCTGGAATTGGGTGCTGATAGCTTTAGGAGGTTAAAATTTTAGGTGGTGATGATGCTAAGGAAAGCATAATGGTTAATTAGGTGAAATTTGTGGCGCTTTAACATGGTCTAAAGTTAAAATTATTATTGGAAGCCTGGCAAAAGTATTTTATGGGCATGCTGTATAGCAAAGTTTGAAAATTGTGATGAAGGAATCAGAAGTTAGGATGGTAGTTGGATTTTAGGGAATGATTTTTTTTAGTGCCTCATAGTTAGGCCATTTTTTTTGGTGTGAAGCTTGGAGGACCTTATGACAAGATTGGAATCATAGAATTCGGCTCAGTGGGGGGCCCTATGAGGTTGGAATCAGGAGTATTCGGCTCATAGGAAGATCCACTCTCTCAATGCTGTGACAAGAAGGAAGACTGGTATATGGGAGTCTGAAGGGATTCAAACCTTGCTCTCAGTAGTGGAATCATCACCAGATTTATATTTATATTTTTTTATGTTATATCAAGCCAGAGAAGAAGAAAGAACGTTTTTATTATAAAGATTTAAAAGAAGACCAGCTAAAACAAATTTATCAAATTATTTTATTAGAAAAGATAATTCTTTTGGAATTGTTCAACCACTTATGCAAAGTTTTAAGAATGGGGACATTCTCGATTGGAGGGAGGATGTGGTAGCCTAAAGTTTAGTATGGCACCTAAGTATGTAAATGGAGTTATTACGGCGTGCAAGATTGGTGTTATTATTTTTTATAAAAGGGTTTTATTTAATTTATTGGAGTTTAAAATATGAAGAAATTGGTCACGAGCAAATGCCTACACGAAAACAATTTATTTTACAGAGAAAACTTATTTTTACGGTCTTAAAAACTTATAAGTATCAAGTCAAGTCACTCAAGAACCTTGGGAAATTTTCGCTGAATTTTTACTATTTTTCTTATATTTTTAAATGAATTTTAAAGTTTTATAGAAATATTTACGTTTTCAAAAATTACTTAACTTTGATGAATTTTCACAGGGAAATTAAAGCTGCGCAGACTACGAAAATTAGTTTGGTATGTAAAGGGGAAGTAGCTCTATTATGTGTAATTTTTCTAGATTTTTTATTATGGTTTTAAGGTTCTAAATTGAGTCCGGAAGTCCGGAGGGACTCCGTACGGACTCCGGACGGGCTCCGGATTGACTCTGGAAGAGCTCAGGAGGGGAAAACTTAGGCACGTGACTAGGAATACTTAAGCGCTTCTCAAACTCGAAATTGAGGGGGGGAACACATCATACAGCTTAATCATTAACCACCACAGTCTCATTTTTTATTACTCAACAAATTAAAATAACTTGTAATACCCTTATAACATTATTATTTTTTACATAACATCTTAGAAATACAATTCAACAGTTTAAATAACACTTCATACAGGGTATCTTTAGAAAGGTCTTCGTCCCTGGGACTTGATTATTGCTGTCTCATAAAAATTCAAATTATTATAAAAACATAAAAGTCAATCTTTACAGATCTTTCACTGGTACACCTTAATTGTTGTTATCAGTATTTCTTTTATCAACAGCCACTTTCTTTAAATCGCAATAAGCGTTAATTATTTTAGAGTTTCATTATTTTATAAATCAGATCCAAGTAGATTGGTTAGCTTAGTGATTTAGAATTCCTATTTTGATATTTTTTTTTTGTTGGAAGGACGGGGTTTTCGGCTAAATCCACATATCTCCTCCGGATTCTGCTTACAGCAAGGCGACTGTAAGAGTTTACCTTACCATAGTAGGAATGATCCTTGGGTCTGCTCTTATTGTAGCAGGAAGGGACACAAGTTCAATGATTTTTGGGTAACAAATAGAGATGTGTCTGAAGGGAAGGTGGAATTTGTTGGGAAAGTTTTCAAGTTCCCTGATTGTTCTTTTGTGAAGCCTAATAATTGTCAGGCTCCAGTGGACTTGATGAGGACGAGACATTATCTCAACTCAAGAAGGCCAAGATTCAAAGAGTTGCCTAATGATTCTTCTTCTTCTGGTAAAGGTGGAGATGATGGGAAGGGAAAGGGAAAGGAGGCTAATAGAGAATCATTTACATCTTCCTTTGGTGGTTTGGAGTTGTATTCTTGTGGTAGAAATCCAAGTGGGGAATGCTTGGCTGGTGTTAATTATGTGGAAGCAGGAAAGGTGTGAAGGCCTAAGAGTAGTTCTCAGGCCCAAACAAAGCCTAAGTTTTTAATTGTGGACCCTAAGCTTAGTGAATCTAGAAACCAGTACAGCAAAGAGGAGCTGTACAAGATGCAGAAGGGTATAGCTGATATAGGCACCCCTATTTTTGGAGCATGGCACATGAATGGTAAGCCAATGCCAATGGATGTTGATTCTGACTCTGAGGAGGATGTCCCTTTGGCTTCATTGCCAAAGCCTGCTGGAGTTAGATGTTCTGGTGAGGGATCTGGTTTTATTCCTGTTGATGGTAAATCTTTTGGTGTTTCTGGTTCTCAGGAAATTTCTAGGACCAAGGTAGTGAAGTAGAAGGCTCAATTTGAGAGGCAAGTGGTTTCTGGCCAAGTTAATGCTATGGACTCTGTCCTGGAAAAAATGAATCAGGGTCAGGTTTCCCTTACTTATGGGGAATTGTATGCTATCAGTCCTGGGTTGGCTGATAGACAGAAATAGTTGTTGACCAGGAGAAGGGTTTCTTCTGGGGAGGTGGAATACATTTTTCATTCTGCTGAGAAGTTTGGAGAGGGGTTAGAAACTGATTTTTCTGCACCTCTGGGTTATATCAATGTCACTCTGAATGGAAGGGAGGCTAGGGCATTGGTGGATTCAGGCTCTCGGATTAACCAGATTTCTTTGTTTGAGGCTACCCATCTGGGCCTCCCCATCAAGTCATAAATTGGTGGCCATGTCACTGAATTGATTGGGACAGCTGAGTTTGTGAAGCTGGATGTTGGTGGAGCCTCAGGGAAGGTTCATTTTTACATAGATAAAGGTAATGTAAAAGCTGTTTTGGGTGGACCATTCTTGATAGATTTCAAGGCAAGAATTGGTTATCAGTTTGATGTGGGAATCAGTTTGGAGTTGACTGGTGAGGATGAAAGGAGACTTCACATGAGTTTGTCATCTCTGGGAGATGATGGTTGGGAGACCACACCTGGTTTGTCTTCAATGTCCCAGTGCATGGACTGTTGTAGGAGAAGAAGAGAAGTGGGTGCTGCCTCCCATTTTTTGGAGTGTGGCTCAGTCTCTAGTGAGAGTCTGTCTTTTTTAGAGTGATAAGGGCTGATCATCCTAGTTCTACAACCTCTCTCCAAGATGAGGAAATCCCAGGTTGTAGTAGGTCAGCTCACTTGGAGATATACCAAGTGGATTTTCAACTTTCTCTTTTTAATGTTTCTCTTCTCTGAAAATATTCTTCAAGTTTTTTATCAAGTATCTGTTCTCTCTCAAGATTCTCAATTATTTTTAATTCAAGTTCAAAAAAGAAGATTGGTTATATATCTTTATTGAAAGATATGCAGAAAATCCTTGGAGTGGTGAGATTGGGGTGTAAAAGTAAGTCCTTTCAATCAAAAGTAAGAAGTTTTGGTCCTCCAGCATGAGGTTAAACTTCAAAAAATTTTGAAGAATGAAGATTAGCAAGATCAATTTTTAGGCCTCCAGCATGAGGTTAAGCTGCACAAAATTGTGAAGAAAGAAAATCATCAAGATCATATTTTGGGCCTCCAGCATGAGGTTAAACTACACAAAATTTTGAAGAAAGAAGATCATCAAGATCAGTTTTTGAGCCTCCAGAATGAGGATAAGCTGCAAAATTTTAGAAGATGGGATTCAGCTGATGAATCAAGTTATAAATATTTAGAAGATAGAAGTGAGGATGAAGATGTGGAATTGTGGAAGAGTTTAGGAGTGGTGAGATAGGGGTCTAAAAGTAATTTCTTCCGATGGTGCACTGCTAGGGTTTCTTCTACACCTTTCAAAAACATTACCTTGGCCACACATGTGAGAAATGGGGAAACCCTTGGTTTTTGTTCCAGGTCTGGTGGTGAAGATGTCCTGAAGATCCCTCAAGTTGAAGGCGGAGCTGAAAATTATGGGAAGGTAGCTCAGAAGATTAGGACTTTCAATAAGCCTATACCTGTAGGTTTGAATCCTCCTTTGAAGAGACCTCCTTTGTCAAGAGATCCGTACTGTACTCCTCTGGTAAAGAATCCTCCTGATTTTGTGGAAACTTCTAAGGTGACTGTGGAAAGGTTGAAAGTTGTAAATTTTGGTCCTGATGGTTGGTTGTCTGATGAGGAGAAGAAGTTGTTTTTGCATGTAATTGTGCTGAGGGAGAAAGTGGTGGCATTCATTGAAGAGGAAAGGGGTGTGTTGAAAAACTCTTATGGGGAACCTTACTTGATTCCTGTGGTTTGTCATGAACCTTGGAAAATCAAACATATTCCAATTCTAGCTGCTATCAGGGATGATTTTGTGGAGATTTTTAGGGAAAGAGTCATGACTTGATTGTACAAAAAATTAATATCTAGCTACTCAAGTCCAGTTTTCTGTGTAACAAAGCTGAATGGGAAGCTGAGGGTGGTGCATAATCTTAGAGCCTTGAATAGAGTCACTATCAAAGATGCTGGGATGCTTCCAAGTGCAGAGGACTTTGTGGAAGCTTTTTCTGGAAGGGTGTGTTATGGTTTGGGGATATTATGGATGGTTATGATAAAAGGGAACTTCACAAAGATTCACGGCCACTTACAAAATTTGAGACTACTCTGGGAAGATTTCAGCTCACTAGGTTGCCTCAAGGAGCAACTAATTCAGTAGCAGTATATCAAGCACAAATGGCTTGGATTTTACAGAATGAGGTACTTTATCATTCTGGTATTTTTATTGATGATGGTGGAGTTAAAGGACCTTCCACTGATTATGGAAATGAGGTGCTGAAGGAGAACCCAGGTATAAGGAGATTTGGTTGGAATATGCAATTACTCTAGAGAGAGTATTTTTTTGGATTGAAGAATCTGGTTTGACCATTTCTGGGTCAAAGTTTTGTTGTTGTGTTCCTGATTTGGAAATTCTGGGTCATGTGATATGAAAAGAGGGAAGGATTATTGAAAAGAAAAAAGTTAATAAAATTCAGTCATGGCCAAGGCCTAAAAATACTACTAAAATCAGGGGATTTTTGGGGGTTTTTGTGTATGTCAGAATTTTCATTAAAGATTTTTCTTTGTTGGCTTCACTTTTAAGGAGATTGACCATGAAAGATGCAGAGTGGGAATAGTCTGAAAAGTGTGAAGAGGCTTTTCAGAATTTGAAGAAGGTGGTGGGTGAAGATATTATTCTTCACAAGTTGGATTATGGTGTGGGAGCTGGAAAAATTTATTTGGCGGTGGACTCAAGTTATATTTCTTCTGGTGCTATTTTGTCTCAGGAAGATAAATTGGGAGGGTCAGGCCAGTAAGGTATGAGTCCATGGTATTTAATGAGGTTGAATCACCACACAATATTGGGGGTGGACTTGCTAGCAAGTCTGCAACCTTGGAACCAAACTCATCCCAGTTTGAACACACATTGAGCTATTGACAAAGGAACCATACAATCAGGGATGAACACCATTCAGCCAAAAAGTTTTATTTGGTTGTTCAAGTAGAGTTCAGTATGGGTTCAGTATAAGTTCAGTCTGAGTTCCATCTGAATTCCATCTGAGTTCAGGTTGGGGACTTGCTAGCAAGTCCACCCCCTATATTGTTTAGTGAATCTAGATATTCTCAACCTAAGTTGGAATTGTGTGGTGTATAAAATTTTTTGAAGAAGCTGCACACTGTGTTGTGGAAGAAGAATTTTGAGCTGCATGTGGATGCTAAATCTCCGGTTCAAATGATCAACACACCTAGTCTTCTAAATTCCCAAATGACTAGGTGGGTGGCATATATTCAGCATTTTTCTTTTGAACTGTTACACAAACCTGGAAAAACTTTTATGATGCCTGATGGATTATCAAGGAGACCATAAACAGATGAAGATTCAGACTCTGAAGAATTTGACAAATATGTCTTAGTTTTTAGGGCCAGCACAAAGGGTTCTAAAGATTTTTCTCACCTTACACATGAGGCTAAAATGGAAGATTGTTCTCACCTCCCCCAAGTGGCTAAACTGGGTGGTTCTGATCTTGATTCTAGTGATAGAGATGTTTTTGTGGATGAAGATGGGGCTGTTGTTTGGGATGGCTCAAATTTATAAAATGGTGTTTTTGTTAGTGAACATGATTCTCTTAAGATTCAGTGGAAGGAAAAGGATGTGCCAAGATTTAGGGATTGATGTCCTGGTTGGGCCAGGGAAGTGTCTCATGTGCACACTGGTGATTTTGATGACAGGATTGTACCCTTGGATGTTGTTTTGTTGGATTTTGAAGATGAGACCTGGGGTCAGACAGGGTTTTATTTTATTATGGTTGAATATCTGTTAACCTTGGAGAGGCCAGATATTTGTGATGATGGTACTTGGCTGGAAATCAAGAAGAAAAGTCCTGGCTTCTATGTGTCAGGAAGGAGGTTGATGAGGAGGAGAAATCCAAATTCTCAAGTAGTAGTGACTCAGAAGAAGGGTCAAGAGTTGGTGTTGAAGTCTTTACATGAAGAACTTGGTCATAGAGGCTTTGGGGAGACTTATAGAAGAGTAGCAGATAGATTGTGGTGGCAATGTATGAAGTTGGTGGTGCAGGGTTGGGTTCAATCTTGCAAATAATGTCAAAGAAGAAGTTACTTGAAACCTAAAGAGGTTGGCTGTGCTACTGGTGAATCAACTGTTTTTGGAAGATTCCGTCTGAATTCTGTTCATATCAAAGAGGGTAGGTATAAATACTTGATTTTATCCAGTGATGACTTTTCTGGCTGGGTTGAGGCAGTGCCTCTGGCTAATTTGACTACCAAAAATGTGGAAGAATTTTTGAAGAAGGACTTGGTGTTTAGATATGGGTTGATGAAGCTGGTTACTGTAGATGGTGGGCCAGAGTTTGGAGCTGAATTCAAATAAGCTGTGGCAAGTATTGGTTCTAAAGTCAGGGTGGCTACACCTTATTATCCTGAAGCTGAAGGCATGGTTGAAAGAGGCCATCAAGTTATCAAGAATTATGTGGTGAAGATGTGTGGAGATAGTGCTGAAAAGTGGAGGAATTATTTACCATTGGTGTTATTTGCTGATAGGGTCACTGTGAAAAGGACAACTGGCTATTCCCCTTATGAATCAATGTTTGGAAAGAAAGCTGTTCTACCAGTGGATTAGGAAGCCATCTCTTATCTTGGAATTGATTGGGATGATGTGTGCTCAACAGAATATTTGCTCTGTGCCAGGATGCAATAGTTGGAATGTAGAGAGGAATGTCAAGAGAAGGCATACTCTAGGATGATGAAGATAAGAAGTCATTCAGTCAGATACTGGGACAAGAAGTTGGCTCACAGACTCAGGAATCCCTTGAAACTTGGTTCTTTGGTTTTGGTGTATAATAGAAGTTTGGAGAGTCAGTGGGGAGAAATTTTTGGTGACAGATGGAATGGACCTTACAGAGTCAGATCTCAGGTGTCTGTAGGTTCTTATGTTTTGAAGGAGTTAGATGATGCAGTCTTAAAGAAGAGAGTGGCTGCTGATCAGGTGAAGAGATTTTACCCAAGAGGCACTAGAATTGAAGAAGATTGACTCTGTAATGAGGATAAACTATGGACCATTCTTTAATTTTGAATTTTGGTGATTCTGTGCATCTGTTTTGTTGGAAACTTATTTGTTAGAAGGTACCCATGTGTGGGGCTTCTAGATTTGGTCTTGGCAAGTGTGGGGGTAACTGATGAGCTGGATGCTCTGTAGAACAGTCACCCCAGATTGTTGGTTTTCCAACCCCTTCTCTTAAATTGGTTGAACCCTAGTATTGGTTTCTCTTCACAGGTTTTATTCCTCTATGAATTTAAACTGGAAATTCCTTTGGTATTCAAGTGCTGGACTCTTCACGCTTACTGGTTTTTGGTTTATTGTGTTGGATGTTGTGTTTTGTTAGAAGGTATCCAGGGGGGGCATCTAGATTTTATTTTGGCAGGTTTGGTGGTAACTTATGAGCTGGCTGCTCTTTAGAAAAGTTACCCCATAATGTCTGTTTCAAGTATTTGTTTGTCCTAGTTGAATTCTAGTTCTAGTTTTGGTTATTCAGGTTTCAAGTCCTCTATGACTTTAAACTGGTTTGGGACTGGCTTCTTTGGTCTATTTGTATAGGTGGTGGATCAATGGTAGTTTCCCATAATTTTCACTCATTTGAGGGTGCCCACCCAGTGATCATTTCCTTGGACTGGAATTTCTATGGAGCTGGATTTTTTCTTTTTTCTTTCTTTAATTTTTGTGTCTATGGTTGTGTTAGATAGTACACAACGCAATATAGGGGGTGGACTTGCTAGCAAGTCCTCAACCTGAACTCATACTGAACCCATACTAAACTTTACTTGAACACCCACCTAAAACTGTTCTGCTGAGTTGTGTTCATCCGTGATTTTATGGTTCCTTAATCAATAGCTCAATCTGTGTTCAGTCTGTGGTGAGTTTGGGTCCAAGGTTGCGGACTTGCTAGCAAGTCGGCCCCCCACATTGTGTGGTGGTAGTTTTAGATTTTTTTCTGTTTTTTCGTTAAATTTTTTATAAGGGTTATTAGGATATAAAGAGTTAAAAATCACGAAATTATGGTGTCACCACATCAAGGTTACCTGAATGTGGGCAAGCATTGGTGGGGAAAGGTACATCAATTGGCCGGGCAATGCTATTTTCTTATCCATCTTTATTTTGATTTTTTATTATTTTCTTTAATTTATTATTTATTTCAAATCATTTAAAAATTATTTAAAGGTGTATCCATATCAAGGTGCATTTGAATGTGGGTAAGGTATCATGGGATCAGCTCATCGATTGGCTGGGGATACCATTTGTAATTATTATTTATTTCATCTTATTATAATTCATTTCATTTTAATTTCTCAGCTCTCATATTTTTTTGGGCAATTTTGTTTAATTATTTTAAAGTTTTTTTTAGTATGTTAGTATTTTAGTAGTTAAAAATTAAAAAATTAAAAAAATAAAAATTAAAATTAAAATTAAAATAAAAATAAAAATAAAAATAAAAATAAAAATAAAAATAAAAATAAAAATAAAAATAAAAATAAAAATAAAAATAAAAATAAAAATAAAAATAAAAATAAAAATAAAAATAAAAATAAAAATAAAAATAAAAATAAAAATAAAAATAAAAATAAAAATAAAAATAAAAATAAAAATAAAAATAAAAATAAAAATAAAAATAAAAATAAAAATAAAAATAAAAATAAAAATAAAAATAAAAATAAAAATAAAAATAAAAATAAAAATAAAAATAAAAATAAAAATAAAAATAAAAATAAAAATAAAAATAAAAATAAAAATAAAAATAAAAATAAAAATAAAAATAAAAATAAAAATAAAAATAAAAATAAAAATAAAAATAAAAATAAAAATAAAAATAAAAATAAAAATAAAAATAAAAATAAAAATAAAAATAAAAATAAAAATAAAAATAAAAATAAAAATAAAAATAAAAATAAAAATAAAAATAAAAATAAAAATAAAAATAAAAATAAAAATAAAAATAAAAATAAAAATAAAAATAAAAATAAAAATAAAAATAAAAATAAAAATAAAAATAAAAATAAAAATAAAAATAAAAATAAAAATAAAAATAAAACATTTTTTATTATTATTATATCTTCTAGTTATTTTTATTGTCTTTATTTAGTGAATTATTAATTTCTTTTTTTTATTTAATGATGGGATGAAGTAGGTTCTGGTGGTTGTTCAGGATTGTGTTGGTGTTTTTGCTTTTTGTTAGGATTGAAGGTAGAACTGTGTCCTTTGTAGTGTAGATGGCTGGAAAGAGTATATGGATTATACTGTTCAGACACCAGATTAGAAGGTAAATTTTTTTTGAGAAGTTGAAGAAGTGGGGATAGAGTGCTGGAAGGTGTTCTTGATTATTCTAGACATCTTCCAGTGGTCATCAAGTACCTGTTTCCTCAGATTTTTTTCAAATTCATTCAATGGACCATGGAGGGAAAAGGCCTTAAGCATGTTTGAATACATCATGCTTAGGGGTTGTTTCATGTCGGCATAATCCAGTTTTAAGGTAGTTTCTAAAGGTTGGCCAATCCCAATTGCAGTTTCAGGAGGCGGGGTTCAAACTAAACATAATAATTGGATCAGTAATTGTTCTCTGTTGAAGAAATTGGAATTATTAAATTGGTACTTTCAGATTGGGAGCTCATCAAATTTGTATGCGGCTGGAATCTGGACTGTTGAAAAATGTTGAATGGAGGTTGAAGGAGGATCCACCAGATGGAGGTATGAGTTTTCACAATCATGCTTTAAATGGGTGTGAGAAAATAAATTAGAAGAAGGAAGTTCCTGTGGCCTGGTTGGAGAATCATGGCTGCTGTTGTTGTTGTTAATATTATTGCTTGGTGCAGGTTGGTTAGATACTTGTGGAGGACTGCCAGGTTGGTTGTAGGAAGGACCAGGAGAAGGTGACCTTGAGCATAGTGTGATTTGCTAGATGAAGATCTGGAAGAAATGGAACTATCAGAGGAGAGGTGTAGTTAGTTCTTCTTGGTTGAGCAGGAGATTTTTATTTGGGAGAAGTGTTTGGCGCTCTGGTGTTTTCTGGAGGTCCTCTGGAAGGCCTTCTAGAGATTTTGGAATTTTTGGCATTTTCTGATGAAGAAATTGTTGTTGTGCGCATTGATCTGGGAGCACTAGGAGGTTGTTGCGTAGATTTGTTGGCGTTTTCTGGTGGATTCTTGCTGAATTCTGGCTGAATTTGGGAGTTTTGAGCCTGATTTTTGCTTTCTAGAAAGGTGGGTGGGATGCCTGGACACTGTCCAGAAGCCTGACAGCTTATTATGAAGCTTCTTTTGCTTAATATGCTGAGATAAAGGCAGTTTCTTGGGATGATAAAACAGGTCTTTTAAAGAGTGTTTTGGGAATGGAATGGTGTGATCTTCTGGAAGGACCAGAAGATAAAAAAGAGGAAGCAGGACCAAGTTCTGGTGACTTGGTAGGAGATCTATAGATATATTTGTGTGAAGGTGAAGGTGGTGGTATTGGATAATTAGGATCTCTATCACATTTTTTCTTTTTGGAGTTTAAGTATCACAGGCGCTGTTGTAGAATTTGGCTTGAGGAGTTTGAAGAGTGAAGGTTCAAGGTCTGCACATGTGGATACACTGGTTGCAAGTATATTCTTTGGGAGTAGTGAAACAAGGAAGGTCCAATGGGTCAAAATCTGGAGATCCAGCCATTATCTATGATGAGACAACAATGAAGAGAAAAGAGATGAAAGAAAATTTTTTATCAGTGATGGGTAGATGATGAAGAGAGAGTGAAAGTTCAGTAGGTTGACTGCAGAGCATTGTGCATGGAGTTGGCTCTGCCTTTTTTATGCATAGTGTTGGAAGTCAGTCAAGACTCTAAACTGAACACTTTCTCAGTCCATCAAGACTTTAAACTGATAAATGGTATAGTCTTCCAAGACTATAAACTGAGGATGGTTTGATGGTTGAGTCCTTCAGGACTATAAACTGATAATGTGATGTTGGTGTGATTTTGGCAGAGGGCATCCAAAGGGGGAGTCTCTGAATTTAGCTAAGGCAAGTGTGGGGGTAACTGATGAGCTGGCTGCTCTGTAGAACAGTTACCCCAGAATGTTAGTTTGTTTCTTTGGTCTTTAATGTTTTGATCTCTTGTTCTGTCTTTATGATTTAGGTTTTGAGTCCCCCAAGACTATAAAATGAGGGCTGTTAGTCCCCCAAGACTTAAAACTGAGGATTAGTCTCCCAAGACTGTAAACTGAGGAATTTTTTTATGATTTACTACATTCAAGGAAGTCTGGAGAGTGGTCAAGAATTTCATTTCTAAGTCAAAAAATTTTAATCAAGATTCAAGTGGCAGAAGAGAATCAAGAGATGTAACAAAGTGTTCAGCATTAGCTTTTAACCGGTGGATGAGGTTCTTCCTTTTCTCAAGGTCCTTTGGATTTCTAGAAGGAGTGAATTGGAAGTAGTTTAGAATGAGATGTTTTTGTTGAGAAGAGTGTTGTTGGAATTTTTCCTTGATGGTGGGAAACTGATTGGGTGGTGGTGTTTCAATGGTTCCCACATTGGCATCATCACTGTCTTGATGGGAATGAACTGGAAATTCATCAGCTTAAATTTCAGTATGGAGAAGTATTGGTTTTACCATCAGATGTAACAGGTATGGTAGAGCTAGTGGTTGTAGTGGTGTTGGCACTCTTCTTTGAAGGGTGTAGTTTGTTGACTAGTCTGGGGATCAGGATGGATGGCCTGGATCTTTTGGTGCTGGTAGAAGATGGACCAGGTTGAGGTGGAGGAGAAGCTGTTGAAGATGACAATAGATCAGGTCTGAAACAAGTCTTCTTTCTGGATTGGAAGACATCACAGGAGGTTCTGTATGGATGAGCTGGAGGTGTGATGGTGCAGATTAGATTGTTGTCAATGCAGTATTGGCAAGGGCCCATGTCAGAGGAAGATTATGAAAGAAAGCTGAACATTGTGGTTGTGATGAAGGAGAATGTGGACATTCTCAATTTGAGGGAGGATGTGGTCTTCCAACATTGGTGGAGCCCTTTGTTGGTCTGTTTGGCGTTGTTTTGGTATGTCTTAATTGGCATTGTTTGAATAATGGAGTGTTATTCTGGTTTTATTCAGTGAATATTGGGACTACCAGTATGTGGGTACTACCATTAGATAGCCCCAGTTTTTCTCTAAATTTTTGTCTTGAGGAAATTTTTCATATTTTAAGTTTTAAGGGGTCATTTCCTCATGTTTCATTCTTAAATGATAGCTGTTTAATTTTGTTTTTCATGTTTTACAGGCTAACCTTAAGTCTTAGGGTTAAGTGCTTAGTACTATTAGGCAGAGTTAATTTTTCTCTATATTTTATTTCCCAATGTTGTTATAGCATAATTTTGTGTTTCAAGGGTTTTAGTATTTATGGTGGATTTTTCTAAGTATTTTGGGTATTTTTGGAGGTTTTTGGTGGTTCTCTGGCCTCAGGGTGGTCCATCCACCTCAGGTGGGCCTTCCGACATTAGGGGGACTGCCTGCCTTAGTGCTAGAAGGCTGGGTAGTGTTTCTAGAGGGGTTTTATGCAATTTGGATGTCAAAGCGCCAAATTTGTTGGTGTGCATGTGATTTTTAGATAGTGGTCTGTGTGTAGATACTGAATAAGACAGTTTGGGGCAACTTTAATTATCATACAACCATCTGGAGGTAATATCATTGTTTTCTCACTCAGTTTTCATTGTTTTTTTTCCACAATTGGCTGTTTTTGTTGCAAGGTTAGTTCTTCATTTAACTCAAATTTGGCAACTGGTCTCTGTGGGGTAGCTTTGCAACCGGCATCAAGTATTATTGCTGTTTTCTGTGAAACAAGTGCACAGTGTTTTGTTTTTCTGGTGTGGATCTTTCTGCATTTCAGGTTTCTGGCTCTTTTGTTCTCAGTGGTCTGCTATTGGCTACTGTTTTGACTTGTTAAGAAGTCAAGAAGTGTGTTTGAAGGGGTATAGTAACAGTCTCTAATTTGCTGTAGCAAATAAATCTCACCTGGTATTTCTCAAAGGGAAAGGGGTTTTTCTCTCCAGTTTTACTCCAACTCCCTTGTTCAAGGCCTATAGCTAGTACTATAGAATTGTCTACACCACAGTGAGTAAAGAGAAAGGAAAGTGCATACCAGACTATAAGGTAAAAGTATGATATGTACTTGCAGAAGCCATGACTAGCACTAGAGACATATAATGGACTAGGGAGAAGTCTCAAGCAAGGGTATGAGTTTCATACTTAGATTTGATGGCTCTCAAATGTAAGCTAGACACATTCATTTCTGATAGATCCAGTATGAAAGGTAGCTCTAGAAGAACAGAAATTGTTGAGTGGTTAAGTATGCAGCATTTGATAATAGGAAAAGAAAAGTATGACTCAAGGAAGGGGATGGTAATTACTTAGTGTAGAGGGTCTCACTATTAGTGGATACTCACACAGCAAGAAAATGTTGTTATAATAAGTATAGAAGGTGGTACAGTACTTATTATGTAGTTAAAAATCTCAACAAGTATAGGGTATGTACAGATATGTAAAGTATCACACCCTAATAGTAGTCTTGAATTTTTTTTCAAGAACAATTAGAACCAGACTTGTGCTAACAATTTTACTTAGATTATTGAGATACTTAGTTGCCATTTGATATTCTTCTATTAGTGCTGAACTTGAGCAGGAGAGCCAGTAGGGAAAGGAAGCATAGGAGAAGAGTGCTTGACATACAGGGTATATAAAGAGATCTCAGTCTTAAAACAGAGGATGTAAGATAGATACTTAGAGCAATAATTGATTGATAGAGAACAGATTTATATATAAATTAATATTTATAACATATTAGAGATAAAAGATATGTAGATATATATTTTATTTTTTGTGCATAATAGGTGTACATACCAGAAGTAACACTGTAGAGTTATTTTATTTCTACATTAAGGATAGTATTAGATAGAGATCTTCAGGGAGAGAATGTGACTTAGAAGGGATCTAGCCAACAGATATATTGCTTGTTTTAAAAATACACTTACCTCTTTATTTAAAAGATCTCTAAGCCATTCTACTCTTTCCTTCTCTCTCTCTATATATATATATATAATGTCAGGCTGAAGAACTAATAAGTGCTAAGAAAGATTTTTGTCTAGAATATTTATGGTCCAGTATGAATTGTAGTTGTCCACCAATCCAATTTAAAGTAAAATATTATATCAACTCAAATATAAGTAAACTTTATATCAAATAATCTCACTAATGTAAATATAAAAGGCACTTATAATTTGACAGAAAAATAGAATAGAAATTATATTTAAAAGGCTAATTATTGAAACCAGATAACTATATTATATATAATAAGATTGTGTTGTGTATTTTATAAAATAATTGAATTGAATGACTAAATATCCACCAAAATCCCTGGAGTGCATTCCCCTTATTCCCAGACCCATTACACTTCTATCCCCAGCCATTACAGCACTTTGAGGGTGCTCATCTCCCCATGGTGTCCACTTCAAGCAGTTTCACAGGCTCAGTCACCAAGAAAACTTCCTCCTCACAAAAGAAGATACCAGTACACATCATTATAACCCCAAAAGAAGTAATAAACCCCAAAAAAGAATGTCTGGTGCCCAAAGCACTGATTGTGTATGACTACAAGTAAAAGAACCAATTAAAAATAACCCATAAAGGAACCAAATAAAAGTCTCATTAAAGAATAACCATAAAAATTAATAATGGAACCAATATAACTAATTTCCCACACAAAGAATACCATTCCCATGCCCAACCATTGACCCAATAATCAGATCCAGAGACTAGAGGAGGTGTGGTAAGTGCAGGGGGTTTTCCCATAGCCCTTTACAGGTGGTTGGAAGCGTGAATTCTTGATCTTTTAGGTGTATATATGCATTTGAGGCATGATTGAGACCTTTTGGGTGCATATCTTGAGGTAATTGATACTGTCTGTGCATATAATAATGTTTTATGATGTCACCATGTAATTAATACACTTATTAAGTGAAATCCACTTAATTCTTCATTGATCACATAAGGGATAATCACATGTAAGGTAATCATTTAGGCCAAAATGACTAATTATGTTAATAATGCATATTAACATATGGGATTTATCCAGGAAGCATACTACCACTACAAAATAACCAATTTTAAGTGACAAAACCTTAATATTGAAAAGTCATATTTTAAGACTTTTGAATAGCCTAATATATTTTTCTGATAGGGGGAATTTAACTGTCCAAGCGTATTTTTGACACCTTAAAAAATGTGCATATACCCAGCTTTTAGTATGAATTTGTAGCACATTTTGCTAGAAATTCATAATAAAGTACAATAAACAAGTTAAGACCACTTAATAAGTTATATTACCATAACCTTACTTATTGGGCTTACACTATACCTAAAATTAAGTACTTAAGACTTAATAAAAGTACTTTTTTGACCTTTCTAGGGTGTTTTATTATATTATATTGGAGCATTAAAGTTAATTACTCCAGGTATCATTTACTGTTACTTTTCCACATGTCTTAGACATGTGTTCAACATCTTTTAATGCTCCATTTACTCAGTCCTGGGGGAACCAAGGCTGACAAGGGCCACATGATTGATGATAGTTTGAAGGGCAATATGAGCAATGAGAGAAAAAAAAGAAGAAGTAGGACAAGAGGAGTATTAATGAGTCCTCCAGTTTGAATGAGAAAGATATGAAATTGCTGCAGGATCAAATAAAGCAGAAAAAAAAATTAATTTTTTGAATATTATATTTAATTTTTAATATTTTATTTTATTCTATTTTTAATTATCTATTTTATTTTTTTAGCAAGACAAAAAACTTCTAAATTTTCTTGATGACTCTTTTTCTTTTCTTTTCTGCTTTCACTTAATTCTAAATGAATTTCCTCCTTATTTGCAACTGGTAATGCACTAAGTGCCCATAACCTGTAATTTCCTGTGCACCCAAATCCCAAAGCCCAAATGGTTAACTCACTGTCTTAACTCGGTGTCAGAATGAAGAGAGGGGACTCATGTGCCCAGTCTACATACATAGAAGTCTGCAGTTGTGGTCTCACTATTCTAAACCTAACATGTACTACCTCCTAGATTTCCATAAAATTTTGGTAACTAAGTGACACCTCATACAAACAGGTGACTCATCAGCTGCTACCCCATGCTGATGCAGTGGAAAGGTATTCTCAAATCTGGCCCACTTTTTCAGCTGGTTTTTACCCATGGTAACCAAGGTAATTTATTTTCTCAACTTCCACCTTATGTCATTAGTTCAGTATCTTCTTGCATGTAGCTCAGTCATCATACTAACAAGTTCAGTTCTTAACATGCATGCAACATAGTTGGTGATATGTTGTTAGTTTTGGATGTTGACAAGGTAAGTTTTTGGAAGGACTCCAAAATCATGCTCTCTTGCTTTTGATTTTTTTTTAAATTTTTGTGATCAACATAACATTCCTTTACTTGTTTTCCGGCTGGGTCACATATTGTAAACCTACTACAGCTTGGGCAATCACAAATCAGTAATATGTTTGTTTCTGAAGAGTTAGAGCTGTCCATGATAGTAAAAAAGTGAAACAGTTACGCAGTGATTGAGTATTATGCTCAAATTATGGAAAGTATATTAAAGCTTAAGAGATAATTGAGAATTGGAAAGGGTTTTTCTCAACAATATTTTATTGAGGAACTAGTTTTTTTGGATTAAAAAATGCAGGTTATATGTCCACAACCTTTTTTTGATATGGATACAACCTAAAATACAATTTTGTTTTGTTTGATGCACTTTTACCCCATCAAATGAAATCATGTACTTACTACTAATCATATATTACATCATATTTAATAATGCATACACTTGTTCAAACCCTGTGCAAGGTATAATTCTTCCCTTGCTCTAACTCTTGCTCTTGCTCTTGCTCTAGTTTTTGACTTTTTTTTTCCTAGACTGCTTGTTTCTTTTTGAGTATCTATACTTTACAAGCTAAAATGAATGTATAGTTTTGTTTATACTTAGTTTATAATGTAATTTAGCTGATTAATTTTCTGTCTTGTAACAAAATAATCAATCTATTGTAATTAAATTGAAATGATATTTTACGGCAGCAGTATCTGTTGCACTTTCTACAGGAAACCATAATATGTGAAAATCACCTAAAACATTACTCCAAGCATTAATAGAAGGACATAAAGTCCAAAAATAGAATGGTGGAATGGGGGCAACTTCCTGAAATATCTCCTGACAAAAGTGAGAAGATTGGTGGTCTTTTGTATTTGACTTTGTCTGGTAATAAAAGGCCTTTTGATTTGAGTTTTTCCTGAGTGAATGCAAGTATGCCAGGCATGCTCAGTCTGACAATTAGAATCTTTGTTGGAATGTTTGCAAGAGATACTTGTTACTTGTATGGCAGAAAAGATTTTAGTAGCTTCTTTTGCTTTATCTAAGGGGGGATAAATTTGGGTTTGGGTATCATTTCTAACATTGAGGAAGTCAAAGAATGACATTTTTTTCTCATGGAAGAGGTAAACAAGTTTATGTATTATTGCATACAATATAATATGTGATTAGTAGTAAGTACATGATTTCATTTGGTGGAATATGGGTGCATCAAACAAAAAAATGTATTGTAGGTTGTATCTGTATCAAAAAAAAGGTTGTGGACATATAACCTGCCTTAAAAAATATACTAGTGATTAATTACATTATGAAGATTATATTTTATTTACAAAAAAAAGTGGCATTCATGATTTTTTATCAACTATGTTGCATGCATGTTAAGAACTGGATTCATTAGTATGATGACTAAGCTACCTGCAAGACAATACTGAACTAATGACATAAGGTGGAAGTTGAGAAAAAAACTTACCTTGGTTACCATGGGTAAAAACCAGCTGACGTAGCGGGACAGATTTGAGAATACCTTCTGCTGCATTGGCATGGGGTAGTGGCTGATGAGTCACCTGTTTGCATGAGGTATAATCAGCTTTGCAGCAGAGCTTCAAATCTGTGAATTCAAATGACAATGCCATTTCCTGTCTTTACTCAGGCTGATGAGCAAAATGATTTGGCAGTTTTGGAGACTGTCTTTTTTTTTTAGTGTCATCAAGCCATTTCATTTTAACTAGCTACCAGAGTGATAATGCTAACTTCAAAGATAATAAAAAGTAATCATAACCTAACTCTAACCTCTAAGGAATGAGATAGTCACTACACACCAAGTAAAATATCCCTGATGGGGATATCCAGCGCAAGTTATGGATATATTAGGGCGGGACATAAGGTCAGAAAAATAAATGTAAGAAAAATAAGTGCAAGAAATGTAAGTGTAAGAAAAATCATTTGCAACCATGAGAATTTTTTTTTCAAAAAAAAATTGTTAAAAAACAGAAAAAAATTAAAAATGAAATAAAAATCATTTTTTTGGAGAAATTTTTTTTTTTTTAAATTCCCATGCACTATGCAATATAGGGGGTGGACTTGCTAGCAAGTCCCCAACCTGAACTCAGACAGAACTCAGATGGAACTCAGACTGAACTCATACTGAACTCTACTTGAAGACCCACGTAAAACTGTTCTGCTGAGTGGTGTTCATCCCTGATTGTATGGTTCCTTTGTCAATAGCTCAATGTGTGTTCAATCTGTGGTGAATGTGAGTCCAAGGTTGCGGACTTGCTAACAAGTCTGCCCCCCATATTGCGCGTTAATGGTTGCAAAATATTTTTCTTACACTTATTTTGTCAGCCTGTATATCTCCAGGACTGAGTAAAAAGTAATTATAAGTTATGTTAAACACATGAACTATACATGGGAATAATAAATAAGAGTACACAAATAGTATACATAAGTAAAATTATGATAATACACAAAAAATGCCATTATAACACCTTATATACACGCATATATCCACCTTTTATAGGTCTTATGTACTTAATATTAAGTTGGAATATGTTAGGGTAATCTTAAGAACCTTAAGTATAAGGCTGCATAATTTTTAAGTACACTTAAAGCTGTTATATTCATTGTTTTATGCAAAAAACAAGAAATGCGCTTTATTTCACTTAAAAGTTGACTATATGCGCTATAAAATTGAGAATATCAAAATTGCGCTTTGACAGATCAATTGGGCTCATTTAGAACTATTGATTTGGCTATTTAAATGCATAAAAATAACACTTTTCAAATTTGGTGTTTTTTATGCCAGAAATGGCTTCTGTGTACTGGCCACATACTGCCTGCTTTTTTCCCGTGTGAATAGCTTCATTTTTAGCAAAGTTAGCTTTTTCACACTATAATTACCCCACATTCTACGCCCACTGTGGGGAAACACACTAAAATAGGCAACAGGCGCTTATTTAGTGTCCTAGCTTAATTAATAATGCATTGACCCTGTTTATATGCACTAATTTCATTAATAACCTCACTCTTGGCACTTTATTTCATCACCACGCTTAAATTCGCCTAATTTTAGTCAAGGATTTACCCGTGCAAGCGCCTGCCAAGAACTGCATGTAGTTACCCCACATCTCACGCTCTTTTTTAAGTTTTTGGATGGTTTCTCAGTCAATTTTGGTTATTTTTGAATGGGAATTTCACGTAGTATAATGTCAGGATTAGCCCCATTATTTCTACAGTCAATCCCCCTTATTATTAAGCTATTATTAACCTTAAAAAGTCTCCTTTAGTCCTTAATATTATTGTTTTATACGCATATACTCTCTTTTTGTCTTTTTCTTTAATTTTGATGGATTTCCCTTATTATTTCAGGATTTTGGCGGTTATTACTCTTCTAATTATGTCATGGGTCACTGGGAATGTTGATGGGAATGTCTATTAGTTGTTTAGAGGCGTTATTAACTGTGTATTGGGTGGTACATCAAGGGAATCATTGGGGAACTCAGTGTGTATAAAAGGAGGAGGTTTTTGGGTTGTATTTCTTCATTCTTTATCATTACAATTCAATCAATATAACCAAACCAATTACAATACATATCAATTAGTACTTTTATAAGACTTTTGAATAGTATCTGAATTTATATAATCTATTTTTCTACCAACTATAAAGATTGTAAGCCATATATAAGAATAGTGAGAATTATATTACTGAGACCTCTATATTTGATTATATTTTACAACTTAGTGGATTAAAACTACAGTATTCATATAGGACCATTAAAATCTTCTAGACAACTGACTATTCAAGCTAGTTCACGTCCTTGTACTTGATCTTAGCCTGACAATTGGGGGCCTTTCCTCAAGAATTCTGTTATAATCCTGTAAGTGAAATTTTCAAGAGAAGGTGCACGTAAATAATATCCCTATAGAAATATTTGGATAATTACAACAGGTTGGGGTCACTTATATAGTGATTTCAGAAAAAGAAGCCCTGTTATATTATAAAATTGTGATATTGAATCAACAATTTTACCACTAATTTAACTTATAATTGTTATTAGTGGGTCTGTTAATAGACCAATTAAATTTGAGATCATTGAAGATAAAATTTTTACCACTAATTTAACATATAATTGTTCTTAGTGGGAGTCTGTCAATAGACCAATTAAATTTGTGATCTTTGCAGATAATAAACCAATTAAACTGATTAATTGTTTTCTTTTAACAGGACTCTTGATCTTTTCTTTTATTGGTTTGTAAAATTCATTAAATATTTAGAAAGAATCATACTGACAGTTGTTTTCTTTTGAATATAAAAACACGGCTACATATTGTAGACCAGTTAAATCAAGTGACCACATAAAAGCATATTTGACTTTTGGCACTTAAATATTCACTTCATACCAATAAGTAAGCAATAAAATTGTCTTCAGTGGTATTGATAAATACTGATAAAACTCCTTTTTGAAGTTTTCATATCTAAACTTTCAATTCTTTAAATTCCACGTAAAAATGTGTGACAACAATGACATTGTAAGTAATAAGGTAAAACCTTATAACTTAAGACCTAGAGCTGAAAGACCTGTTACAGGACATTCAAATGGAGGGCCAGGACTCTCCCATAATCAACAACACTCTGTCAATGTCTCTGGAGGAAAGGGAAAAGCTTTTAAAGCAGGTTTCAATAAAGAAAACAAAAAATACTTTACAAGAACAAGTTCACTCCCTATCCACCCTACTGAACACCTTGACAATAAGAGTCAACAATATAGTGGACCAGATCAACAATCTGGAAAAGAGAGCAGCTCAAGGTTTCATAGAGGTCAACCAAGCTCTAGTGGACATAAAGACTCAACCACCAACAGTGGCACCCAACAATTCCATAGCAACACCTCCAGCCCAAGAGGAGGACCAAAAAATTACAGTAAGCAAATGGAAATGGGATTGGTACGCCCAAAACTACAACAATCCTCAACAGCAGGGCTCCAGCAGTCACCCTTACAGGGGAAAGGCAAGGAGAGGCAGGGGAAGTGGGATAAGACCTTGGTAAGTCATCCAACTTCTTATGATCAATTATATCAACCTGAAAATAAATTACTCATAGGTAATGAAATTGATAAGGAAATATTGGATATTATTGATAAGGATTTAAAGGATTATTCATTTGAACAGAATATGTTACACTTGTCTTTACATGAGGACAATGTAAATAGTTTTATTGATCACCAGGAAAATACTATTAATATAAAAATGGAATCAAATGAATTAAATCTTGACCCTGATAATGAGTCTTCTGAATTGGACACGGAAAAAATAGAATACTTTTTAAAAGAGAATCCAATGGAATCAAAAATAATAAGTAAATTATTATTGAGAATTGAAAAATTGGAAGAGTTCTCAAAAGAGTCAAACATTAATACAGAAAATGTATTATTACAACTAACACAATCATTGAGTACCACAGCCAATAAATTAAAAATTATTGAAAATTCAAATAATGAATTAATCAATGAGAATAAAAGATTAAAATCTGAGATTAGAAATTTAGAAAGTAAATTAGAACACTCTCAGAATATTATGACTACCATAGAGGGACGTGTAAAATTGTCTTTTTCAAATGTAAATGATACTTTGACTCAAGTACCTGTAATAAAAGATAGGTTACAAAGAGTAGAAATTGAAGTAGCTAACATTTTGAAAAAATACTGAAACAATAAAGGATAATACCTCTTATGTAGAAAGAGTACCAGTTTTTATGAAACACTCTGAGGATAAACCAATGATGGAACATGAACATAGTGTCATGGGCTCTGAGAATATAAAATCAGTAAAAGATGAAATAAATGATCATCTTTCTAAAGTAAGTGAATTACTCAATATTCCTCAGGTTAGGGAAGCAAAAACTAGCCAAAAGAACTGGCCTAAGTTAGATCAGTACCCTTCTTTTGACGGGGATTCAAAATCTGATTGGAAACAATTCATACAAAGAATTGATAACTTAAAATTTTCATACAAATTACCTGATGAAGAAATTACTTCAAAGTTAATATCTTTATTTACAGATGTGGCCTTATTATGGTTTGAATCTGTATTGAGTGAGGGAATTAATTACTCCTGGAATGAATGGAAGGCACTAATTGAAAGGCAATTTGGTGGCCCAAAATTTAGAATCACTCAACAAAGACTGTATGAAAGGGCCAGATATAATCCAAATGCTGGAGATAAACCCATGGTCTTCTTAATGAATTTAATAAAAATCATGAAAGCTATGGATCCAAAAATGGATTATGAAGAGTGGAAAGAAAAAATAATATACAAGTTGCCTATATCAGTTAGAGACATTCACTACGCAATATAGGGGGTGGACTTGCTAGCAAGTCCTCAACCTGAACTCAGATGGAACTCAGATGGAACTCAGACTGAACTCAGACTGAACCCATACTGAACTCTACTTGAACACCCACCTAAAACTGTTCTGCTGAGTGGTGTTCATCCCTGATTGTATGGTTCCTTTATCAATAGCTCAATGTGTGTTCAATCTATGGTGAGTTTGGGTCCAAGGTTGCGGACTTGCTAGCAAGTCCGCCCCCCATATTGTGTGGTGATTATTGTAGCTAGAACTGAAACTGTCAGAGACACCTCTGGATTCATTAATATATGCAATGAGATATTATTAAACCACAAATATGAAACCAAGTATAGTAATTACAGACAAAGTGTTGAAGTGGTAAAACCTACTACAAGTAAGTTATCAGTGGAAAAGAAAAAACCTTCAGCTCCCCTTGTCCCTAAGAGACAAGAAAATAACACTTGTTACAAATGTAATGAACCTTGGGTTAAAGGTCACACGTGTAAGAAAAGAATAAATGTTATTGAAACCTCACAGAATTCTGAACCTAGTAATCATGAAGATGAGAATGTGGAATCCAGTGAGGATTGCAAGAGTAACATATCTTACAGTGATGATGAAAATGAGATATTTGTATTAGAACAGGATATAATGTTCCTGAATGATGCTATACCTCATACAGACACATCTTTAACTTCCATAGAGGAAGCTGAAATAATTAAAGATGTATCTCATGATACTTACAAAATAACACCTATCAGAGCACCTGTTATCATATGTGGAAAAGAAATGAATGCCATTCTTGACACTGGGGCTGCAGGTAGTGTAGTTTCACTTAATGCATTAATGAAACTTGATAGTAAGTACCAGGAAAAACTAGAACCTGTTCAGACAAAGAACTGGAGGGGTTTTGGTTCAGTATTAAATCCAATTGGCAAATACAAAACTGCTGTATTCTTTAAATATAATAATGGATATGTTAGAGCAGTTTGTGAATTTATAGTAATGGATAATAATAATTGTAGTGATTGGTTTATTATTGGCAATGATTTATTGACAAAATTTGGCATTAAACTAGATCCTGCAAACAGTTGTTTCACCATAGGGGTGAATGGTAAAAGGAAATTCAAAATATGTTCTGAAAATTCAGTATATGCCATTTCTCCTAGAGAAGAACAACTGCAAGGTGGAAGAACCACCAATGAAGTGGGTGAATTGGAAAATGAAATCCAAAAGGCCTCTTTCAGTCCTCAACTCTCAAATATTGAACAAGAAGATATTTTGAGATTGATTAAATCATATCCTATGGCATTTGCTCATGGCTCAAATGAACTAGGATTGGTCAAAGACCATGAGATGAAAATCTCTCTAAGCTGTGATCTGGATAATATTCCTGGCAGCTTAAAAAAGAAACCTTACCCAGCATCTCCTGCAAAAAGGAAAGATATTGAAGACAATATAAAATTGTTGTTGGAAATGGGTATTGTTGAAAAAGTGGACACAACACCTAATTATTGTGTCATTTCACCAGTATTGATCTCTTATGAAAAAGATAAGGCAAGATTATGCGGTGATTATAGAGCTCTGAATACATACACAGTAGATGATATTTACCCTCTACCAAGGATAGCTTCTATCCATGCTACTTTACAAGGAGCAAAATATATTTCCTGTCTGGATGGAAACAAAGGTTACCACCAGATTCCTGTGGAAAGAAATTCTCAAAATTACTTATTAATAACCACACATATGGGTATATATAAGTATGTGAGAATGCCATTTGGCCCAAAGAATGCCCCTTCAGTCTTCCAAAAATTGATGGATAGTGTTTTTCATCAGGAAATGGTTGAAGGATGGCTATTGGTCTATATTGATGACATCATAGTGTTTTCAGAAACATATGATGAACATTTAAATCACCTGAAAAGAGTCTTTCAAAAAATGGATGAAATTAATATGACTATTGCATTAAAGAAATGTAAGTTTGGATTTCAATCCTTGAAAGTACTTGGACATGTTGTATCTGGATTACAAATTTGTGTTGACCAGAATAAAGTGGCAGCAATTAAAAACATTGGGATACCTAAAAATGTAAAAGAGGTTCAAAGTTTTTTGGGTATGTGTGGATATTATAGACAATATATTAAAAATTACCAATCCATTGCAGCCCCTTTAACAACATTAATCAGGAAGAATGAAGCTTTCATTTGGAATAATGAAAGACAGCACGCCTTTAACAAATTAAAGGAATGTTTAATGTCAGCTCCAATATTGGGACTGCCAGATTTCACCCTACCTTTTATCTTGTACACTGATGCAAGTTTTATAGGTTTGGGTGCTGCTTTACATCAAAAACAGATAATAAATGGAAAATTATCTGAAGTAGTTATCTGTTATATATCCAGAACCTTAAGAAAGACAGAATTAAGGTATGGTGCCACACAGCTAGAATGTTTAGCTGTGGTGTGGGCTTTGGAGAAACTTCATTACTATCTGGAAGACCAGAAGTTTGAACTTATAACAGATTGCAGTGCAGTAAAATCATTACTAAACATGAAAACACCTAATAGGCACATGTTTAGATGGCAACTAGCTGTACAAGAGTACAGAGGAAGAATGACAATCACTCATAGAGCAGGAACATTGCATTCAAATGTGGATTTATTATCCAGAAGTCCTTTGCCAAATGATGCTGACAACCCAGCTTATGTACCTGAAAATGAGGTTATACATATATTTGGGATTTATATAGTGGATTTAGAAGAAGAGTTTATGCAAACTATATTGGAAAATTATTCATCTGATAAAGATTTGTCTAAACTATCTACCATTCTTAATGATCCAACAAATGCCTCCATGAGTGCATTAATAAAAACCTTGCCTCCAAGGTATAAAAATGCGTTGGAAAAAGGTAAACTATCAATTGAAGATGGATATATATATTACAGGAAAAAGTTAAGCAATGTAATAGTAATACCACCTTCTATGAAAGAGTTAATGTTGAGTACTTGTCATGATGACATTATAGCTGGTCATTTTGACTTTAACAAAACATTAACCAGAGTTAAAAATACAGCCTGGTAGATAAACATGAAAGAGGATGTACAAAAATACATTGAAACATGTGACTCTTGTCAGAAATCTAAAAGATTAACTGGGAAGAGAGCTGGGTTGTTACAACAAATAGAGCAGCCAAAAGCTCCATGGGAAATTATAAACATGGATTTTGTAACTGGCTTGCCATTAGCAGGAAAAGAAAGTTTCAATTATTGCTGGGTAATAGTGGATAGATTAACAAAAATGTGTAAGTTTATCCCTACCCATAAAGAGGTATCTGCTAAAGACTTGGCGTTACTATGGTGGACTCAGATGATGAATACTGCTGGGTTCCCCAAAGCCATAATCTCTGACAGAGATCCTAAATTTACTTCAGAGTTCTGGACATCTTTGATGGAAGTATCAGGTTGTCAATTAAAATTGTCTACAGCACAGCATCCACAAACTGATGGGCTGGCTGAGAGGATGATACAAACTCTAGAAGACATGATCAGAAGATATTGCGCCTTTGGATTAGAATACAAAGACAATGAGAAATTCACACATGACTGGGTAACATTAATTCCTGGCCTTGAATTTGCTTATAACAGCACAACTCATTCTGTAACAGAGAAGAAACCATTTGAACTCTGGCTGGGATATGTACCAAATACCCCAGTAAATCTTTTAAATAAACTACCAAGGTTGGATATACACCCTGGCACTAAATCCTTTATTCATATGCAACAAATGTGTAGGAAGCATGCAGAAGAATGCATCCAAAAAGCATTTGAATATGAAAAGAAAAGGTGGGACAAATCTCATAAAGAATTTGAATTTAAAAAGGGAGATGAAGTCCTCATATCAACACTACATTTTAACTTACAAGGTAATGTTAAATTAAAGGATCCCTTTGTAGGACCTTTTGTAGTAAATAAAATGGTTGGGAATAATGCAGTGGAAGTCATATTATATGCTCCATATGATAGGAAACATCCAGTTTTCCCTATCTCATTATTGAAACCTTACCATGCAAATGATCCTGACTTATTTCCAAAAAGAAGGGGAAGGCCTAAAAAGCAACCTGAAGAAATTGTGGAAAAAGCAGAGATTGAAAAAATACTCAATAAAAGAATCCTTACTAAAGAAAAAGGAACTGAGTATTTACTAAGATTTAAAGGGAAATCAAATGAATTTGATAAATGGATACCTGAAAAAGAAATTTCTAATTTATCCACCCTTCTTAAAAAATTTAAACAGAAATAAATTTCTGTTCAACCAGCTGAGGGGTTAAAAAACCAGTACTCATAATATTTTATTATGTTTTATTTCTTTAAAGTTGAATCTTTAATGCTACAGATTTATTCTGAATACCTGAAAATTACAAATTAAATAAAATAAAATGTATAACTTATCATTTTTTTTATTGTTTTTTTTGGGTGGGCGAGTGTCAGCCTGTATATCTCCAGGACTGAGTAAAAAGTAATTATAAGTTATGTTAAACACATGAACTATACATGGGAATAATAAATAAGAGTACACAAATAGTATACATAAGTAAAATTATGATAATACACAAAAAATGCCATTATAACACCTTATATACACGCATATATCCACCTTTTATAGGTCTTATGTACTTAATATTAAGTTGGAATATGTTAGGGTAATCTTAAGAACCTTAAGTATAAGGCTGCATAATTTTTAAGTACACTTAAAGCTGTTATATTCATTGTTTTATGCAAAAAACAAGAAATGCGCTTTATTTCACTTAAAAGTTGACTATATGCGCTATAAAATTGAGAATATCAAAATTGCGCTTTGACAGATCAATTGGGCTCATTTAGAACTATTGATTTGGCTATTTAAATGCATAAAAATAACACTTTTCAAATTTGGTGTTTTTTATGCCAGAAATGGCTTCTGTGTACTGGCCACATACTGCCTGCTTTTTTCCCGTGTGAATAGCTTCATTTTTAGCAAAGTTAGCTTTTTCACACTATAATTACCCCACATTCTACGCCCACTGTGGGGAAACACACTAAAATAGGCGACAGGCGCTTATTTAGTGTCCTAGCTTAATTAATAATGCATTGACCCTGTTTATATGCACTAATTTCATTAATAACCTCACTCTTGGCACTTTATTTCATCACCACGCTTAAATTCGCCTAATTTTAGTCAAGGATTTACCCGTGCAAGCGCCTGCCAAGAACTGCATGTAGTTACCCCACATCTCACGCTCTTTTTTAAGTTTTTGGATGGTTTCTCAGTCAATTTTGGTTATTTTTGAATGGGAATTTCACGTAGTATAATGTCAGGATTAGCCCCATTATTTCTACAGTCAATCCCCCTTATTATTAAGCTATTATTAACCTTAAAAAGTCTCCTTTAGTCCTTAATATTATTGTTTTATACGCATATACTCTCTTTTTGTCTTTTTCTTTAATTTTGATGGATTTCCCTTATTATTTCAGGATTTTGGCGGTTATTACTCTTCTAATTATGTCATGGGTCACTGGGAATGTTGATGGGAATGTCTATTAGTTGTTTAGAGGCGTTATTAACTGTGTATTGGGTGGTACATCAAGGGAATCATTGGGGAACTCAGTGTGTATAAAAGGAGGAGGTTTTTGGGTTGTATTTCTTCATTCTTTATCATTACAATTCAATCAATATAACCAAACCAATTACAATACATATCAATTAGTACTTTTATAAGACTTTTGAATAGTATCTGAATTTATATAATCTATTTTTCTACCAACTATAAAGATTGTAAGCCATATATAAGAATAGTGAGAATTATATTACTGAGACCTCTATATTTGATTATATTTTACAACTTAGTGGATTAAAACTACAGTATTCATATAGGACCATTAAAATCTTCTAGACAACTGACTATTCAAGCTAGTTCACGTCCTTGTACTTGATCTTAGCCTGACATATTTTTCTCACATATTTTTTTTGCACATATTTTCCTGACACATATTTTTCTCGCACATATTTTTCTGACACATATTTTTCTATCCTTATGTCCCTCCCTACAATATCCCCAACTTGCACTGGATATCCCCATCAGGGATATCTCACTTGGTGCATAGTGTAAGATATTGGATATCCCCATCAGGGATATCTCACTTGGTGCATAGTGTAAGATATTCCTGATGGGGATATCCAGCGCAAGTTGGGGATATTGTAGGGAGGGACATATGGATAGAAAAATATGTGTAAGAAAAATATGTGCAAGAAAAATATGTGTAAGGAAAATATGTGCAAAAAAAAATATGTGAGAAAAATAGGTGTTAGAAAAATATCTTGCAACCATGGGAAATTTTGTTTTTTAATTTTTTTTCTCTCCGAAAAAATGATTTTTCATTTCATTTTTAATTTTTTTCTGTTTTTTAACAATTTTTTTTTGAAAAAAAAAATTCTCATGGTTGCAGATGATTTTTCTTACACCTTCTCGCACTTATTTTTCTTGCACTTACTTTTCTTACATTTATTTTTCTGACCTTATGTCCCTCCCTAAAATATCCCCAAGTTGCGCTGGATATCCCCATCAGGGATGTCTTACATGGTGCGTAGTGAGGGAAAGAAATCTAACACTAACTGAAGCTCCGCTGCAAAATTGACCACTTGGTTACCCGATTGTGATGGGAATTCGGGAGGTAGTACAGAGGTTGCAGTCCGAAAAAAAAAATTGAATTGATAGTGGCGCCCAAGTCTGTGTCCGAACCAAAATACTAATAATTACCCTGTGTCCTTACTGCTTACCTTTTGAAATTGCTGTAAAGAAGTTGGTTTTAGAACGATTTTCCCACGGTGCATCCCAGAGTTTTGAAGAAGAAACTTAGCTAACATTCACGTGTGACAAATCATTCTGTGCTTGATCATATTTGATGGACTGAACAATTTCGATGATTCCTTCCTCAAGATACACTCCATCGTTAACTTTTTCTCCAAAGCCATAAGATGCATTTCTCAGAATCACAAAAATTTGCAACTGTCAGCTTAGTCTCAAAGATATTTTTCTTTAATCGTTCTAATACTTTTATATCCTCGTTTTCTCTTCTGTAGATTTTTATTTGGTTTCTCTTGTCTATGGCTGCAAAGGCTTTGCCAAGTAGCAGGAAAGGGTGTACGGAGGGGTAAGTTTAATAGTTGCAATAACATATGACGATTCACTGACAATTTTGCACTAACTTCGCTGAAGAATGCCTCCCTCCTGCCCTTATGCGAAATGTCCTCCCCCCTGTAGTTGAGACAAAATAACTGGTTTTACCTCAAATTCAGACCTTGAAGTTTCTATTTGCTGCTATGAATATTTGATAAAATTTTTTAGGTGATCGATTTCCCTTTACCATTTTTTTCTGGAATCATTGGTGCTATTACTATCGGCAATATGACGTGGTTTGTCGTCTTCATGGCTTTTTAGTAAGAATGATCCACTTGCAGAATAAATAAGTAAAAGAAATCATCAAAAGAAAAATGAAAAGCATCGATTTAGAACTCTGAAGCAAAGTAGATTATACTTAAAAAGTAAAGTCGCCATATGTATATTTATATATACAGCAACATTCTTAAGATAGAGAATGAGAATATAAAAATTTTTCCGTGTAGAGAGTGCCGCAATGATGTTGCTTGAAAAAGGTTTATACAGCCCCTAGCAATAAATCCTCATCACTTTTCAAACATTTCGTTGACCTTAAAACCATGACTCAAATGAGCTGAAACGTTGCAATGCATTCAATAGGGGGTATCAATGTTGACCGATCCGCAATTAAATTAATTGCGGAAAATAATCTGCATACCCCAATTATCTTCCGCAATTATTTTTGCTAATAATTGGGTTATTAGACACTTTACGTGTCAATGTTCACCTCTTATCTGACATTTATTTACTCAATTTTCCATAACCACATCTTGGACAACTTTCTGGATATCCCAGCCTTCTACCTTGCTGCGCACTTCCATTCTCATCCCATCCTGTTCATTCTATCCGCTCAGAATTTCTCCCCATTTCATCTATTTGATTCTTCTCCTTTTCATCTCGCTATCTCATCTGCTTGTTTCTGCTCCTTTTCATCTTCATTTATAATAACATGCCTCGTCATCCTAGATCTTCTCAAAGGCAGCTATCACCCAGTTGTTCTTCAATTCCCACTACTTCCTCTTTTCCCCGCTCAGCCAAGAAATCAAAGACTGTTCAATTAAAAAAAGATGATCATCTCATTCTTATCAACTGGCTGAAAACCAAATCTAACTATGATTCTTGTTTTGGTACTGAGTATGCCACTAAAGTAGGACGGCCCCCCACATCAAAAGTTAATGGCTATCTTCTAATGGCAAATGAATTACGCAATAAGACCAAGGGAAGGATTGATCTTTTGCCTAAACAGATGTCTGAACGCTTCAAGCATTATCGAGCAAAATACAAGAAGGCAAAGGCTCTTTCATCTTCCACTGGTTTTGGGGTTACTGACATTGATATAACTAAGGGTATAAAATCCATAGACAATAAACTTGATTCTTTATGTCCTTACTTTAAAGAGATGGATGCAATTTTTGGAGAGCGAGCCGATGTTAATCCTGTAAACATGTTGGATGGAGAAGATCCTATCTCCGAACATGATGTCAAAGCAAATCTTTTCCCATCCTCTTCCTCCACTCAAGCCTCCCCTCTTCTAAATTCTACGAATCTAGATAGCTTTGCTATTGATCCTATTGGCGATTTAACCCAACCCAATCTAACTCAGGTCTGTTTCTTTTATCTTATCAATTGTATTTTTTTATTTACTTATATTTTTCTTTTTTCTTAAAAGGCTGATGAACAAACCCAGGATCCTCAATCAACTGAGTCTGAAGCTAGTGACAATGATGAGGAGGAAAATGCTACATTGAACAAAAAGAGAAGGGCTTCAACTAGTCTAAATTTCCTCTCCCAAAGAAGACGAAAAAGTGATACTTCATCACAAACACCTTTTTCTTCGATGGAACAGTTTTTAGAGAAACGTGATGCTGGTAAGTGATATCATACCTCTTATTACTTTACTCTGCTTTTCTTCTACTTTATGTTAATTTTTATTCTCACTCTAGAACAAGTGGAAATTGCTAAAGAGACACTGAGCTTTGAAAAGAAGAAATACGAGCTCTCTTTAAGGAGGGATGACAGAGTACAAGATTTGGAAGAGAGGAAGTATGAGCTCTCCTTACGGAAGGATGATCGGATCCAAGATTTGGAGGAGAAGAAGTTTGAGCTCTCTTTACAGAAGGATGGTAGGGCCCAAGATTTGGAGGAGAAGAAGTTTGAGTTAACTCTTAGTATTGAAAAATCCAAAAATAAGGAAAAAACACTCGAGCATCAAAACTTAATGGAACAGATGAAGTATAAGCATGATCTCCAAGAAAGTTCTAAAAAGAAAGATTTCTTGATCGAATGCATTAAAGCAAACAAATCTGTTGAAGAAATAGAACGTTTAATGAAATTTTTTGTTGACTAGTTTCTTTTATTTCTTTCACACTTCATGTGTTCATATTTATTTGTACATAAATTTTACAATTATTTTCTGTATTTCTTGAAATATCGTATTTTAATGTTAAATATTCTTTTTTTAAATAAAATTTTCAAGTCTCCTTTGAAAATTTGACAATCCCCCACCCCTGGATTTTTTTGAAGTAAGGGGTGGGTATCACAAAAATTCTTTCATGTCATGAATCTTGAAAGTTTTATATGAAAATTTGGCTTTACTACCCCCTGCATTTTACCGGTATCCTAAAAATTCTTACATGTCAAGAATTTCACAAGTCTTATAAAAAATTTTGGCACAACCCCCCATGGATTTTATTGAAGTAAGGGACGGGTATCACAAAAATATTTACAAGTCAAAAAAATTCTATATCTCACCACGCAATATGGGGGGCGGACTTGCTAGCAAGTCCGCAACCTTGAACCCTAATTCATATCTTTTTGTGCCCACATTGAATTAGTGATGAAACCACCAAGAAAAAATATTGACATTCTGGTGAACTCAATATGAATATAACTTGAACATTTAATGAAGCATAGGAAATAATACTTTGAACAAATCTTGAGATATAAAGAATGAGATTTTTTTATAGAAATTTTAATACAGTGCAGATCACACTCAAATTAATCTGAAAAATACATATTTAAAACTATTTAAGCAGTTTCTTTGCAATTTTTTAAAAAAAGAACAGCAATGTATAGATCCGGCAAGATACCATGTGACATTATTATATAAGTTTCTTTGGCCAGAAATACATGGAGAAACTACAATTTGAAATATGTCAATTTGTTCATGAAAGGTTATTTTGTGCATTTATATTATTAATTGTATTATTTTCAAGAATTGAAAAAATTATATACTTATTTTATGACTAGATAATATTGAATATTATAAATCATTAAAATATCTAAAGAAGGTGCAAAAATCTTAAAAATGTTTATTTCCCCTCTTCTTCAAAATTTTCACAATATTAAAATGTAGATTTTTATTATATTTAAGTAAATGAAGAGAATAAAAGTATAGGAGTTGTGGATTTTTAGGATTCAAGGAATTTCTGTGCCCACTCTTTGTAACATATTTTATATATTTTATATTTTTTGTATATTTGTATTACTATCTTCTTTTATTGTCTTTTTTTACTCCCTCTCAAGAATACCCACTCTTTTCCCTTTGAAATATTTCTTTATCCTCACCTCATCCTTCTCCCCAACCTTTTCACTCCCTTTGTCATCATTTTCAACCCCTATCCACATTTTCCTCTCCCTCTCCACACCTCTCTACCCCTCTCCTCTCCTCTCCTTCCAGTTCGCTTACCTCCCCATTTCTCCCTAACACTTTATTTTTATATACAGAAATAGCGACTGGGTTGAAAGGGAGGAAATTGGGGTTCAAGAATTGTGGAGGCGAGGTAAAGGGGAGGAATGGGGCTACAAGGGTTGGAAAGGCTGGAGAGAGGGGTGTGGAAGGATATATGGGGTAGCAAAAAGGTTGGGAAAGAGTTGGAAGGGAAGATTAAGGGTTCCGAGGCATTTTAAATGAAGAAAAGGGTCTGGGAGAGGTTGAGAGGGGTGAAATGGGGATCAAAAGAGGATGGCATACAATGGGGCTGGGAGGATAGCGAAAGGCATGGGGAGAGAAGACAAGCATGTGTTGATAGAATTGAAAGGGATGGAGATTGGTGCAAACAGAGTGTGAAAATAGGAGGATGAACTCTGTTCTTCGGGCGAAGAACAGAGTTCACTTCCATAAAATATTAGCTGAAACATAGTTTTCAATTCTGTAAAAACAGTTGTAAGTAATAGAAAAAGTCACTGATTTTTTTTATATGTAATCTGAAATTTTTTAATAAAATTATTGTATTTAAGAAGGCATGGGGAGAGAAGACAAGCATGTGTTGATAGAATTGAAAGGGATGAAGATTGGTGCAAACAGAGTGTGAAAATAGGAGGATGAACTCTGTTCTTCGGGCGAAGAACAGAGTTCACTTCCATAAAATATTAGCTGAAACATAGTTTTCAATTCTGTAAAAACAGTTGTAAGTAATAGAAAAAGTCACTGATTTTTTTATATGTAATCTGAAATTTTTTAATAAAATTATTGTATTTAAGAATTGCAATATTGTCAATCAATTTTTATTGATAAACTTAATTTAATAAAGTATTATTTAAATAAGTTGCTTCAAAAAATACTTTGCATTGAGTAGACTCATGGAATGATTTTTTCTGGCTTCCATTCAGTTATCCTCACACTTTCACAATGTTTTCAATATAGATCCATTAATATTTGTGTGATACTTCAAGTGAAAGTTCAGTATTACTTCAGTCTGAGTTCCATCTGATTTCCATCTGACTTCAAGTTGCAGACTTGCTAGCAAGTCCGCCCCCCATATTGCGTGGTGTCTGTTTAAAGGAGGATATAATGATTAGGTAGGGGTGTAAAGTGAGTAGAAGGGGGGGAAGGGGGGGTGTTTGAGGCGCCTAAAGAGAGGGAAAGGGGGGGGGTTTGATGTGGGTAAAGAGAGGTGAAGGGGGGGGGTTTCAGGCGCCAAAAGAGAGGTGAAGGGGGGGTTCGAGGGACATAAAGAGAGGGGAAGGGGGGAGTATTGAAGCACCTAAAAAGAGGGGAAAGGGGGTGATGAGGGACCTAAAGAGGGGGGAAAGGGGGGATTTGAGGCAGCTAAAAAGGGGGTAAAAAGGGGGTCAGAGACAGGTAAAGAGAGGGAAAAAGGGGGGCCTTGAGGATCATAAAGAGAGGTGAAGGAGAGAAAAAAAAACAAAAAGATAAAAAGATAAAAAAGAGAAAAAAGCAAAACAAAAATTAGTTTACCCTAGAACAAAAATAATAGAAGCACTTACAAAAAAAACAAAAAAACCAAAAAAAAAAAGCAAAAAAAAAGCAAAAAAAAAGCAAAAAAAAAGCAAAAAAAAAGCAAAAAAAAAAAAAATCATGATTAGCAAATAAAAAACCATGAAAAAAGAAAAAAAATGACCTACCTGGTGAGTTGAGTTGAGAAAATAAATGCAACCAAAATATTTGAGGGATGTTTGAGGAGAATAGGAAAAGGATATGAGTGATGAATGAAAAAAAAAATCACTGACAAAATATGCGATATAAGAAAATATGCGATTTCATGTTGAGGAAGTGAAAGAAAACCAATGAGCAATCCAAAAAAAAGATATTCACCATAAATTCAAAAAAAAAAATGAATATGCAACAAACCAAAATACAAAACCAAGTGATTAAAGTACACAAAGAGGACATTTGGAAAGTATGAAAACATAAAAATTAAAAATTAAAAGGGTGAAGAGAAATGTTGAAGAGTAATTGGCATTATAATGGGGCGTATGCCGGTTGATTGAATGATTTGTGAATCAAGGGAGTGGAGTGGGGCAAGATGGTCTATGTGGTTAGATCATCGCCTGGATGGCCGCTTGTCATGTTGACTTGTTGTGTCGCGGGTTCAAATCCCTGCCGCCTCCCCCCTTTTAACCACACCCTTCGTCCATGGTTGGCACACTCGTTTTCATGCTGGTGTCGATGTCTCGTTATCCCCACGATGTCTCTCTTCTCCCTCAGCAACCTACAGTGGATGGACATGTGCGTGAAGGCTGGAAACCCCCCCCACTTAGTCAACCACCCAATTTGTCAACCTCCCCACTTTGCCAACTCCCCATTTTCTGGACGAACGTGCTTGGTCACTCACCTTGGGTCTGCTGCGGAATTCCACTCCCCAAAAATTCTTTCTAAAAACCCTGCCCATCAAACCACGACCCCTCGAGGATTACCCTCCCCCCAATGGCAACCCCATCTTTGTTCTCAAGCCACCTGGCTCCCCCCACCCATGTCATCCTGTTAATTGCCCTGTTACCTAACTCACTACATTCATTTACTCCCCACTTGTACCTAGCCCATTAGTTAACCATGCCTTCATGCCCCTAGCTGGGTGAGATTGTAAGAAATTAAAAAAAAAAAAAAAAAAAAAAAAAAAAAAAGGGAGTGGAGTGCCAGTGGTGGTTCAGGATCCTCTTCTTCATAAAGATCATTCCACTCATCCTTTAAATCAGCTAGAATATTGTGGAGTATTACGCAAGTCAAGATCCAATGATTTGCAGTTTTGATCTCCAATTTTTTTTGAAATTGGATTCTGAGCTCCCGAAGACTAGAAAATCGTCCCTTTAAAATACCTATAGCATGTTCAATTCGTACTCTTGATTGTGCAAGGTGATAATTAAATTTAGTTTTGGGGTCATTTTCTGAAGTTGCACCACGGAAAGCAGGTATAATGTACTTTCCACTTGCATATGCTGAGTCTGCAAGGAGGTACTGAGATTCGTCAAAGTATGATTCAGGGGATTGAGAAATCCTCATTCTTTGGAAGACGGAAGAGTCATGACATGATCCAGGGCAGCCACTGTGAAAAGCAATAAATTTTTTATTGACATCGCATACAAGTTGAACGGCAATAGAGTATCTAGAAAGAAGATAAAAAGTTAGATTGTGAAAGATGAGAACTTGGAGAAGATTTTGAAGAAACCTTTTTTTGCGATCAAAATAATGGTTGCCATCATGAGCAGGCTTTTGACTCAAAGGGATGGTTGTGCCATCAACAAAACCTATACAGCCAGGGAAACCTTCAGCTTGCATTACTTGAGAGGATTCAAGTCGCTGTTCTGGAGTTGGCCAAGCAAGAGTTTGAGACTTGAGGGAAAGGATAGCAATCATACAGCGCTAGGTGTATAATATCACGGTACCATATCCTATGTTAAAGAGATTATCCAAACGTCTTACGGCAGCACCATTTCCATTTGAGCCAAAGCGACATAGAGCAACAGCAAGTTGGATGGCAGGATTACGCTGTTTGTTATGAGAATTGTTATGGAAGATAGGATGATCGGAGATGAGTTGATAAAGTTTGAAGAAAGAATCAGGAGAAGTTCTAAAAAGTTGTGTGAAGTTTAAATGAGGAATGTTGAGAATGGAGGCCAGATCATATCGGGGATCATGATAAAGATTTGGCCCCCTGGTGATGATGTAACGCTTTTTGGAAAGAAAACACATATAAGCTAAAGCATCTTCCAAATCAGAGTCAGATTTATAGTAAAGAACTAAAAGAAAAGTGATAGCATTCATTGTTGAGTGAAGTAGCTTCCTAGTAGAGAGGTGTTTCATTGTTGCCGGTGGAAGGGTTAAGTGATGAGGGAAGTGGGAATTCACCACCAAATGTGCAGTTGGGGTGTGTAGATAGAAAAAAAACTTAAGTGTTCGCCACCAAAATTAAGTAGCATAGATTGAGGAAATACTTAAGGATGGCATCAGCAATTATAAGTCATGTGACTTTCTTAAAAATCCATCATGGATGAGATGAGTTTGGGATCAGGAATTAGGAATGGAAATTGGGGTATAAGAGGCGGGATAATGCATTATCGTGGATTTCTTATCCACTAGCCCTGGGGCTAGTGGATAAGAATCTTCCGCAATTAATAATGTCTGATCCCGGGAAAAAAAATTCCTGATCCCTAATTGCGGATCCCTGAACATTGATACCCCCTAATTCATAGTTCAAGATTCATAATTTCATATCAAAAATATAAAATATTGAGTATTCTTTTCATGGCATTAAATTTCATTAAAAATTAGGAATTAGAACGTCAAAACTAGTGATTTTAGCAAATTAAGATTAGCACCACTGGAAAGTGGGGGGGGGTAAAATTTTGTAGTCATATTCAAAAAAGAAGTGGACAAAAAAAGTGACATGTTGTTATGCTTTGTTTTTATGTTGATGGGTAACTTGTATAAAAATTACAAATGCACCAGTATTTATAATAATAAAGATAAAGATAAAGATGATAAGATGGACGTTACTTAGTTAGTTAAATTAGGGGGTATCAATGTTCAGGGATCCACAATTAAATTAATTGTGAATAAAAATCCTTATACCCCAATTATCTTCCGCAATTATTTTTGCTAATAATTGGGTTATTAGACACTTCATGTGTCAATGTTCACCTCTTATCCAACATTTTTCTACTCAATTTTTCATAACCACATCTTGGACAACTTTCTGTCATAACCACATGTTGCAAAACTTTCTGCCATAACCACATCTTGGACTACTCTCTGGATATGCCTTCTACCTTGCTGCGCACTCCTGTTCTCATCCCATCCTGTTCATTCTATCCACTCAGAATTTCTCCCCATTTCATCTATTTGATTCTGCTCCTTTTCATCTCACTCTCTCATCTGCTTGTTTCTTCTCCTTTTCATCTTGCTATCTCATCTGCTTGTTTCTGCTCCTTTTCATCTTTAATTATCTTAACATGCCTCATCATTATAGATCTTCTCAAAGGCAGCCATCACCCAGTTGTTCTTCAAATCCCTCTACTCCCTCTTTCCCCTGCTCTGCTGAGAAATCCAAAATCATTCAACTAAAAAACGACAATCATCTCATACTTATCAACTGGCTAAAAACTAAATCTAACTATGATTCTTGAATTGGTACTGCTTATGCAACTAAAGTAGGTCGGCCCCCCACATCAAAAGTTAATGGTTATCTTCTAATGGCCAACAAATTACAGAATAAGACTAAGGGAAGGATAGATCTTTTTCCAAAACAGATGTCTGAACGCTTCAAGCATTATTGATCCAAGTACAAGAAGGCAAAGACTCTTTCGTCTTCTACTGGTTTTGGTATTACTGACCTTGATATCAGTAAGGGCATCAAATCCATAGATGATAAATGTCAATAGGTCTTTTGGTCTAGAAGGTTTAATTGGAGGTCCAACAAGGATTTTAAGTGGAATAATGGACTTTTAAAGTCAAGGTATGTAGTATTTATTTCTTTTGATTAATTTACTCAAGCTCAAAGAGGTAATGCTTTTCAAATATTATTATTAGGGGGTATCAAAGTTAAAAACTTGTAATTCTTTAAAAGGTATTTCACAACACAAAAAAAAAGCCACAAACTCAACATTAATTCTCAGTAAAAAGGTATTTTGGCGGCACAATATGACATGTTTTAAAAAAATAATCATGGTTGATTTGGTGGAGAAAAGATGTATTTTGAAATGAAAGATTTCTAACTTTGATACCCCCTATTATTTATATCTTAGAGTTATAGTGATGTAAATACTAGTTTTATAAAAAATAGTAATAAATTTTTTATTTAATAGGGGGTGTCAGTTCTGGCAAATCCGCACTTACAAATCCGCACTTAAATTTGACCAAATCCGCACTTAAATAAGTGCGGATTTCCAAAACACACTAGCCCCAATACTGGTGGATTTCAAAATGAAATAAGTCACTTATTTCACTCAAATCCGCACTTTCTCAACCAAAAGTGCTGATTTCACCATCAAGTCCCATTTCACTGATTTGTCAGCATCATCCCATTCATACGCAGCACTCCGCAGCATAACACTTCATAACTCAAAACATTGTACATCACTTACATCTTCATATCATATCATATAAGAGTCATGCCTTCCTCACTTTCAAATCGTGATAAATTACATAAAGCAATGACTTTCATGGCGCTTGAACTGCTCTTGGACTCTGATTCTGATTCTGATCTAGAAGAAGATTTTGTCGTTTTATCAAAAATGGCCAGGAAACGTTACCTTCTTCCCAGAAAGCCTCAAGTACTTCATACCCCCAAGTACACCATCCAAACACTTCTTAACCTATCTACACCCAGTTTTAGACAGCTGTTCAGGACTTCTCAGGAATGTTTCCTTAAATTGCTTGAGCTTATTCAGGATCATCCCATATTTCACAATAATTCTCAAAAAGAACAACGACATCCTTCAATTCAATTGGCCATCACACTATGTCGTTTGGGTTCAAATGGTAATGGAGCCGCTTTGAAACGTTTAGAAAATGTCTTTGATTTAGGGTATGGTTCAGTTAACACTTATACCAAACGATGTATCACTGCCATCAACTCCTTGGAATCTCAACTTCTCACCTGGCCAACAAAAGAAGAGCGACTTGAATCATCTCAGGTTATGCAAGCAGAGGGCTTTCCAGGATGTATTGGTTTTGTTGATGGTACTACTATTCCTTTGAGCCAGAAACCTGCTCAAGGTGGAAACAATTACTTTGACCGTAAAAAGAGGTAGATTATTTTTAACTCCTTTCATCCTCCTTGAAACTAACACAAACAAATATATCTTCTTTATAGATATTCAATTAACGTTCAGCTTATATGTGACGTAAACAAAAAATTTATATCATTCTTTGCTGGCTATCCTGGCTCATGTCATGACTCCTACGTCTTCCAAAGAATGCATATTTCAAATGAACCTGAAAAATTCTTTGATGAAAATCAGTATCTTCTTGCAGATTCTGCTTATGTGAATGGAAAGTATGTACTTCCTGCTTTTTGGGGAGCAGCTTCAGAAGACAGTCAAAATGCCAAATTCAACAATCATTTGGCAAAGTCAAGAGTCCGTATTGAACATTCTATTGGAATCTTGAAAGGCCGTTTTTCTAGTTTAAGGGAATTAAGAAGTCCTCTTAGAAATAAATCTGAAATGGAGGCGGTGATCAACTGGATTCTGTGTTGCACTATACTTCATAACCTACTTGCTGACCTCAAAGATCAATGGTTAGAGCTGTATGAAGATGAACAAGTTGATTCACCTCCGACTATATCCAACACTTCTATTTCTCAATCAACTAGTATAAGGGCAAAAATCCTTCCAATAACACTCCAACATTTTTCAACGCAATTTTAATTTTTTTCTCTTTCTCTTCAAATTATCAATTTGCATGTATTATTCACTGAGAATGGTAAATTTTTTTGCATATTTTTTTGGTTTTTGAATTTGCTGTTAAAGTCTTATTTTTTTTTCTCTCTGTGTTTTCTTTCATCAACTCAACATGAAATCGCATATTTTCAGCAAACACATATTTTTTCAGTCACTCAAAGGTTGGGAAAGAGTTGGAAGGGAAGATTAAGGGTTCCGAGGCATTTTAAATGAAGAAAAGGGTCTGGGAGAGGTTGAGAGGGGTGAAATGGGGATCAAAAGAGGATGGCATACAATGGGGCTGGGAGGATAGCGAAAGGCATGGGGAGGGAAGACAAGCATGTGTTGATAGAATTGAAAGGGATGGAGATTGGTGCAAACAGAGTGTGAAAATAGGAGGATGAACTCTGTTCTTCGGGCGAAGAACAGAGTTCACTTCCATAAAATATTAGCTGAAACATAGTTTTCAATTCTGTAAAAACAGTTGTAAGTAATAGAAAAAGTCACTGATTTTTTTTATATGTAATCCTTGCTTTACGAGGAGACTTTTGTGACGAAGCAGATTTTTGAATTACCTTTAAAAGAGGATGGCATACAATGGGGCTGGGAGGATAGCGAAAGGCATGGGGAGGGAAGACAAGCATGTGTTGATAGAATTGAAAGGGATGGAGATTGGTGCAAACAGAGTGTGAAAATAGGAGGATGAACTCTGTTCTTCGGGAAAAGAACAGAGTTCACTTCCATAAAATATTAGCGAGGTTGAGAGGGGTGAAATGGGGATCAAAAGAGGATGGCATACAATGGGGCTGGGAGGATAGAGAAAGGCATGGGGAGGGAAGACAAGCATGTGTTGATAGAATTGAAAGGGATGGAGATTGGTGCAAACAGAGTGTGAAAATAGGAGGATGAACTCTGTTCTTCGGGCGAAGAACAGAGTTCACTTCCATAAAATATTAGCTGAAACATAGTTTTCAATTCTGTAAAAACAGTTGTAAGTAATAGAAAAAGTCACTGATTTTTTTTATATGTAATCTGAAATTTTTTAATAAAATTATTGTATTTAAGAATTGCAATATTGTCAATCAATCTTTATTGATCAACGATTTGGAATGTCTGGGAGGCATTATGAAACTGGCACATAACAAGAAAAAAGATTTAAAAGTAGAAGAAATAAGTAAAAAAGAATGTAAACATGCCTGGTCAAAATATTGAAAATGTCAGGAAGGGGTGTGTGCCGAGGATTGATGGGTAGGTAGCGAGGAAGGTCAGTGTGTCACATGTGACAGGGATGGGGTAAGAAAGGAAGGGATGTTTTGTGGCCAAAATGTGGTTGTGAAAAAAAACGGGAAAAAAGTGCTGATTTGAGGTCATAACTGACACCCTTTTTTGAAATAAGTGACTTTTTTGCAAAATTTAAGTGCTGATTTGTAAGTGCTGATTTGGTTTGAAATCCGCACTTAATTTAAGTGCAGATTTGCCAGAACTGACACCCCCTAATAGATATGTTATAAAAAGTGGTAAGTAAAAGAATAAGTTGAAAAGTACAAAAGAAGAGGGCCTTTTATAGGCAAAAGGTGAGAGATAACACTAGGAGTTAACAACAGCCAATAAGAGAGTGTGAGAGAAAAAACTTTGTGAAAAGAGAGTATGTGAACATAAAAAAGATATACTAAAATGATGCGTCAATAAAAATTATCATATTTATTTGATATAAATTTTGAGTTCCCTTAAATTTTCACACTTAGTATAGAACATTTGATTTAAAATTTTATTTTTAACTGAATTTTAAATTTCTTAATAAAGAAATTTGAATTTTTTTAGATTTTAATATTTTAATAATATTTTTATTCCCTTTTCAACTTTATTTTTGAGCATGGTGTTAGGGAGTAAAAATATACAGGACATTTATTAATTTTTATTAATTACTAAATTTACTTATTGTACTTAGTTAGTTAATTGTAAGTAATACATAAGTAAATATAAGATAATTAATTATTAATAAGAATTAAAAAGGTGTGGCTTCATCTCAGTAAGATAATTAATTATTTTACTGGATAAGTCTAGTAGCCTGGCTGACACTCCCTCACTCTAAAAAAACAATAAAAAAAATGCTATGATTTTTTCCTTTTATACTTTTTTAGTAGAGTAGGAAGATTAGATATCTCCTTCCCAGGTATCCAAGAATCATATTCAGATGATTTATTCTTGAATCTCAATAAGTATTCTGTACCTTTTTCAGCAGTGACTATTCTGTCATTCAGAATCTTATCAATTTCTGCTGTCTCAGTGATTTCATTAGGGGTTTTCTTTGGTCTTCCCCTCCTTTTTGGAAATAAATCACTATTGGATGTGTAAGGTTTCAAAAGAGATATTGGAAAAAAAGGATGTTTTCTGTCATATGGAGAATACAAAATAACTTCAACTGCATTATCTCCAAACATTCTTCTGACAACAAATGGACCTAAAAATGGGTCTTTTAATTTTTTATTACCTTGTAAATTGAAGTGGATTGTAGAAATCAACACTTCATCACCCTTTTTAAAAGTGTATTCTTTATGGGATTTGTCCCATAACTTCTTCTCATATTCAAATTATTTTTCAATACATTGTTGAGCATGATTTCTGCATAGTTGTTGCATTTGAAGAAAAGATTTTACACCAGGATGTAAATCCAATTTAGGTATTTTATTATTGAGAATTTGGGCAGGAGTATTTGGAACATATCCAAGCCAGAGCTCAAAAGGCTTTCTTTGAGTAACAAAATGAACAGTGCTATTATAAGCAAATTCTAACCCAGGAAGTAAGGTAACCCAATCATGAGTGAATCTGTCATTGTCTTTATACTCTAGGCCAAAGGCACAATACCTACTTATCATGTCCTCTAAAGTCTGAATCATTTTTTCAGCTAATCCATCAGTCTGAGGGTGATGGTCAGTAGAAAGTTTCAGATCACAACCACAAACATCTATCAGAGACATCCAAAATTCAGAAGTAAATTTAGGGTCTCTGTCAGAGATTATAGCTTTAGGAAAACCAGCAGTATTAAACATATGAGACCACCATAAGAAATCTGATTCTTTAGTGGAAACATCATTGTGAGTAGGGATAAATTTACACATTTTTGTGAATCTGTCCACAATAACCCAACAAGAGTTATAACTGTCTTTCCCAGCAACGGGTAATCCTGTTACAAAATCCATGTTTATTATCTGCCATGGTGAATCATGAGGTTAAATATGTTGCATTAATCCAGCTCTTTTGCCAGTCAATATTTTTGATTTTTGGCAAGAATCACAAGATTCAACATATAATTTGGTGTCTTCAGACATATTAACCCACCAAGAAGTGTTTTTAATTCTGACCATTGTTTTTTCAAGATCAAAATGTCCGGCTAATATGTCATCATGACAAATTTTCAAGATGATCTCTTTCATAGAAGGAGGAATAACAATAACATTACTCAACTTTCTTCTATAATATAGATATCCCTCATCAATTGAAAATTTACCTTTTTCCAAAGCCTTCTGGTACTTTGGTGGAAGGGTTTTAATTAATGCTTGTATTGAAGCATTCTTTGGATCATTCAATATGGTTCATAACTTTTTTAAGTCAGTGTCCTTATCATATGAATCCAGAATAAGCTGTAATAGATCTTCCTCCATATCAACCACATATATCCCATGAATATGAATAATTTCATCCTCAGGATCATATGCAGGATTTGAGTCATAATTTGGTAAAGGTAACCTTGATAAAATATCCACATTTGAGTGAACAATACCAGTCCTATGAACAATTGTCATTCTTCTTATGTATTCTTGAACAGCTAACTGCCATCTGAACATATGTCTGTTAGGTGTTTTCAAGTTTAAAAGGGATTTAACTGCATTGCAGTCAGTGACAAATTCAAATTTCTAGTCATCTAGGTAATAATGTAGCTTCTCTAGAGCCCACACTACTGCTAAACATTCAAGCTGAGTATCACCATATTTCAATTCACTATTTCTCAAGGTTCTTAAAATATAACAAATTACTACTTCTGTTACTTTATCATTTATCACTTGTTTTTGATGGAGGGAAGCACCAAGACCAATAAAACTGGCATCAGTGTACAAAATAAGTGGTTGATTAAAGTCAGGTAAAGCAAGAATTGGTGCTGATATCAAGCAGTGTTTAACAGTGTCAAAAGCTCTCTGTCTTTCACTATTCCAGACAAAAGCAACATCCTTTCTAGTCAATTGGGTAAGGGGTAAAGCTATGACTTGGTAATTTTTAATATACTGTCTATAGTATTCACACATTCCCAAAAAACTCTGGAGCTCTCTAACTGTGGTAGGAGCCTTCACCTGTTAAATGGCTGCCACTTTGTTTTGGTCAACACATATCTGTGACCCTGAAACAACATGACCAAGTACTTTTAAAGAATGAAAACCAAATTTGCATTTCTTCAATTCAAGTGTCATATTAATTTCATCCTTTTTGTGGAACACTTTACACTTTTGTTTAAGTTGGTCCTCAAATATTTTTGAGAATATAATGATATCATCAATATAAACCATCATCCATCCTTCAATTATCTCTTGATGGAATGTGTTATCCATAACTTTTTGAAAAACTGTAGGGGAATTTTTAGGGCCAAATGGCATCCTAACATACTTATAAATACCCAGATGAGTAGCAATCATCAGAAAATTCTGGGAATTCTTCTCAACAGGTACCTGGTGATATCCCTTGTTACCATCCAAACAGCTTATATATTTAGTACCTTGTAAGGTAGCATGTATAGAGCTAATTCTAGGTAAAGGATAGATATCATCAACAGTATAAGTATTTAATGCTCTATAATCACCACATAACCTGTCTTTATCTTTCTCATAAGAAGTTAGGACAGGTGAGATAACACAATATTTAGGTGTTTCAACTACCTTTTCAATAATATTCATTTTTAAAAGGGTAGAGATATTGTCTTCAATATCTTTTCTCTTTGTGGGAGAAGCAGGATAAGGATTCTTCTTTAAACTAGGTGGTATGTCAGTTAATGGACAAGATAATGAAAGTTTCATTTCTTCTTTAACTAATCCTAGTTCATGTGACCCATGATCAAAGGCCATAGGAAAAGATTTTATCAATTTAATGATGGAATCTTTATCCTCACCACAAAGTTGTTCTCCAAAAGAAGCATTGTCAATTACAGACATAAGGGCATGCATTTCTTTTGTAGATCTTCCTTTTTATTGAACCACAGAATTACATGTGCTCAATTCTGGTTTTAATAATTTTTTGGGGGAGGAAATCTTAAATTTTCTCTTCCCATTCATCCCCATTGTGAATCATTGGTTTGAAGGATCCAACTTTATGCCATACTTGGTTAAAATATTATTTCCTATAATATACCAACTGCTTAAGTTATCATTTTTCATGACAACAAAATCACAAATAGCTCTTACAAAACCATGGTTATATTTTAAAAAACACTGTGGCTTTGTATTTACCAATGGGGGACAAAAAAGAGCCATAACCTCTCCAATTTTCAGAAATGATAGGCATAAGTTTTGATTTATAGTCTTGATCCACTGAAGCAAGTGCTTTTTCAGATACTACACTTCCTCAAGCTCCAGAATCCAAAACAACTTCAATGTTGGTTCCATTTATCAAGACTGGTGCCTTAAGAGGGGCAATAACAATTGAGCTATCCTCATTGTTCTTTATGATATCAGCATCCTCAACTGTAGATAAATCATTATTTTCAATATTAATAGTATTTAAATAATGAATATCTTCTTCCAGCATCAATATTTCCTGCTGAGATTCATATGAAATATTGCTGGCACAATCACTTGAAGTATCATCTAGTGCTATTGTGTTATCAGCATGCTCCTCTGTTTGTTCAACAAGATTGATTTTTTTGTCACAAACATGGCCTTTCTTCCAAGGCTTGTTGCACTTTAAGCAAGTGTTTGTTGCATAATTTTTAGTTGCAAAAGGGGAAGAAGGTTTACCAAAATTTTCCAGAGATTTCTGTTGGTAATTGTAATGTTTCTCCAAAGGGGTTCTAGGAATGAATCTTCTGGCATCATACTTGTTGTTTAGAAGGATCTCATTACAAGTATTAATGAAAGAAGAAGGTTCTCTCGTGAACTCAGTCCTAGCCACTATCAAGTCTCTTAAAGACATTGGTAATTTATAAAGGATCCTGTCCTTCCATAATTCAAACTCTCTATTTGGGTCCATTGCCCTCAAGATTTTTACAAGTTTCATTAAAAACTCAATAGGTTTATCGATAGAAGAGCTATATCTAGTTTCTTCATACTGCCTTTGTTGAGCTATCCTAAACTTGGAGCCACCAAATTGTGCTTTAATTAATTTCTTCCAATCTTCCCATTAGTAGTCATTCCTATCCAAGAGAAAAGATTCATATCACATTAGGGATACATTGGTAAACAAAGAAATTAACTTAGACACAATTTCCTCACATGTGAGTTTGTAAGAGTTTTTTAAGTTATCAATTCTGCAAATGAATTGCTGCCAATCAGAAGAAGAGTCACCATCAAATTTTGGATACTGGTCAAGTTTTGGCCAATTCTTTTGATTTGAAGTAGTCTCCTTAGCACTAGCTTGTTTCTGAGTAAGCAGAAGCTGTAATCTCTCCAATTTTGCAGTAATTTCATTGTTTAATCCTTCTGTGGAAGATCCTGGTACATCATCAATTTTTGATGGAAACTCAGTGATATCAACAGGCATTTCTGGACCTAATTTTACTTTAGATGAACTAGCAAAAGGTAAACTTGGAGTATCCTGTACAATATGTACCTTTGAAGAAATGTCAGAATATTTTTGATCATTAAACAATGAATTCAATTCTTCTTCAATGGTTGTTAATCTGGTTTTCACTCTTGGAAGACTAGATAAACTCTCGTTGATGGTTGCAAAAGATAACTGATTTTTATTTTGAAAAGATGAATAATGATCACTCAATCTTTTCATGTTCATCTTATGTCCCTCTAGCTCCTGGCAACAGATGGAAACAGTATCTTGTAGTTTAGACAAATTATTTTTGATATTTTACCATAAAGCAACTTTCTTTTCATGAGTTACTTTGTAATTAAATAAATCATCAGAAACTCTCTGTAATTCACTCCTCAATGATTGATAACCCTGTTCAGTTAACAAACTATTAAATTTTTGAGTCAATTGCATATTTTTCTTGATATGATTTTGTTTAGCAATAATATCTCTCAAATATTCATCATTAATTTTCACAAAATCTGGAGTGTTTCTCAATAAGGAAACAGAGTAACTTTCCAGATTCTCATAAAACTCAGGATCAAGTTTTTCATCAATAACAGCCATATCAGGATTTATCATTGAAGTAGCAATTAAAACCAAAGGATTAGATACATTAGAATATTGAGTAATTTGTCTACCACTATCAGCCTCTACTGGTCTAAAAGTTTCATCTCCTCTTTCAGAATTACCTGAAGGAACTGAATCAGCAACAAGAAATGGTACTTGAGATTCAATAGAGGGGCTTACCAAGGCTTGGGCAAGAACTAAATGTTGTTTTTTCTTTTTCTCCCTCCTTGATAAGGGTGAGGAGGTGTGGGGTTGAACTGACTGTTTCTTGACGGACCTGCCTGATGCATTTGAGGCTGCTGATTTTGGGACATATAATCCCACTTCCACTTTGACACTTCCACCTTTTCTGGTTGCTGGGAAGCGAATTGTGGAAGATCCCTGGGGGGAGGAGGTCTCCTCTTCTCTTGAAGAAAGGCATCTATTTTTCTTACCTTGTCTTCTAGTGAATCTGTTCTTGCTCTCAGTTTTAGGTTTTCTGACCTCAGCTCCTTTATGTGGGTGGAAAGATTTTTTACTTGCTGAGGTAAGGGCATCTTTTTTATTTTAAAGCCTTTTTTAAGCCCTTCTGGGGGGTTGATTGAATTCTTTTGTTCCTGAGCATTTGTCTCCACTAGTATTTCCACTTCCTCCACTTCCACATCCTGATTGGTCCAATAATTGATTAATTTGAGCCAATTTTGTAGTCAAGGGAGAACTTACAGAAGTAGCTTCATCATAATCAATTAAATACAATTCCTCATCATGGCCAGAAGAAGCACCTTGATCAGTCATTTTGTAATTTTAATCTGAGCTGAGGGAAGGAAATATTAAGATTTATTTGTTTTTATTTTTGCTTTATTAAAAGAAAAATAAGGGGAAAAAAGAATTTAAAATATAATATTTTTCAGGACAAAAATCAACTGAAATATTAATCAAAATTTTATTGAGTTAAAATAATTTTATAGCCAGGATTAAAAGAAATCAACTGAATTAATAAAATTAATTTTTAATTAACAATGTAAATTTTGATAATTATCAGGATTAAAACCAACTGAAAGGAAATTTAATTACCAGGACTTAATGTCAACTGAAAATAATATTAATTATCAGGACTTAATGTCAACTGAAATAATATAATTATCAGGACTTATTGTCAACTGAAATAATTTAATATAATTATTTTTTATTAATTTTCAATATTTTATTGTCAGGACAATTTGTCAACTGAAACAATAATATTTTATTTTAATTTATCAGGACAAAGTCAACTGAAAAAAAAAATATATATAATATAATAATTTAAAAAAAAATTTATATTACTTCTAGGACTAAGAACAGTATAGTTCTATCTTGGTCAACTAGGAAAAATAAAAATTCTAATTTACCAGACACCTCCCCCTGTAAAATGAGCAAATTAATGCCACTTACAGAATGCTGAGTAAAAAGAAATATGTAGACTATGAAAAGTGCACAGTGACCCACAAATAGTAATCAATATAATTACCAAGACTATATATGACTATTGTCAGGCTAAGATCAACTAAATGGATGTGAAATAGCTTGAAAAGTCTTTGTCTAGAAGATTTAAATGGTCCTATATGAATACTGTAGTATAAATCCAACAAATAGTAAAATATAATTCAGAATAAAGGTTTCAGTAATATAATTCTCACTATTCTTATATGTGGCTTACAATCTTTTTAGTTGGTAGAAAAATAGATTTTAATAATTCAGATACTATTCAAAAGTCTTATAAAAGTACTAATTGATATGTATTGTAATTTATTTGGTTATATTGGTTAAATTGTAATGATAAAGAATGTAGAAACAAGACCCAAAAATCTCCTCCTTTTATACACACTGAGTTCCCCAATAAATCCCTTGATGTACCATCCAATACACAGTTAATGACGCTTCAAAACAACTAATAGACCTGCCCATCAAGATCCCTAGTGACCCATGACATAATTAGACAAGTAACAACCGTCAAAATCCTGTAATAATAAGGGAAATCCATCAAAGTCAAAGAAAAAGACAAAAAGAGAGTATATGCGTATAAAACAATAATATAAAAGACTAATGGAGACTTTTTAAGATTAATAATAGCTTAATAATAAGGGGTATTTACTGTAGAAATGTAGGGGCTAATCCTGACATTATACTACTTGAATTTTCCATCCAAAAATAACCAATATTGACTGAGAGACCACCCAAAAACTCAAAAAAGAGCGTGAGATGTGGGGTAACTACATGCCATCCTTGACAGGCGCTTGCACGGGTAAATCCTTGACTAAAATTAGGCAAATTTAAGCATGGTGATGAAATAAGATGCCAAGAATGAGGTTATTAATGAAATTAGTGCATATAAACAAGGTCAGTGCACTATTAATTAAGCTAGGACACTAAATAAGCGCCTGTCGCCTATTTTAGTGTGTTTCCCCACAGTGGGCATAGAATGTGGGGTAATTATAGTGCGAAAAAGCTAACTTTGCTAAAAATGAAGCTGTTCACACGGGAAAAAAGCAGGCGGTATGTGGCTAGTACACAGAAGCCATTTCTGGCATAAAAAACACCAAATTTGAAAAGTGTTATTTTTATGCATTTAAATAGCCAAATCAATAGTCCTAAATGAGCCCAGTTGATCTGTCAAAGCTCAATTTTGATATTCTCAATTTTATAGTGCATATAGTCAACTTTTAAGTGAAATAAAGCACATTTCTTGTTTTTTGCGTAAAACAATGAATATAACAGCTTTAAGTGTACTTAAAAATTATGTAGCCTTATACTCAAGGTTCTTAAGATTACCCTAACATATTCCAACTTAATATTAAGTACATAAGACCTATAAAAGGTGGATATATGCATGTATATAAGGTGTTATAATGGCATTTTTTGTGTATTATCATAATTTTACTTATGTATACTGTTTATGTACTCTCATTTATTGTTCCCATGTATAGTTCATGTGTTTAACATAACTTATAAGCACTTTTTACTCAGTCCTGGGGATATACAGGCTGAAAAATATTCTCAATATATGAGCTTAAGTTTTGGAGTGTGGTTTAATTCCGGTTTGCAGCAAAAAAATAAGTCACGTGACTGATGACGTTTGTGCTTTTTGTTGTCCACTTGTCCCTATAGGTACCTTGATATTGATGGACCCTTGGTCTCTGGCCTCAAGTTATCAATGCGCTGTTGAAGATTTGGAAAGGATCCCAACTGTCAATGGGTCTTTTGGTCTAGAAGGTTAAATTGGAGGTCCAAAGAGGATTTTAAGTGGAATAATAGACTTTTAAAGTCAAGGTATGTAGTATTTATTTCTTTTTATTGATTTACTCAAGTTCAAAGAGGTAATGCTTTTCAAATATTATTATTATTTATATCTTAGAGTTATGGTGATGTAAATACTAATGTTATTAAAAATAGTAATAAATTATTTATCTAATAGATATGTTATAAAAAGTGGTAAGTAAAAGAATGAGTTGAAAAGTACAAAAGGAGAGGGCCTTTTATATGTAAAAATTGAGAGATAACACATGGAGTTAACAACATCCAATAAGAGAGTGTGAGAGAAAAATCTTTGTGAAAAGAGAGTATGTGAACTTAAAAAAGATATACTAAAATGATGCGTCAATAAAAAGTATCATATTTATTTGTTATAAATTTTGAGTTCCCTTAAATTGTCACACTCAGTATAGAACATTTGATTTAAAATGTTATTTTTAACTGAATTTTAAATTTCTTAATAAAGAAATTTGAATTTTTATAGATTTTAATATTTTAATAATATTTTTATTCCCTTTTCAACTTTATTATTGAGCATGGTGTTAGGGAGTAAAAATATATGGGACATTTATTAATTTTTAGTAATTACTAAATTTACTTATTGTAGTTAGTTAGTTAATTGTAAAAAATACATAAGTAAATATAAGATCATTAATTATTAATAAGAATTAAAAAGGTGTGGCTTCATCTCAGTATGATAATTAATTATTTTACTGGATAAGTATAGTAGCCTGGCTGACAATAAACTTGGTTCTTTATGTCCTTATTTAAAGAGATGGATTCTACTTTTGGAGAGTGAGCTGATTTTAATCCTGCAAACATGTCGGATGGTGAAGATGCTATCTCCAAACATGATGTTGAAAGAAATCTTTTTCCTTCTTCTTCTACTCAAGCCTCCCCTCATTTAAATTCCACAAATCAAGATATCTTTTAAATAGATCCTTATGGATATATAAACCAACCTGATCTAACTCAAGTATGTTTTTTTTCTTTTATCACCATGGGAAATCTGGGGGTGAACTGCTAGCAGTTCCCTCTATTTGAAGCTATCAGGAATTTGTCAGGAAACTGTTGGGAAACCATCCTGAAACTTTCAGAAATATGTTTTTAAATCTGATGAAAAAACATTGAAAAGATAAACTGTCACAGATTGAATCCAGAACAATCCCTCCTTGAGCAGTGCTTAGGAACCACATTGAACATAAGTTAATCTCAGGTTTGGCAAAAGGTTGAACAACATCACTTAGCATACCTTAATATTCAAATATTAAACTTGAATATATGTTGCGTGTATGATATAGATGCATATGCATTTGAATTTGCATGGTGGATACTTATTGCATGTTAAAAATTGATGTGAAATGCCTATCTAAAGTGTATGCATAATGACTTTGAAGAATAAATATGCATAAAAAATATGCTGAGTGATTATGCATAAAAACATGCATATTGAATATGCATAAAAATATACGTATTGAATATGCATAAAAATATGCATATTGAATATGCATATTTATATGCATATTGAATATTCAAAAAAAGGTGCATATATGTATATGAATAAAATATATTAATATGCATATAAATCTGTATAATGAATATGCATATGCATAATGATTGAAAAATGCAAAAAAATGATGCTTAAGGAGTATATTTTATGCATAAATAGAAATATGCAATATGAATTCATATTGCATACAGATAACACTGGCAAACCAACTTGACCAAAACTCATACTAAATTTTCATCCTGGACTAAAGATGTGAGGGAAGGAAGAAAAACAGTCCGACGTTAGAAAAATGCTACATGCACTCATTCTGTAGCAGAGCAAATGAGAAGTGCTGAATTATGGTTGGTGCCCATAATTTAGTATGATATCATAATTTTATTTAATTGTTTTCAATATTGAAAAGACTTTAGGTTGGTTGGTATGGATCTAGCTGTGCCAGGGTCTAATCTAATTATTTTAACAATTTCTTAATAATTAACGGGTTTTAATACAAAAACAGGTTGTATTTTTTGTGGGATATTGGATATGATAAGGTCCTTTGTAGAAAAAACTTATATTGTTCAATAATATTCCAGAATCAGATGTGGGATAATCACTACAAAAAATTGTAGTACTGTGGGCAATAAAATATATGCACAAGCGGTAAAGAAAGGACTGAGTGAACCCTTTTTGTGCAGTGGGAATAATTAGAGTGGAATTGTGGATGAAAAATATAATTCATTATTACCATTTTTTTAATCAATAAATTTATAATATTAAAAAGAACTATTGATTAATTGGTATTTGACCTTTGTGCCTCACTCATATTTATCATTTGATTGATTTTTTGTCAGCATTATGTTATTAATATTAGGGGGTGTCAGTTCTGGCAAATCCGCACTTACAAATCCGCACTTAAATTTGACCAAATCCGCACTTAAATAAGTGCGGATTTCCAAAACACACTAGCCCCAATACTGGTGGATTTCAAAATGAAATAAGTCACTTATTTCACTCAAATCCGCACTTTCTCAACCAAAAGTGCTGATTTCACCATCAAGTCCCATTTCACTGATTTGTCAGCATCATCCCATTCATACGCAGCACTCCGCAGAATAACACTTCATAACTCAAAACATCGTACATCACTTACATCTTCATATCATATCATATAAGAGTCATGCCTTCCTCACTTTCAAATCGTGATAAATTACATAAAGCAATGACTTTCATGGCGCTTGAACTGCTCTTGGACTCTGATTCTGATTCTGATCTAGAAGAAGATTTTGTCGTTTTATCAAAAATGGCCAGGAAACGTTACCTTCTTCCCAGAAAGCCTCAAGTACTTCATACCCCCAAGTACACCATCACAACACTTCTTAACCTATCTACACCCAGTTTTAGACAGCTGTTCAGGACTTCTCAGGAATGTTTCCTTAAATTGCTTGAGCTTATTCAGGATCATCCCATATTTCACAATAATTCTCAAAAAGAACAACGACATCCTTCAATTCAATTGGCCATCACACTATGTCGTTTGGGTTCAAATGGTAATGGAGCCGCTTTGAAACGTTTAGAAAATGTCTTTGATTTAGGGTATGGTTCAGTTAACACTTATACCAAACGATGTATCACTGCCATCAACTCCTTGGAATCTCAACTTCTCACCTGGCCAACAAAAGAAGAGCGACTTGAATCATCTCAGGTTATGCAAGCAGAGGGCTTTCCAGGATGTATTGGTTTTGTTGATGGTACTACTATTCCTTTGAGCCAGAAACCTGCTCAAGGTGGAAACAATTACTTTGACCGTAAAAAGAGGTAGATTATTTTTAACTCCTTTCATCCTCCTTGAAACTAACACAAACAAATATATCTTCTTTATAGATATTCAATTAACGTTCAGCTTATATGTGACGTAAACAAAAAATTTATATCATTCTTTGCTGGCTATCCTGGCTCATGTCATGACTCCTACGTCTTCCAAAGAATGCATATTTCAAATGAACCTGAAAAATTCTTTGATGAAAATCAGTATCTTCTTGCAGATTCTGCTTATGTGAATGGAAAGTATGTACTTCCTGCTTTTTGGGGAGCAGCTTCAGAAGACAGTCAAAATGCCAAATTCAACAATCATTTGGCAAAGTCAAGAGTCCGTATTGAACATTCTATTGGAATCTTGAAAGGCCGTTTTTCTAGTTTAAGGGAATTAAGAAGTCCTCTTAGAAATAAATCTGAAATGGAGGCGGTGATCAACTGGATTCTGTGTTGCACTATACTTCATAACCTACTTGCTGACCTCAAAGATCAATGGTTAGAGCTGTATGAAGATGAACAAGTTGATTCACCTCCGACTATATCCAACACTTCTATTTCTCAATCAACTAGTATAAGGGCAAAAATCCTTCCAATAACACTCCAACATTTTTCAACGCAATTTTAATTTTTTTCTCTTTCTCTTCAAATTATCAATTTGCATGTATTATCCACTGAGAATGGTAAATTTTTTTGCATATTTTTTTGGTTTTTGAATTTGCTGTTAAAGTCTTATTTTTTTTTCTCTCTGTGTTTTCTTTCATCAACTCAACATGAAATCGCATATTTTCAGCAAACACATATTTTTTCAGTCACTCAAAGGTTGGGAAAGAGTTGGAAGGGAAGATTAAGGGTTCCGAGGCATTTTAAATGAAGAAAAGGGTCTGGGAGAGGTTGAGAGGGGTGAAATGGGGATCAAAAGAGGATGGCATACAATGGGGCTGGGAGGATAGCGAAAGGCATGGGGAGGGAAGACAAGCATGTGTTGATAGAATTGAAAGGGATGGAGATTGGTGCAAACAGAGTGTGAAAATAGGAGGATGAACTCTGTTCTTCGGGCGAAGAACAGAGTTCACTTCCATAAAATATTAGCTGAAACATAGTTTTCAATTCTGTAAAAACAGTTGTAAGTAATAGAAAAAGTCACTGATTTTTTTTATATGTAATCCTTGCTTTACGAGGAGACTTTTGTGACGAAGCAGATTTTTGAATTACCTTTAAAAGAGGATGGCATACAATGGGGCTGGGAGGATAGCGAAAGGCATGGGGAGGGAAGACAAGCATGTGTTGATAGAATTGAAAGGGATGGAGATTGGTGCAAACAGAGTGTGAAAATAGGAGGATGAACTCTGTTCTTCGGGAAAAGAACAGAGTTCACTTCCATAAAATATTAGCGAGGTTGAGAGGGGTGAAATGGGGATCAAAAGAGGATGGCATACAATGGGGCTGGGAGGATAGAGAAAGGCATGGGGAGGGAAGACAAGCATGTGTTGATAGAATTGAAAGGGATGGAGATTGGTGCAAACAGAGTGTGAAAATAGGAGGATGAACTCTGTTCTTCGGGCGAAGAACAGAGTTCACTTCCATAAAATATTAGCTGAAACATAGTTTTCAATTCTGTAAAAACAGTTGTAAGTAATAGAAAAAGTCACTGATTTTTTTTATATGTAATCTGAAATTTTTTAATAAAATTATTGTATTTAAGAATTGCAATATTGTCAATCAATCTTTATTGATCAACGATTTGGAATGTCTGGGAGGCATTATGAAACTGGCACATAACAAGAAAAAAGATTAAAAAGTAGAAGAAATAAGTAAAAAAGAATGTAAACATGCCTGGTCAAAATATTGAAAATGTCAGGAAGGGGTGTGTGCCGAGGATTGATGGGTAGGTAGCGAGGAAGGTCAGTGTGTCACATGTGACAGGGATGGGGTAAGAAAGGAAGGGATGTTTTGTGGCCAAAATGTGGTTGTGAAAAAAAACGGGAAAAAAGTGCTGATTTGAGGTCATAACTGACACCCTTTTTTGAAATAAGTGACTTTTTTGCAAAATTTAAGTGCTGATTTGTAAGTGCTGATTTGGTTTGAAATCCGCACTTAATTTAAGTGCGGATTTGCCAGAACTGACACCCCCTATTATAAGTATAGCAAAAACTCGTGTGCCCAACGCATACCAGGTGATGTTACACCTTTTATAATATTATTAAATAAAGGTAAAAAAATATGAAAATGATTTTTTTTACAAAAAATCAATTGATATCCAAAAGAAATATGAGGGATAAAAAGGTAAAATTAAAGGGATCAAATATGAAATAAAAAATTAAAGTAAAATTCCTGCCATCAAGAGCAAGTAGACATGATGGGGTGAACGCCCACCAGTGGCACTAAACTTGGACTATAATTTCTTTTTTGTAAAAATAAAAAAAAATCCACTTGAGCTTTACCAAAACTTCAGGATGACAATTTTGCCATATCAAACAACTTCTAGTGCAATTATTGAAGAAAAATTCATTTTCATTGCAATAGAGAGAATTGATCACATCAGACTGCATGTGACAAAAAGTGTCCAGCACAAGTTCGGCTGAACTTGTGCTGGACACTTTTATGATAGAGAGTAGCTAGGGTGGAATTTTTCTTCAGTACATCTGGTATTTCTAATAAACATGTTCACTGGTATTTGATCTTTGTGCCTCACTCATATTTATCATTTGATTGATTTTTTGTCACCATTATGTTATTAATATTATAAGTATAGCAAAAACTCGTGTGCCCAACGCATACCTGGTGATGTTACACCTTTTATAATATTATTAAATAAAGGTAAAAAAATTCAAAAATGATTTGTTTTACAAAAAATAAATTGATATACAAAAGCAATATGAGGGATAAAAAGGTAAAATTAAAGGAAGCAAATATGAAATAAAAAATTAAAATAAAATTACTGCCATCAAGAGCAAGTAGACATGTTGGGGTGAACGCTCACCAGTGGCACTAAACTTGAACTATAATTGCTTTTTGAAAAACAAAAAAGTGCCAATCTGAGGTTTAAAAAAACTTAAGCAGAACCATTTAGCCATATCAAACAACTTCTAGTGCAATGATTGAGAGAGAATCAATCACACCAGACTGCATGTGACCAAAAGTGTTCAGCACAAGTTCGGCCCAACTTGTTCTGGACACATTTATGACCAAGAGTAGCTAGGGTAGAGTTTTTCTTCAGTTAATCTGGTATCTCTTATAAACATGTCCATTGGTACTTGATCTTTGTGCCTCACTCATATATATCATTTGATTAATTTATTGTCACCATTATATTATTAATATTATAAGTATAGAAAAAACTCATGTGCCAAATGCATACCAGGTGATGTTACACCTTTTTTAATATTATGAAATAAAAGTAAAAAAATATGAAAATGATTATCTTAACAATAATTTAAATAGATATTTAAAAAAAAGAGAAATAAAAAAGTAAAATTAATCTCAAAGAGATCAATTATGAAAAACAAAATACTAGTAAAATTCTTGCTCTCAAGAGCCAGTAGAAGTGTTGAAACAAATGGGAGCCATCAGGGCTAAATTTTAATAAGTGACCTTTTTTTATAAAGATAAAAAATTATACACCTGAGGTTGGGAAGAACGACAGGTGGATGATTCAGCTAAACAAAACTACTTGTAGTGAAGTTTAATAAAAAAATGTTTTTTTGTTGCCATAGAGTGAATTGATCCCATCTGACTGCACGTGAACAAAAGTGTCCAGCACAAGTTTGGCGGAACATGTTCTGGACTCTTTTATGATGGAGAGTAGCTTGGGTGGAAATTTTCTTCAGTTCCTTCATCTTGTATTTCTCATAAACATGTCTACTAGTATTTGATCAGTCTGTAACTTTCATATTTATCATCCAATTAATATTTTATCACCATTATATTATTAATGTTATTAGTATAGAAAAAACTTGTGTGCCCAATGCATACCATGTGAGGTTATACCTTCAATAATTTTTCAAAATAGACCTAAATAAATATGGAAACGATTAGTTTTACAAAAATCAAATATAAATTTAAAAGTAACAAGAGGAATAAAAGAGTAAAATAAAAGTCAAAGAGTTCAAATATGAAAAAATACTAGTAAAATTCCTGCTATCAAGAGCCAGCAGAGGTGTTAAAGCAAATGGGAGCCATCAGGGCTTAATTGTAATAAGTGACCTTTACTTTTAAGATAAAAAATTATACACCTGATATTGGGAAGAACAGCAGGTGGATGATTCAGCTAAACCAAACTACTTCTAGTGAAATTTGTTTAAAAAAATTTTTTGTTTCCATACAGAGAAATGATCCCATCTGACTGCACATGACCAAAAGTGTCCAGCACAAGTTCGGCCGAACTTGTGCTGGACACTTCTACGATGGAGAGTGGCTGGGTTAGAATTTTTCTTCAGTTCATCTTGTATTTCTTACAAACATGTCTACTGGTATTTTATCTTTGTGCCTCACTCATACATATTGTTTGATTAATTTTTTGTCTTAATTATATTATTAATTATATAAGTATAGCAAAAAATGGTGTGCCAAATGCATACTGAGTGATGTTACACCTTTTATAATATTATTAAATTAATGTATAAAAATATTAAAATAATTTATTTTTAAAATTATTAATTGATATCCAAAAGCAATATGAGGAATAAAAAATTAAGTTAAAGGGATCAAATATTAAAAAAGAAATCCAAGTATTATTCCTAATATCAAAGGCCAGTAGTGATTTTGAAGCAAATGAGAGCCATCAGGGATAAATTGTACTAAATTGACTGTTTTTTAAAGATAAAAAATTGTGTACCTGTGGTTTGGATGAACTCTATGTGGATAATTCAGCTATATCAAACTACATCTAGGGAATTTTCTTATCAAATAATTTTTTTCATTGCCATAGAGAGAATTAATCCCATCTGACTGCACCTGACCAAAAGTGTCCAGCACAAGTTTGGCCGAACTTGTTCTGGACACTTTTATGATGGAGAGTAGCTAGGGTGCAGGTCTTCTTCAGTGCAACTGTTATTTTTTTAAAACATGTCAACTGGTATTTGATCTTTCTGTGTTATTCATATTTTATTATCTGATTAATTTTTTGTCATTAGAATATTATTAATTTTATTAGTATAGAAAAAACTTGTGCACCAAATGCATGCCATGTTATATTACACCTTTTATAATATTATTAAAAAATGTTAAAACAATATGAAAATGATTTTTTTTCCAAAATTATAAATTAATATCCAAATGTAACATGAGTGATAAAAAGTAAATTAAAAGAGATCAAATATGAAAAAGAAAAACTTAAAGAAAATTCCTGCCTTCAAGAGCCAGTAGAGGTGTTGAAACAAATGGGTGCCATCAGGGCTAAATTTGGTAAAATTAAATTTTTTTTAAAGATAAAATTTTTTTTCCTGAGGTTTGGAAAAACTCAAGGTGGATAATTCAGCCATACCAAACTACTTCTAATGTAATTATTTAGCATTTTTTTAATTTAATTTCCACAGAGAGAATTGATCCCATCTGACTGCACCTGAACAAAAGTGTCCAGCACAAGTTCGGCCGAACTTGTGCTGGACACTTTTATGATGGAGAGTAGCTAGGGTGGAAGTGTTTCTCAGTACATCAGTTTTTTGTTCTTCACATTTCTATTGGTTTTTTAACTTTTTTTTATCATTCATATTTATTTTATAATTAATTTTTTGTCACCATATATATTACTAATGTTTCTAGTATAGCAAAAACCTGCATGCCAAATGCAAAATTGGTGATGTTACACCTTTAATAATATTATTATATAAAGTTAAAAAAATATGAATATTTTTAGTTTTTAAAAAAATAAATTGATATTTTAAATTAAAAAGAGTAATATAAAAGTGAAATGAAAATAAATGGGATCAAATACGAAATAAAAAATACAGGTAAAATTTTACTATCAAGAGCCAGAAGTGGTGTTGGGACAGTTGGGGACCTCTAGGTCAAGACTTGGTCTAAACTTACTTTTATGTGTAGTTAACTAATTTTGAGCTGAGGTTTGGACAGACTTTCAGGGGACAATTTTACAATATTAAACATTCTTTACTTCAATAATAGAGTGAAATATCATTTTCATTTCCATAGAGAGAATTTATCTCATATGACTTCATGCAACCAAAAGTGTCCAGCACAAGTTTGGCTGAACTGGTGCTGGACACTTTTATAATTGAGAGTAGGCATACATCAAATCTTCTTAAACTCAAAAGGGATTTCTTATAAACATTTCCACTGGTATTTGATCTTTCTGTGTCATTTAAATTTACTATTTGGTTAATTTTTTGTCATCATTATATTATTAACTTTATTACTATAGTAATAACTTGTGTGAAAAATGCATACCAGGTGGTGTTCCACCTTTAATGATATATTATTAAATAAAGGTATAAGAGTATGAAAATTATTTATTTTAAAAATTAAAAATTGATATCCAAAGCAATATGAGCAATATAAAGTAAAATAAAAGGGATATAATAAGAAAAAAAATCTAAGGAAAATTCCCACTATCAATAACAAGTAGAGGTGTTAGATCAAATGTGCACCACCAGGGCTAAACTTGCACTATATTTTCTTTTTTGTTAAACCAAAGAAAGTGTCCTGATGCATTTTGAAAAATAATCAGGAGGAAATTTTGGAAATATCAAACTACTTATTGTGCATTGATTGAGCAAAATGTCATTTTCATTTCCATAGAGTAAATTTATCCCATCTGACTGCATGCAACCAAAAGTGTCCAGCACAAGTTTGGCCGAGCTTATGCTGGACACTTTTATGATGGTGAGTATCTAGGGTGCAGGTCTTCTTCAGTTCATCAGGTATTCTTTATAAACAAATCCACTTGTATATGATCTTTCTGTGACATTCATATTTATCATTTGATTCATTGTTTTTCACCATTATACTATTAATGTTATTAGTATTGAAAAAAATTATAAGCCAAATGCATACTGGGAGATGCTACATTTTTAATAATCTTATTAAATAAAAGTAAAAAAATATGAAAAGTATTAGTTTTACAATAAATAAATTGATATTTGAAAGCAAAAAGAGGAATAAAAAAGTAAAATAAAAGTGATTAAATATGAAATTAAACCTTCAAATAAAATTTCTGCCATCAAAGAAAATTTGAGTTTTCAGACCAAAATTGCACCACCAGTTCTAGATTTGGAATATATTTTCATTTTTTTTTAATTAATAAAAGTGTCCACCTGAGGTTTTCAAAAAAATCAGGAGGATAGTATAGCAGTATAAAACTACTTCTTGTGCAATGATTGAGCAAAAATTTATTTTAACTTCCATTGAGTAAATTTATCACATCTGGCTGCATGCAACCAAAAGTGTCCAGCACAAGCTCAGCTGAACTTGTGCTGGACACTTTTATGATGGAGAGTAGCTAGGGTGCAAGTCTTCTTCAGTTAATTATATATTCATTTTAAAAATGTCTATGGGTATTTGATTTTTCTGTGTCATCCATATTTATTATTTGATTATTTTTTAGTCACCATTATATTATTAATGTTTTTAGTATAGAAAAAACATGTGTACTGAATGTACACTGTGTGATTTTACAACTTTAATAATATTATATAATAAATATAAAAAAATGTGAAAGTTATCAGTTTTACCAAAAGAAAATTGATATTTAAAAGCTAAAGGATAAATAAAAGGGTAAAATTAAAATTAAAGAGATCAAACATGAAATAAAGATATTAAGTATAAGTTATGCTATCATGAGCCAGTAGAGGCTTCAGAAAAAATGGGCACCATCATAGATTAACATGGATCAAATTTACTTTTTACCAAAGTAAAAAATTGTCTACCTTAGGTTTGGACAAACTTCCAGGGGACAATTTGTGCATATAAAATTACTTTCAGTGCAATGATGGAGTGATCATTCAGTCTCATTTCCATAAAAAGAATTGATTGTATCTGACGGTATGGTAAGGTAAACTCTTACAGTCGCCTTGCTGTAAGGAGAATCCGGAGGAGATGTGTGGATTTAGCTGAAAACCCCGTCCTTCCAATAAAAATAACAAAATGGGAATTCTAAATCACTAAGCTAACCAGTCTACTTGGATCTGATTGATAAAAATAATGAAACTCTAAAATAATTAACGCTTATTGAGATTTAAATAAAGTGGCTGTTGAGAAAGAAATACTGATAACAACAATTAAGGTGTACCAGTGAAAGATCTGAAAAGATTGACTTTTATGTTTTTATAATAATTTAAATTTTTATGAGACAGCAATAATCAAGTCCCAGCGAGGAAGACCTTTCTAAAGATACCCTGTATGAAGTGTGATTTAAATTGTTGAGTAGTATTTCTAAAATGTTATTTATAAAATATAAAGTTATAAGGGTATTACAATTTATTTAATTTGTTGAGTAATAAAATATGAGACTGTGGTGGTTAAAGATTAAGCCGTATGATGTATCCCCCCCCCCTCAATTTCGAGTTTGAGAGGCTCTTAAGTATACCTAGTCACGTGCCTAAGTTTTCCCCTCCAGAGCTCACCCAGAGTCAATCTGGAGCCTGTACGGAGTCCGTATGGAGTCAAAACGGAGTCCGTACGGAGTCGAAGCGGAGTCCAAACGGAGTCCAAACCGAGTTCAAGCGGACTCAATTAGAACCTTTAAAACTATAATAAAAAATCTAGAAAAATTACACATGATAGAGCCACTTCCCCTTTACATTCCAAACTAATTTTCGTAGTCTGCGCAGGTCTAATCACCCCGTGAAAATTCATTAAAGTTAAGTAATTTCTAAAAACGTAAGTATTTCTATAAAACTTTAAAATTCATTTAAAAAATATAAGAAAAATAGTAAAAATTCTTGGAAAATTTCCCAAGGTTCTTGAGTGACTCGACTTGATACTTATAAATTCTTCAGACCGTAAAAATAAGTTTTCTCCGTAAAATAAATTGTTTTCGCGTAGGCATTTGCTCGTGACCAATTTCTTCATATTTAAAACTCAAATAAATTAAATAAAACCCTTTTTTATAAAAATAATAACACCAATCTTGCATGCCGTAATAACTCCATTTACGTACTTAGGTGCCATACTAAACTTTAGGCTACCACAACGGCATTCAACCAAAAGTGTCCAGCACAGGTTTGGCCAAACTTGTGCTGGACACTTTTATCATGGAGAGTAGCCAGGGTGCAAGTCATTTTAAATCATCTGGAATTTCTTATAAACATGTCCACTGTTATTAAATCTTTGTGCCTCACTCATATTTATCAATTAATTAATTTTTTGTCACCATTATATTATTAATATTATCAGTATAGCAAAAACTTGTGTGCCAAATGAATACTGGGTGATGTTACACCTTTTATAATATTATATTAAATAAAGGTAAAAAAATATGAAAATGATTTATTTTACAAAAAAAAAACTTCTATCCAAAAGCAATATGAGAGGAATAAAGTAAAATAAAAGAAATCAAAGATGAAAATTAAAATCCAAGTTAAATTCCTGCCATAAACAGAAAAAAGAGATGTTGAATCAAATTAGCACAATCAGGGCTAAACTTGCACTAAATTTTCTTTTTTGTAAAAATAAAAAAAAAATCCACTTGAGCTTTACCAAAACTTCAGCATGAAAATTTTGCCATATCAAACTACTTCTAGTGTAATTTTTTATCAAAAATTTATCTTCATTTCCATAGAGAGAATTGCTCCCATCTGACTGCACCTGACCATAAGTGTCCAGCACAAGTTTGGCCGTACTTGTGCTGGACACTTTTATGATGGAGACTAGCTAGGGTAGAATTTTTCTACATTTCATCTAGTATTTCTTACAAACATGTCTACTGATATTTTATCTTTGTTCGTCACTCATAAATATCATTTGATTAATTTTTGGTCACCATTATATTATTAATTTTATAAGTATAGAAAAAACTCATGTTCCAAATGCATACCAGGTGATGTTATGCCATTTATAATATTGTTAAATAAATGTATAAAAATATTAAAATAGTTTATTTTAAAAATTATCAATTGATATCCAAAAGAAATATTAGGAATAAAAAATTAAGTTAAAGGGAACAAAGATGAAAAAAGAAATCCAAGTAATATTCCTACTATCAAAGGCAAGTAGAGGTGTTGAAGCAAATGAGAGCCATCAGGGATAAATTGTACTAAATTGACTTTTTTTTAAAGATAAAAAATTGTGCACCTGTGGTTTGGATGAACTCTAGGTAGAAAATTTGGCTATGTAAAACTACTTCTAGTGAAGTTTTTTATCAAATAATTTTTTTCATTGCCATAGCAAGAATTGATCTCATATGACTGCACCTGACCAAAAGTGTCCAGCACAAGTTTGGACGAACTTGTGCTGGACAATTTTTTTATGGTGATTATCTAGGGTGCAGATCTTCTTCAGTGCAACTGGTCTTTAATTAAAACATATCCACTGGTATTGGATCTTTCTGATTTATTAATATTATATCATTTGATCAATTTTTTGTCACCAGTATATTATTATTTTTATTAGTATAGCAAAAAAACATGTGCCAAATGCTTACAGGGTGATGTTAAACCTTTAATAATTTTATTAAATACAGGTAAAAAATTATGAAAATAATTTGTTTTACATAAAATTAATTGATATATAAAAGAAAAAAATGGATAAAAAGAAATAGGTTGAATAAAAGGGATTTTATATGATATTAAAAATTCAAGCTTAATGCCTACTTTCAAGGCTCAGAAGAAGTGTTGGATAAAATGGGCAGCATCAGGAATAAAATTGTACTTAATTTGATTTTTTGAAAAACTAAATGAAGTTTTCAACTGATTTTTTTCCAATATTTAGTTGGACACTTTGTCTTTATCAAATTACTTCTAGTACCATGATTGACCAAATTAAATCCTCATTTCCATATGAAGAATTGATCCCATATGGCTGGACCAGGCCAAAGGTGTCAACCACAAGTTTGAGAATTCTTCTGGTGGACACTTTTATGATGGACAGTAGTAGGGTGCAAGTCTTCTTTAGTTAATCTAGTATTCCTCATAAAAATTTCCAACTTATTTTTGGCCAAAAATCAGGTGGAAAGTTTGTCCATATCAAATTACTTCTAATGCCATGATTGACTAAAAATTGATTCTCATTGCCATATAGAGAGTTGATCCCATATGACTGGATCTGGCAAAGTGTCACCACAATTTTTGATAAACTTGAGTTTGAAAATTTTATGATGGAAAGTAATTGCAAGTCTTCATCATTTCATCAAGTAATCCTCATAAAAATTTCCACCTGTATTTTGGCCAAACTTCAGGTGGACACTTTGGCCATATTAAATTAATTCTAGTTGCATGTTGATAAAAAACTGATACTTATTGCCATATATAGATATTAAACCCATCAGACTGTGCCTTTCCAAAAGTGTCTACCTGAATTATGGCTAAACCTCAGTTGGACACTTTTATGATTCAGAGTAGCTAGGACAAAAGTATTCTTCAGTTAATTTGGTATTCATAATAAATTTATCCTCCTGAAGTTTAGCCTAACTTCAGGTGGACAATTTCGGAAAGCACCAGTTAGTCACTATCCATCAAAAAAGTGTTCACCAAAATTTTGGCTAAACTTGTGGTGGACCCCTTTGATCAGCCACAGTCAGATGAGATCAACTCTTTATATGGAAATGAGGATGATGTTTTGGTCAATCATGGAAATAGAAGTAGTTTGATGGGGCCAAATTACCCCCCTGAAGGTCAGAAAAACCTCACAAGGACACTTTTTAGCAGGGAGTAACTGAGAAAAATTCATTTATCAGAAGGAAAATCCTTTATTGGATAGATTCCAAGGTTTCATACTTGTGTATAATGGTCAGTATTAATTTTGAAAGTGTCTGTCCAAGAAATTTCATTGCCCATCATGACACATTTTGTTTTAAATGTTTCAAACAGCGTGATACAGTATTAAGGTGTCACATAGTATAATTAAGTTCTATTAAGTGCCCTCCTATGATGCTTAAATTTATAATTTAATATCTTACATAATAATTTTTTTTATATAAATTCATCAATATTTTATTTTATTATCAAATTTAACAGAGCAAGTATCCTGAATTATTATATATGCATAAGCTTAGGTTAGATCAATTTGTGCTCAACAGAGGACCAAAATCAAGTTCTGGAGGATCAACTTGTGCATAATTTGGAATCAGTTGATATTCTGTCTATAATCAATCTGAGAATAAATGTAAATCTAACTCTAATTTACTTATGTTTATAAAGTATTCATAAACCTGGCATAATTAAGGGACACTCTAAATTTCAAGAGAGGGGATTGCTAGCAATTCACCCCTAGATTTCCCGTGGTGTATCTTACCAATTCTTTTTTTTATTTACATTATCTTATTTATAAATAGGCTGAAGAACAAATGCAGGAGCCACAATCAACTGAGTCGGAAGCCAGCAATAATAATGAGGAGGAAAATGTGACCTTGAACAAAAAGTGAAGGGCTTCAAGTAGTCTAAATTTCCACTCTCAAAGAAGAAAAAGTGAAACTTAATCTCAAACCCCTTTTTCTTCTATCAAAGAATTTTTGGAGAAACATGATGCTGGTAAGTGATACCAAACCTCTTAATACTTTACTCTGCTTTTCTTCTACTTTTTGTTAATATTGCTTATCACTCTAGAACAAGTGGAAGTTTCTAAAGAGACTCTAATGTTTGAAAAGCAAAAATAGGAGCTCTCTTTAAGGAGGGATGATAGAGTACATGATTTGGAAGAGAAAAAGTTCGAACTCTGTTCACTGAAGGATGACAGGACACAAATCTTGGAGGAGAGGAAGTACAAACTCTCTTTACGGAAGGATGATAGGACACAAGACTTGGAGGAGAAAAAATTTGAGTTATCTCAAAGTATTGAAAAATCAAAGAAAGAGGAGAAAACACTTGAGCATCAAAACCTCAGGGAACAGATGAAATATAAGCTTGATTGTGAAGAAAATTCCAAAAAGAAATATTTCTTGATTGAATGTGTTAAAGCTAATAAATCTGTTGAGGAAGTTTAACGTTAAAAGAAATTGTTTGATGACTAGTTTGTTTTATTTATCTCACACTTCAACTAATCATAATTAATTGTACATAAAATTTTATCTTAATTTCCTCTATTTTTTTACACTATCCATCATTAGTTGAGTTCTCATATTTTAATGTTATAAATTCTCTTTTAAATAAAATTTTTAATGATTTTTAATGTTAAAAATTCTTTTTTAGTTAAAATTTTTAAGTCACATTTGAAAATTTCACAATCCCACCCCTGAATTTGATTGTACTAAGGGGTGGGTATCACAAAAATTCTTTCAAGTAAATAATTTTGCAAGTCTTATATGAAATTTTGGCAATAATCCCCCTGCATTTTATTGAATTAATGGATGGGTATCACCAAAATTTCAAGTAAAATTTATTTTTAAAGTCTGATATGAAAATTTTGGCTATACCCCCCTGTATTTTATTGAATTAGGGGAAGGGTATCACCAAAATTTTAAGTCAATTTTTTTTTTAAAGTCTGATATGAAAATTTGGCAATACCCCCCTGTCAGCCTAGATATCCTTAGGACTGAGTATTTCTTATGCTTAAAATAAGATACCCTTAAGTAAATTAAGCTTATATCTTAAAAATAAGGTTAAAATAATAATATATATTATTCTATTATATATATATATAATTATTATTCTATTATATAGCTTATAGTAGTTTAAATATCTTATCCATAGCCTAATAATACTTATTAAGGTGTTAATGGAGTCATAATATACTTATCTTAAGTGATATGAAGTAATTATTGACATACATAAGCTTATATGTATACATAAATCTCATATTCAGTTTAATATGCAGTATATTATGTATATTTAGGTATAAAAGTGGGTTTTAGCCCCTTAATAGCCTATAACCTTTGTTTTTCTGCTTATTTTAGGTCATATGGACGAAATCAGTGGACTCACAACGCCTATAGAAGCATAGACACCTATATCAGGCGCATACACCCAGTTTGGACAACTAAAATTACTTCCTTGGATGGTTATTCACGGATTTATGGGTTGGAAGGAAATTTTTGGGTTAATGTGAATGCTTGGGGATGTTATTGGGGGCTTGGACATTTTATTTGTTTCCTTTATATGCTTTTGGTTTCATTAAATCTCTTTTTAATTGTTTATTTTACCTGTTTCTTTATGGTATCTGCTTTTATCTGGATTTTCTATTTATGGTATGGATCTGTGTTATTATTAATAGTGATGGAGGGTCCTTACTGGAGGTCTGGGTGTTGAAACTGCTTGAAGTGGACTCCATGGGGAGGTGATGGGCCCTCAGAGTGCTGTAATTGCCGGGGATAGCAGTGACATCATCTGGATTGAAGGTCTGTGCACTCCAGTGGATTTGGGTATATGAAAGGAGGGATTTTGACGGTTATTTATCATCATTCAATTACTACAACTCCAACAAAAACTACTATACAATTATTAACATTTAGAAATATATTATAAAGCCATTATAAATTGATATTATCTTTATATAAGCTATAACTATATTTTATTCATCTATTTTCCACCACTAGCACGCATTTAAATCCAAGTATTGTGAGTTTTATTTGAGTATAACTATTTTATTAGTCTTCCCCTGAGGTTTAATCACGAAATCATTTATTAATAAGTAGTAGGACCATAAATAGACACTATTATATCATACTTATATACTAGACTATACTGACACCCCCCCTGTATTTTATTGAATTAAGGAAAGGGTATCATCAAATTTTCAACTCAAATTTTATTTTAAAGTCTGATATGAAAATTTGGCAATACCCCCCCTACAATTTATTGAATCAAAGAAATCAAATGGAAAAATATTTTAAAATTTAAAATTTCTACAACCAATTATTTTCAACAGTCCCAATCAAGTTTTAATATTTTATATAATAGCCAGTAGAATGACCTAAGCCCAGATGCACCATTATATAAAAGCAGTAATCTATCTTGATGTAACTTTAAAAAATAATTGGAAGAGACAAATCCAAAATTAAATGAAAAAAAAATAAAATTGAAAATTTCTACAACCAATTATTTTCAACAGTCCCAATCAATTTTCCTATTTTATATAATAGCCAGTAGAACGACCTAAGGCCAGATGCACCATTATATAAAAAAAGTAATCTATATTGATGTAACTTTAAAAAATAATTGGAAGAGACAAATCCAAAATTAAATGAAAAAATTATAATTGAAAATTTCTACAACCAATTATTTTCACCAGTCCCAATCAATTTTCCTATATTATATAATAGCCATTAGAATGACCTAAGGCCAGATGTAACATTATATAAAAACAGTAATCTATCTTAATGTAAATTTAAAAGATAATTGGAAGAGACAGATCCAGAATTAAATGAAAATAAAATAAAATTGAAAATTTCTACAATCAATTATTTTCACCAGTCCCAATCAAGTTTTCCTATTTTATATAATAGCCAGTAGAATTACCTAAGGCCAGATGCACCATTACATAAAAAAAGTAATCTATCTTGATGTAACTTTAAAAATAATTGGAAGAGACAATCCAAAATTAAATGAAAAAAATTAAAAAGGATAAATAAAATTGAAAATGAGGAAAATAAAAAGGGAAATTTAAAAAAAATAAAAAAGATAAAAATTAAAATAAATAAATAAAATTAATAGAAGAGAAAAAAAAGAAAAAAAAATTGGAAGAAAATATTTAATGATAGAAAAAATATAATATTTTAATTGAAATACTTGACAGATCTACTAAGAACAACTTTTTTATCTAATATTTTTTTGATTATTAATACAATTAATAAGACCTTCACTTATTTGGAATGAAAAGTCAAAATGGGTAAATTCTTTACAAGAAACTAAAGTTGGAGGTGCTTTAGTTGTTTGATGCCAATGTTGAGATGAATTCCATATAGCCTCAACTATTTCATTGGCACAGCCAAAATCAATAATACATTTATGGTCTGGAAAATAAAGGCCATGTCCCTCATCAGAAGAGGGTGATGGAAGAGGAAAACCAGTCTCTGGATTAATATAAGAGAAAATTCACAATGTTAGACAATTCTTATCATGTTTATCTAGATGAACATCATTTTAGAATCCATTATAAGTGATGATAACATTAGAACAAAAAATATAAGCATTTATTCCTTCTTCCCATTCAGGATCAGACCAATTTTATAAACCAGATTCTCAAGCAAGTTGATGGTTTTTTTGAAAATCTTGAAAATATAATTTTTTAAAAAAATTTGCCAAGAAAATATTAAATGATCCTAGAGAATTCCATTGTTTCAGATCTTCTTCCATTTGCTCTGGTTTCAAATTTTTCAATAAAGAATAAATTCCTGAAATATATGACAAAATTAAAAATTACTTATAATAAAAAAAATATTTACATACCAAAAAAAACTCCTTGATCATATCCTGTTCACCAACCAAAACCTTTCATGACAGTAGAAATCAGATTTTTATCTGATAAGGATTGTTGAACAAAAGCCATTTGATAGAGAGTAAAAATTAAATCAGAAAGCTGGAAAAAAAATTCATCCTTTTTCCCATTAAATGAATGAACTTCTAAGATGAATTGTGGTTTTTATATGTTATTGAGAACTGCAACAACGAGATCTATACCGCCTTCTGTAAGGTTTTTGATGTTTTTGTAAAAAAAAAAAATTCTTAACATTTGATATTGAAGTCTTATAAAATTTAAGATCGTCCAAATGTCCAAAGAATGTTTTGCAAAATATCTTCATCCTAATATATTTTATATTTTGATAAAATTTTGTCGTTGAATTTCTTGATTCTTTAGCTGGCTCCATGATTTTCTGATTTTTATTTTCTGGTAATGAAAGCTCAGATTAATTGGAAGAAGGAATAGAATTGAAGGACATTGAAGAGATAGAATAAAGTAAAGATAAAGAAGAAGAATTTGAATATATTGTAGGAATAGAATAGAAGGACATTGAAGAGATAGAAGAAAGTAAAGATAAAGAATAATAATTTGAATATATTTGATGATTATTCTTGGAGCTATCATGATTAGAAGACAAGGAAGATAGAGAGGATAAGGATGAATCAGAAGAAATTGATGATAATGAAGATGAGTGAGATAACTTTTCCATAGTAACTTTCTGGAAAAAAAAATTTATAAAACAAATAAAATAAAAAATAAATATATTAAAAAAAACTGGTGTGGTATTCCAACATGGGCAGGGGCCTTTGTTGTGCAGTTTGGTGCTGTTTGTGCATGTCTTAATTGACATTGTTTGAAGAATAGGGTGTTTTTCTGGATTTATTCCATGAATATTTGGACTGCGGGTATGTGGGTACTACCATTGGATAGCCCCGGTTTTTCTCTATATTTCATGTCTTGGGGACATTTTTCATATTCTAAGTTTTAAGGGGTCATTTCCTCATATTTCAATTTAAAAGATAGCTGTTTAATTTTGTTTTTTGTGTTTTATGGGCTTACCTTAAGTCTTAGGGTTAAGTGCTTAGTACCATTAGATAGGGCTAATTTGGCTCTACATTTTATTTCTCAACGTTGTCATAGCTTAATTTTGTGTTTTAAGGGTTTTAGTAGTGGTAGTGCATTTTTGTAAGTAGATTTGATGTATTTAGTGGATTTCAGGCTTCAGGGAGGCGGGGCCGCTTCAGGCGGCCCGGCTGCCTCTGTTTTAGGAGGTTGGGGAGCGCTTCTGAAGGGTGTTTTATGCAATTTGGCTGGTACAGGTGCCAAATGTGTTGCTGTGCATGGATTTTAGAGGAGTGGTCCGTGTGTATTTACATAGAGGACAGTTTGGGGAATATATATTTATCATACAACCATCTGGAGGTGATATCCTTGTTCCTCACTCAGTTTTCCTCTGTCGTTGGCCACAATTTGGCTGTGTCTTGTTGCAAGTAAGTTCTTCATTTAACTTCACTAGCAAATGATTTCTCTGTTATAGTCTTGCAAGCTATAGCAAGTATCTTTGCTGTCTCTGGTGTGGATTTGCAACCTACATCAAGTATCATTGCTTTCTCTGGTGTGGACATTGGTATACATTTCAGTTCTTTGGTCTGGTAGTCTGTCTGGAGACTACTTTCTTGGCTGATCAAGCAGTCTAGTGTTTGGAAAAGAGGCTTTTGGTAAACAGGAACCAATTTACTGTAGCAGGTAAATCTCACTTGTTTTTTCTAAAGGGACAGGGGTTTTTCTTTCTGGTTTTTCTCCAGCTCCCTTGGTCAAGGCCTATAGCTAGTACTATAGGATTGTCTACATTTCTGGCGCCCAACGTGGGGTGAGAACCTGCTAGTTCTTTGGAATCTCTGTTGCCTGTGATTGGCTCTTTCTGTGTTTTGGACTGGAAGAATGGCTTCTGGTTCTTCTATTCCTGTGGTGACTGTCAGTGGGGGGGATGGTCCTCCTGCTGTGATGGTTAGGAAGTGTGTTAGGATTAAAACTTGGGATGGTACCAAGTTTAATGGTGAAGATGTGAAGTGGTTTCTGGAGAAGTATGAAACTGCTGCTGGTGTGGATTGTGTTTCATACCTGGACATGGTGAAGCAAATTATCTTATTCATTGGTGATAGGGCAGTGGAGAAGGAGGTTGTGGCCATGCCTGGCTACAAGAAGAGGGATTGGAAGTTGCTGTGTAGGGAGATGGTGGATAGATGGGGTGTCAGGTTCACTATAGTGGATCTGAACAAGGTTGTCAGTGAATAGCAATCTTTTGGTGGTGTTGGTAACTTGCATAGTTACAGGAAGTTTCTGCTGCAGTTTGATCCTGTGGTGGAATATTTGGTGGAAGTGGAGGAGCTGGCACATGAAAATGCTGCCAAGGATGTTTTTTGGTCTGCCCTGGCTAGAGATTTCAGGATGGATGTGTTGAAGGAGCTGTCAAGGAAGGAATTGATGAAGACTCTTTCTAATGGTGACCAGAAGTTGCCTGCCTTGGAAAAGGTTAAGGAGGCTGTGGAGGCCCATTTGAAGTTATTTGCTGTGGACACCTATCAGGAGGGGTGTGCCAAGTATGTCAGCAGAGTCAGTGAGGCTTTGGCTGAAGAGGAGGTGAGAGTAAAGAGGGAAGAGAAGAATTTGGTGCAGGTTTCCAAACAGGAGAGGGACCCAGTGGTGGAACAGTTGGCTGATCTGACAAAACAGCTACATATTTTTCTTCAGGAGGCTAAGAAGGTCAACAAGGCTCCTTCTCAGCCTAGAGATTTGGATAGGAGGGCTGGTAGGAGTGATCCTTGGATCTGCTCTTATTGCAGTAGGAGGGGGCACAAGTCCAATGATTGTTGGGCTCTGAACAGGGATGTGTCTGATGGAAAGGTGGAGTTTGATGTCAGGGCTTTCAAGTTCCCTGATGGTTCATTTGTGAATCCCAGTGAGGGGCAGGCTCCTGTTGATTTGGTCAGGAGAAGGGGTGGTCTCAATCAAAGGAGGCCAAGGTTTGAGGAGATTCCTGATCAGGGGAAGTCTTCTGGTAAAGAAGAGGATGATGTCAAGGGAAAGGGGCAGGAGGCCAATAGGGTCTCTTTTTCAACTTCCTTTGGTGGTTTAGAGTTGTATTCTTGTGGTGGAAAGTCAAGTGGTGAATTCTTGACTGGTGTTTATGATGTGGAAGCCGGAAAGGTGGGAAGGCCTAAGAGTAGCTCTCAGGCACAACCAAATCCTAAGGCTTCAAAGGTGGGTCCTAAGCTGAGTGCAGCTAGGATGAAGTACAGCAAAGAGGAGCTGTACAAGATGCAGAAGGGTATGGCAGACATGGGCCCCCCTAGTTTTGGTGCACTGGACATGAATGGTGAGCCAATGCCCATGGATGTTGATTCTGACTCTGAAGAGGATGTCCCTTTGGCTTCATTTCCAAAGCCTTCTGTAGTTAGAAGTTCTGGTGAGGGATCTGGTTTGGTTCCTGTTGGTGGTGATGGTCCTCAAGAATCTTTTAGGACCAAGGTGGTGAAGCCAAGGGCTCACTTTGAGAGGCCAGTAGTTTCTGGTCAATCCAATGTTATGGAGTCTGTTCTAGAAAGGATGAATCAGGGTCAGGTTTCCCTTTCTTATGGGGAATTGTATGCTATCATTCCTGGGTTGGCTGATAGACAAAAAAGGTTGTTGACAAGGAGGAGAGTATCTTCTGGGGAATTGGAATACATATGTGATTCCTCTGAAAAGTTTGGAGAGGGGTTGGAAACTCATTTTTCTGCTCCTCTGGGATATTTCAACGTCACTCTGAATGGCAGGGGGGCTAGGGCTTTGGTAGATTCAGGTTCTCAGATTAACCTGATTTCTTTGTTTGAGGCTACTCATCTGGGCCTCCCCATTAAAACTGGTATTGGTGGAAATTTGAGAGGGATTGGTGGCCATGTCACTGAATTGGTTGGAACTTCTGAGTTTGTGAAGTTAGATGTTGTTGGAGCCTCAGGGAAGGTTCATTTTTATATTGCTAAAGGAACAGTCAAAGCTGTTTTGGGTGGACCATTCTTGATGGATTTTCAGGCATAAATTGGTTATCAGTTTGGAGTTAACTGGTGAATATGAGAGAAGGCTTCATATGAGGTTGTCATCTCCTGGGGATGATGGTTGGGAAACCAGGCCTGGTTTGTCTTCCATGTGTCAATGCATGGATTTTTGTAGGAGAAGAAGAGATGTGGGTGCTGCCTCTGGTTTTTTGGAGTGTGGCTCAGGCTCTAGTGAGAGTCTGTCTTTTTTAGAGTGATAAGGGCTGATCACCCTAGTGCTACAACCTCTCCCCAAGATGAGGAAATCCAAGGTTGTAGTATGTCAGCTCCCTTGGAGATATACCAAGTGGATTTACAAACTTCTTTTTTTAATTCTTCTCTTCTCTGCAAGTATTCTTCAATTTTTTTATCAAATCTCTGTTCTCTTTCAAGATTTTCAATTATTTTTAACTCAAGTTCAAAAGAGATGATTGGTTATATATCTTTATTAAAAGATATATGGAAAAGCTTTGGGGTGGTGAGATTGGGGTCTAAAAGTAAGTCCTTCCAATTGTGCACTGCTAGGGTTTCTTCTACACCTTTCAAAAACATTACCTGGGCCACACATGTGAGCATTGGGGAAACCTCTGGTTTTTTTTGTAGATCAGAAGAAAACTGAAGAAAAGAAGAAAAAAATATCAAGATAATTCAAGAAAATCAAGAAAAAAATCTAAAGATAATGAATAAAGAAGATCATCAAGATCAATTTTTGGACCTCCAGAAAGAGGATAAACTGCACTATATAAGAAGAGTGGATTCTGAAGAAGAATCAAGATTTGAAGATTTGGGAGATGAAAGTGAAGATGAAGATTTGGGATTGCGGAAAAGTTTTGGAGTGGTAAGATTGGGGTCTAAAAGTAAGTCCTCCTAATTGTGCACCGCTAGGGTCTCTTCTACACCTTTCAAAAACATTACCTGGGCCACACATGTGAGCAATGCGGAAACCCTTGGTTTTTGTTCCAGGTCTGGTGATTAAGATTTCATGAAGATCCCTCAAGTTGAGGTAGAGCTGCAAAGTATAAGAAGGTGGCGCAGAAGATTAGGCCTGTCAATGAGCCTATGCCTGTGGGTTTGAATCCCCCGCTGAAGAGACCTCCATTTTCAAGAGATCCGTACTGTACTCCTTTAGGGAAGAACCCTCCAGATTTTGTAGAGACAGCTAGGGTGACTGTGGAAAGGTTGAAAGTTGATAATTTTGGTCCTGATGGGTGGTTTTCTGAAGAAGAAAAGAAGTCGTTGTTGCACGTTATTGTGCTAAGGAAAAAGGCTGTGGCATTTGCTGAGGAGGAAAGGAATGTATTGAAACACTCTTATGGGAAACCTTACTTGATTCCTGTGGTTTGTCATGAAACATGGCAAATAAAACCTATTCTGGTTCCAGCTGCTATCAGAGAGGATTTCGTGGAGATTGTTAGGGAAAGAGTCAGGACTGGGTTATACAAACAATCAACATCCAGTTACTCAAGTCCGGTTTTTCTGTGTAAAGAAGAAGAATGGAAAGTTGAGGGTGGTTCATGATCTTAGAGCCTTGAATAGAGTCACAATCAATGATGCTGGTATGCCAACAAGTGCAGAGGATTTTGTTGAAGCTTTTGCTGGAAGGGTGTGTTATGGATTGGGTGATATTATGGTTGGTTATGATGAGAGGGAACTCCATACGGATTCAAGGCCTCTCACAACTTTTGAGACCCCTTTGGGAAGATTTCAGCTCACCAGGTTGCCTCAAGGAGCAACTAATTCAGTGGAAGTTTATCAAGCACAGATGGCTTGGATTTTGCAGGATGAGGTCCCTATTCATGCTGGTATTTTCATTGATGATGGTGGAATTAAAGGACCATCCACTGATTATGGTAATGAGATGCTGAAAGAGAATCCTGGTATAAGGAGGTTTGTTTGAGAATATACAATTACTCTAGAGAGAGTGTTGTTTAGGATTAAAGAGCCTGGTTTGACCATTTCTGGGTCAAAATTCTGTTGTTGTGTTCCTGCTTTGGAAATTCTGGGTCATGTGGTATGTAAAGAGGGAAGGATTATGGCAAAGAAAAAGATTAATAAGATCCAGTCATGCCCGAGGCCTAAAAATACTACTGAAGTCAGGGGATTTTTGGGTGTGTGTGTTTATGTCAGGATGTTTATTAAGGATTTTTCTTTGTTGGCTTCACCTTTAATGAGGCTAACCAGGAAAGATGCAGATTGTGAATGAACTGAAGAGTGTGAAGAGGCTTTTCAGAAGTTGAAGAAGGTGGTTGGTGAAGATATTGTTCTTCACAAGTTGGATTATGGTGTTGATGCTGGAAAAATTTATCTGGCAGTGGACTCAAGCTATATTGCTGCTGGTGCTGTTTTGTCTCAGGAAGATAAAACTGGGAGGGTCATACCAGTAAGGTATGAGTCTGTGGTGTTTAACGAGGTGAAATCTAGGTATTCTCAGCCTAAGTTAGAATTGTGTGGTGTAGCAAAAATCTTGAAGAATCTACAAACTGTTTTGTGGGGGCAAAATTTTGAGCTGCAGGTGGATGCATAATCTCTGGTTCAGATGATCAACACACCTAGTCTTCCTAATGCTCCAATGACTAGGTGGGTGGTATTTATTCAACATTTTTCTTTTGACCTGGTACACAAACCGGGCAAGACTTTTACAATGCCTGATGGATTATCAAGGAGGCCATCTACAGATGAGGATTCTGATTTGGAAGAGTTTGATGAAGATGTTCCAGTGGTTAGGGCCAGTACAAAGGGTGCTGAAGATTTTTCTTTCCTCCCCCATGAGGCTAAACTGGATGATGGTTTTGACCTCCCCCAAGAGGTTAAACTGGCTGGATCTGATCTTGATTCTGGTGATTAGAATTTTTTTGTTGATGAAGATGGAGTTGTTGTTTGGGACAGCTCGAAGTTGGAGAATGGTGTCTTTTTTGGTGAACTGGGTTCTCATAAGATTCAGTGGAAGAAGGAGGATATGCCAAAATTTAAAGATTGGTGCCCTGGTTGGGCTGGTCAATTGGCTCATGTTTACACTGGTGATTTTGATGACAGGGTTGTACCCTTGGATGTTGTTTTGTTCAATTTTGAATATGAGACCTGGAGTCAGTCTGGGTTTTATTTTACTATGGTGGAATATCTGTTGACCTTGGAGAGGCCGGAAAGTTGTGATGATGATACTTGGCTGGCAATCAAGAAGAAGAGTCCTGGCTTCTATGTGTCAGGAAAAAGGCTGATAAGGAGGAGACATCCTAATCCTCAAGTTGTGGTGACTCAGAGGAAGGGTCAAGAAGTTGTGTTGAAGTCTTTGCATGAAGACCTTGGTCATAGAGGCTTTGGGGAGACTTATTGAAGAGTAGCAGACAGATTTTGGTGGCCAGGTATGAAACTGGCTGTGCAGGGTTGGGTGCAATCTTGTGAAGAATTTCAAAGAAGAAGTCATTTGAAACCTAAAGAGGTTGGCTGTGCTACTGGTGAAGCAACTGTGTTTGGAAGAGTCAGTCTGGATGCTGTCCATATTAAAGAGGGCAGGTATAAATACTTGATTGTTGCTAGGGATGATTTGTCTGGTTGGGTTGAGTCAGTGCCTCTGGTTAATTTGACTGCCAAGAACATGGAAGAATTTCTGAAGAAAGAGTGGGTTTATAGATATGGGTTGATGAAGTTGGTGACTGTTGATGGTGGGCAAGAGTTTGGGGCCAAATTTAAAGAAGCTGTGGCAAGTGTTGGTTCTAAAGTTAGAGTAGCAACACCCTATTATCCTGAAGCTGAAGGCATTGTTGAAAGAGGCCATCAGGTTATCAAGAATCCTTTGGTGAAAATGTGTGGAGATAGTGCTGAAAATTGGAGGAATTATTTACCCTTGGTGTTATTTTCTGATAGGGTCACTGTGAAGAGGTCAACTGGATTTTCTCCTTATGAATTAATGTTTTGTCAGAAAGCGGTTCTGCCAGTGGACTTGGAAGCTGTATCCTATCTTGTAATTGATTGGGATGATGTGCACTCAACAGAAGAATTTCTCTGTGCCAGGATGCAACAGTTGGAATGTAGAGAGGAATGTCAGGAGAAGGAATACTCTAGAATGATGAAGATAAGAAATCAATAAGTCAGATACTGGGACAAGAGGTTGGCTCATAGACTCAGGAAACCCTTGAAAGCTGGTTGTTTGGTTTTGGTTTATAATAGAAGCTTGGAGAGTCAGTTGGGAAAGATGTTTTCTGACAGATGGAATGGACCTTACAGAGTCAGATCTCAGGTGTCTGGAGGTTCTTATGTTCTGGAAGAGTTGGATGGTGCAGTCTTAAAGAAGAGAGTGGCTGCAGATCAGGTGGAGAGGTTTTATCCCAGAGGCACAAGACATGAAGAATATTGACTCCGCAATGAGGATAAACTGCGCACCATTCTTCAATTTTGGTTTTTTTTGTGGTGATGCTATGCATCTGTTTGTTGGAAGCTTTTGTTAGAGGGTACCCATGGGCGGGGCCTCTAGATTTTTCCTTGGCAAGTGTGGGGGTAAATGATGGGCTGGATGCTCTATCAACAGTTACCCCATATTGTCTGTTTCCAACCCCTTCTCTTAATTTGGTTGAACCCTAGTATTGGTTTCTTTTCACAGGTTTTAGTCCTCTATGACTTTAAACTGGAAATTTTTTTGGTCTTCAAGTGCCAGACTCTTCACTGTTATTGGTTATGGTTTATTGTGTTGGATGGTGTGTTTTGTTTGTTAGAAGGTACCCAGGGTGGGCTTCTAGATTTTATTTTGGCAAGTGTGGGGGTAACTGATGAGCTGGCTGCTCTGTAAAACAGTTACCCCAGAATGTCTGTTTCAAGCATTTGGTCTTTTTCTAGTTGAACTCTAGTTCTGTTGTTTTTATTCAGGTTTCTAGTCCACTATGATATTAAACTGGACTGCCTTGGATGTCTTTTGGTGCTTTTGGATTGGTGGTGGATCACTGGTGGTCTCCCATCATTTTTACTTATTGGAGGGAGCCCACCCAATGATCATTTCTATGGATGGGACTTTCTCTTACTGGACCTTCTTTGAATCTTGACCATCTATGGAGCTGGACTGTCTTTGATTTTGTAGTTTATTTTTGCTAGATAGTAGTTTTAGATTATTTTCTTTTTTCTCTTTTTTTCTTTTAATTTTTTAAGGGGGTTGTTTAAAATTATAAAATCAAAAATATAGGGTGTTACCACATCAGGGTCACCTGGATGTGGGCAAGCATTGGTGGGGAAAGGCACATCAATTGGCTGGGCAATGCTATTTTTTTTAATTATTTCATTTATTTCTGCATTTCATTTCTTTTTCTTATTCTTGTTATTTTCTTTAATTTCTAAATTTTTTATCGTTATCATTTAAAATATTTAATTGTGTATCCACATCAAGGTGCACTTGGATGTGGGTAAGGTATCAGGGGATCAGCTCATCAATTGGCTGGGGGATACCATTTATTATAATTATTTAGTTCATATTATTTTATTTTTTATTTTTTATTTTTTATTTTTAAATTTTCTTATGATTAGTAGTTTAGTAAAGATAAGTCAAAAAAAAAAATTCTGAAATTATTTTTTATTATTGCTTTTTTATTATTATTATTAATTTTTTTTCTTAATTTTTCATTGTGTTGAGGGAGCTCATTTCCTGGATGATGAAGCTTCTGGAGGCTGGTCTGAGTTGAGTTGGCGTTTTTGCTTTTTGTTGGGATTGTGGAAGCATGGTGCTCTTTGAAGTGGAGCCTGCTGGAAATATGGTATGGGTTGTAATGGGCAGGAATTGGATTAGAAGGAAGTTCAGAGGAGGAAGAAGAAGAGGCAGGAATGGAGTGCTGGAGGGTGTGCTTAATGATCCTAGACATCTTCCAGTGGTCGTCCAACAAACGCTTTCTCAGGGATTTCTCAAGGTCATTCAAAGGTCAATGGTGGGCAATGGCTTTCAGCATGTTAGAGCACATGGTGCTGAGGTGTTGCTTCATGTATCCATAATCCAAGGTTAAGGAAGTTTCAAGAGGTTGGCCAACTCCAATAGTAGATTCAGGGGGAGGGGTGCCAACTAGACAAGAAGAAATGGATCAGTAATTTAATTTTGGTTGCTGAAGAAATGGGATGAATTAATTTGGTACTTACAGATTGGGAGCTCATCAAATTTGTAAGCGGCCGGGATTAGGACTTCTGAAGATTTTGAAAGGGTGATAGTTTGGGGATCAACCAGGGAAAGATATGGATTCTCTTGGTCTTCTTCTGAAAGGTTTTGAGAAGGTGAACTATGAGGCTGATGTTACTGGGGCATAGTGGGAGCAGCAGGGCTGTTGTTGTTGTTTTTAATATTTTGGGTGGTTTCAGCTGGGTGAGGTGGTGGTGGTGGAGTACCAGGGTTGTTATAGGATGGAGCAGGAGAGGGTGATCTGGAAGCGGATTTATCTCTTCTGGATGGAGCTCTTGAGGGAATGGAACTGTCAGAAGAATAGTTGGCTGACAGAGGAGAGGTGTAGTTTTTTTGCCTTAACTGGGGGTGAAGATTTTGTTTGGGTGCTGTGTTGGGGGCTCTGGTGCCTTCCTGGGGTCCTCTGGCAGGTCTCTTAGAATTTTGGGAACTTTTGGTATTTTTTGACCTTAGTAAGGTTGGCTGCATTGCTCTGGGAGCAGTGTGAGGAGGTTTCTTAGAGTTGTTTTTGTTGGTTGGAGGAATTTGGTTGATTTCTGGTTGTTTTTGGAAGTTTCAAGCCGGAGTTTCACTGTCTAGTGAGGCGGCCGGGCCGCCTGGACGTGGTCTAGCAGCCTAGGAGCAGATTTTGAAGCTTTTGAAGCTGGATTGGCAGAGATAAAATCTGCTTATTGGGGATCTAATGCTGGTCTTTTGGGAAGAGTTCTGGAAGCTGAGTTCTGGGATCTTCTGGAAGGTGCTGAAGATAAAGAGGAAGAGGATGGATCAAGCTCTGGGGATCTGGTAGGGGATCTTGAAAGGTATTTATGAGAAGGTGAAGGGGGAGGAATAGGGTAGTTGGCGTCTCTGTCAAATTTCTTCTTCCTGGATTAGCAAGAGTCACAGGCCTTGTTGTAGAATTTGGTGTCAGGAGCTGGAAGAGTGAATGTGCAAGGTCTGCACATGTGGATTCACTGCTGGAAGGCATAGTCCTTGGGAGCAGTGAAGCGAGGAAGGTTAGAAGGGTCAACAATAGGAGATTTAGCCATGATGTGTGGTGAAGAGATAAGATGAAGGTTTTTTCAGTGGTTGGGTAGGTGATGAAGTGAAAGGTGGAAGTTCAGCGGTCCGGCGGTGGCTGTATTTTGCATGGAATTGACTGGCTCCTTTCTATGCAAATTCAAAGTCTGTCAAGACTTTAAACTGAACACTGTGTTAGTCCCCCAAGACTTTAACTGAGTTTTGTTGATGTTTTAGTCCCCCAAGACTATAAACTGAGGAATGGGTTTTGTTGCTGGAGTTGGTTTGAGAGATTGGTGGAGGGTATCCACAGGGGGAGCCTCCGAATTTAGCAAAGGCAATTTTGGGGGTAATTGATGGGCTGGCAGCTCTATCCACAATAACCCCAGAATGTTAGTTTTTTTCTCTGTGTTTTAATGCGGTTGATCTCTGGTTCTGGGTTTATGATTTATGTTTTTGAGTCCCCCAAGACTTAAAACTGAGGTTTGTTTGTGGTTACATCCTATAGAGGGTGTGGTCAATTTTTCTTTTCTAAATCAGGATCAAGTACTAGTGGAATTACAAAGGGAATCAAGAGAGGAAATGAAGTGTTCAGAATTAGCCTTGAACTGATGGATGAGGTGCCTTCTTTTCTCAATGTCCTGTGGATCTCTAGCAGGAGTGGATTGGAAGTAGTGAAGCAGAAGTTGCTTCTGTTGAGATGAGTGTTGTTGGAACTTGGCCTTAATTGTGGGCAAGTGGTTTGGTGTTGGTGGTGCAATGGATCCTACATTGTTATCATCACTATCAGAAGATTGAGGAACTGAGAAGTCATCAGTTTTAAAGTTGAAGGAAGAAATGAAAGTTCCTTACCATCAGATGGACCAGGGACGGTGGAACTTGTGGTTTTAAGGGTTGTGGCACTCTTCTGGGAGGGGTGTAGCTTCTTGATGATTCTGGGTATCAGGATGGATGGCCTAGATCTTTTGGTGCTGGTAGAAGATGGACCAGGTTGAGGTGGAGGCAAAGGTGTTGCAGAGGATAACGGACCAGGTCTGTGGTAGGTCTTCTTTCTGGAGTGGCAGACATCACAGGACGTTCTGTATGGATGGGCCGGTGGTGTGATGGTGCAGATTAGGTTATTGTCAATGCAGTATTGGCAGGGGCCCATGTCAGTAGCAGATTTGGAAAGAAAGCTGAACATGGTGGTTGTGGTATAGGAGAATGTGGACATTCTCTATTGGAGGGAGGATGTGGTCTTCCAACATTGGCAGGGGCCTTTGTTGTGCGGTTTGGTGCTGTTTGTGCATGTCTTAATTGACATTGTTTGAAGAATAGGGTGTTTTTCTGGATTTATTCTATGAATATTTGGACTGCAGGTATGTGGGTACTACCATTGGATAGCCCCGGTTTTTCTCTATATTTCATGTCTTCTGGACATTTTTCATATTCTAAGTTTTAAGGGGTCATTTCCTCATATTTCAATTTAAAAGATAGCTGTTTAATTTTGTTTTTTGTGTTTTATGGGCTAACCTTAAGTCTTAGGGTTAAGTGCTTAGTACCATTAGATAGGGCTAATTTGGCTCTATGTTTTATGTCTCAATGTTGTCATAGCTTAATTTTGTGTTTTAAGGGTTTTAGTAGTGGTAGTGCATTTCTCTAAGTAGATTTGATGTTTTTAGTGGATTTCAGGCTTCAGGGAGGCGGTGTCACTGGACAACCTGCACACAAGGTCAAGGGTGTTCCTGAAAGTGAGATGAGGGATAAAGTTTAGAGACTTCTTCAAAGCACAGAGGAATTGTTCGAAGAAGTGAATCAAAGAGCTACTGCTTCGAGCTATATTTGAGAAGAATCTTAATATATTTTAAAGTAATACTAATATTCTTAGAATCTCACAAAGGGTTGTAACACTAAACAATCAAAGATTTAAATTTAGAGATGATTATTGAGGGAAAAAGGAAATGTACAATAACAACAATTTAACTTGCAGTTTTACCGCTATTAACTATAAATAAATTTTATAATTTAATTCTAAAGAAACATCAAACCAAAATCCAACCCTTTTTATATCTATTACTCCTCCTTGCATTGACCTCATACCCATCCATCATTCCGCACACCACAGACCACCAAAATTACACCCGTTACACCTGGACCCTCCTCACTAACATCCGTTAACCCCTTAATCCTCCGCTACTCATTACGTCCATGCTCACTACCCCCTTTTTAATAACCCACAGATATTCAATAAAGCCTTTAGCAGAATATTGCATTGACTATTGCGCTGTGTGTCGCTTATCAAAGAAAAGTCTAAACACACTTTTGAGAATTGACTAATTTAGATTTAAAGTGTAGATTAGCGCAGTTGAATAGTGAGTACACAAAGGGAAGTTGCTGTGGCAAGGTAGAATCACTTTCTGTGCTTTGAGTATGGATCTAGACCTCTGTTTTATTGATTTAATGAGCTGCTTTTTCCTCGAGTGTCATGTGGCGCATGACAGGCAGGCCGCCTCTGTTTTAGGAGGTTGGGGAGCGCTTCTGAAGGGTGTTTTATGCAATTTGGCTGGTACAGGTGCCAAATGTGTTGCTGTGCATGGATTTTAGAGGAGTGGTCCATGTGTATTTACATAGAGGACAGTTTGGGGAATATCTATTTATCATACAACCATCTGGAGGTGATATCATTGTTCCTCACTCAGTTTTCACTGTTTTCTGGCCATTATTGGCTGTGTTTGTTGCAAGTGAGTTCTTCATTTAACTTAACTTTAGCAACTGTTTTCTCTGTTATAGTCTTGCAAGCTATAGCAAGTATCTTTGCTGTCTCTGGTGTGGATTTGCAACCTACATCAAGTATCATTGCTTTCTCTGGTGTGGACATTGGTCTACATTTCAGTTCTTTGGTTTGGTAGTCTGTCTGGAGACTACTTTCTTGGCTGATCAAGCAGTCTAGTGTTTGGAAAAGAGGCTTTTGGTAAACAGGAACCAATTTACTGTAGCAGGTAAATCTCTCATTTTTTTTATAAAGGGACAGGGGTTTTTCTTTCTGGTTTTTCTCCAACTCCCTTGGTCAATGCCTATAGCTAGTACTATAGGATTGTCTACATTGGCAACAATAAAAAATTATCAGTAAAATAGTTGAAAAGAAAAAAAAATTTTGGTAAAAAAAAAAAAAAAGTTGCAAAAAAATCAGTAAAAAATTTTGAAAAAAATAAAAATAAAAATAAAAAGCTGAATTATGATTGAAATACCAGGTAAAACAAATTCACCAAAAAAAAAAGAGTAAATAAAAGAAAATAAAAATAAATTTAGTAAATATAATTTCAAAATAAATAAATAAATAAAAATTACTTACCTGCTATTGGAAATACTTCTTGATGTCATTCAATCCAATTTATTAAAATATAATTTTAAAAAAATTGAATTCAGTAAATTTCAGAATAATTAATTATTTGCAAAAATGAACAGAAATAAAAAAATTAAATTACCTGATTTATTTTAAAAACAGGGGGAGATGTCCAGAAACTAAGGGAAAGAAAAAAAAATTCTGTAAAAAAAATTAAAAAGCAGAGATTAGTCTTTTTTTTTTTTCTTCAAAATGCCCCCCAAAAATTCCCCCCCTTTAACCCTTCCTTGCCCGCCTCAAACCCCCCCCCTTTAATACCTCCTTGCCCACCTCAAAACCCCCCCTTTACCCCCTCCTTGCCCGCCTCAAACCCCCCCTTGACCCCTTCCTTGACCCCCTTAAGCCCCCCCTTTACCCCCTCAGACCCGCCTCAAACCCCCCCCTACACCTAACTTATTGAATTGTTACAGATTTGATAAGTTAGTGAAAAATGGCTAACAATTGTTCATCTATGAAATAAAATTACACTAAACAGCTTACAGTCATCTGTTGAGCCTGGTATCAACATTGCAATGTTAAATTTGTATCAAAATATCATCAACTATATTCTTGGTAGAAAAAATTAACTAACGTTGATCATCTGGATACAAAGCATTTAAAATGAGCCAATCAGCCCATTGTTTCAAGAGGTAATAATACTTCTTCAACTGTGCTTCTCCTACTCTGAATTTTCATGTAACCCAGCCCATTACCAAAAAGTTTCCACACTCTTCCAAAGGAAGGTTTGAAAATATGAAATCATTTCTACCTGTAACATTTGGATAAGCATCACCTAGATTGTGAGGTTTTGGAACAGGCTTATACAACCCAGTTGCAACATATCAATAAATTGGCTCCAGTAGTGGAGGGAGTAAAGTAGGTTCAGCATAGATCAAAAATGGTAAAAAGGAAGTGATGAAATCCACTGTTTGACAATTTACGTTGGAAGAGATTTCTTTGAGCATGATCATAGCATTTTCTGTTAAAGCAGCTTCACTATAAGAGTAAGGCTTTTTCTCATCCCATAATACTTCAAGAGCCATAAAAAATTGTCTTGTGGAAATCTCCAGTATGTGTCCATATTCTTGTCTGTTTAGAAATTCTTGTACGTCATTGTAAAGATTTTCATTCCATCTTTTTGAAATTTCTAAAACATTCTTGTAATCTATCAGATGAAATTTAATCATGTCCCATAATGACACAAATCGGGACATCCAGTATGGCTTGAGGAATTCTAGTTTTGCATCTGTGGTCATGTACTGAACTAAAGGATCTCTCACATGTCCAAACAACATAAGACATGAACAAGTAGAAGCAGAAGTATGGCAATTAACCTGTGTGTAAGAATGCGCGAACGCTAAAGCTGGCTCATCAGTGATGTTATCACAAGTATTATGCAATTGGATTTTTCAATATTGAGCGCTTATATTATTGTTTAACTGGACAGCAAAAGAAAAAAGGGTTTGAGTATGGTGTTTATTGGTGCTGGAGGTAAAGGTAGCATAAATTTTTTCAGAATCAATTTTAAATGTACTGTACACCACTTTTCCATAGAGAATTAAATCTTTTTCTTCCTTCCACAGATGCTGGCTTATCAGTTCTATTTCCAAATTCATCATTGCCAAATTTGATATAGCTCTTTCCTGCTGATCCCATTTAAATGAGGTTTCTTTGTTATCAGTCAACCAAAGACCATTTATTTCAGTTTACACGCTGATATCATGGAGTTCAACGCTTTCAGATGTTACAGAAATCTCTAAGTATGAAAGAGGCAATGATTTACTAATAAGATCTGATGGTGTGAAAGGTTACACAAAAGAAGAGGTCAGGTTGATAAATGGTGTTACTCAGAAAACAAACTCTGAAGAAAAGGCAGTATAATTAAAGCTCAAAGTTTGAACTGTTTTCCCTACAAAAAAGAGTTATTGTCATTGGTTAATTGAGAAGATAACATTAGTTATGTTAATGCTTAAATATTCTCTTAAAACAAACAATGTGAAACATTTCCCATCCAAGAGTATACTTCATCATCTACTTTTATTAAACCATTCCAACCTATGGGTGAACCTGTTCAAAATCTTGGACTATTGATGGCTAGATCCTTGAGCTCTCCCTCAGCCGAATAAGTTCCTAAATAAGGAGAAAAAACTGCTAAAGGTATTACCTAGAGTAAAGAAAGATATAAGTAAGCTTCAAGAAACTCCAGAACAGTCCAGGACTTCTAATTTGTCAAAAATAAAAAATAAAATAAAGAAATAAAATAAACTCACAATTGGCATGAAGGGTGTTGCTGTTAGCCCATCAATCAAAAAGCCTTCAACAGTCACAAATAATAGTAGCAAGATAGAGATAAATATGGACAGGAGAATAAATGAGTTATCCATCTGGAGTAAAAATATTACAGGATAATTGCTGATAATCAATAATTAACTTATCAAATCAATAGCAATTTGATAAGTAGGTGGTGGGGGGGTGTGGAGGGGTTTGAGGCAGGCAAGGAGGGGGTAAAGGGGGGGTTGAGGTGGGCAAGGAGGGATTAATGGGGGGAGTTGAGGTGGCCAAGAAGGGGAGAAAGGGGGGTATGGAGGAAGACAAGGAGGGGGTAAAGGGGGGGACTTGAGGTGGCCAAGAAGGGGACAAAGGAGGGTATGGAGGCAGACAAGGAGGGGGTAAAGAAGGATTATGGAGGGTGAAAAAAAAGATAAAACAAAAAAAACAAAATTAGTCTAACTTTGAAAACCAAAAAAAAGCACTTACAGGACAAAAAAAAGAAAAAAAAGGACAAAAAAAAAGAGAAAAAATAAATTATTAGCAAGTAAAAAAATCAAAAATAAGAATATAAATGACTATACATGGAGAGATGTGATGAGAAATAGAGGAATGAAATAGAGGAATTGAAAATATTTGACAGATGTGTGAGGAGATGATGGAAAGGATATGAGTGATGAATGGGGAAAAAAACACTAACAAAATATGTGATTTCATGTTGAGCTGGTGAAAGAAAACCAATGAGCCATCCAAAAAAAAGAGAAGCGCTTCCCAGCCTTCTAGCACCAAGGTGGGGGGTCTTCCCCACGTCAGGAGGCCCGCCTAGAGGCAGCTAGACCACCCTGAAGCCAGAAAACCACAAAAAACCTCCAAAAAATCCCAAAATACTTTGAAAAATCTACCAGAACTACTAAAACCCTTAAAACACAATATAAAGCTACAACAACATTGAGACATAAAATATAGAGCCAAATTAGCTCTATCTAGTGGTACTAAGAACTTAAACTAAAACTTAAGTTTAGCCTGTGAAACACAAAAACAAAATTTAACAGCTATCTTTTTGAAGAAAAAATGAGGAAATGACCCCTTAAAACCTATAATATGAAAAATGTCATCTTGACATAAAATATAGAGAAAACCCTGGGCTATTCAATGGTAGTACCCACATACCTATAGTCCCAATATTCACTGAGTAAAACTATAAAAACACCAAATTATTCAACCAATTCCAATTAAGACATACCAAAACAACACCAAACAGACCAACAAAGGCGTCAGCCAATGTTGGGAGACCACACCATAAATTCAAAAAAAAGAATTTCAACAAAAAAAAATACCAAACCAAGTGAATAAAGTACACAAAGTGGAAATTTGGAGAGCACCAAAATAAAATTTTAAAAGTGTTGTGAAGTGAAATGTTGGAGAGTAATTGGCATTATAACGGAGGGTATGCCGGTTGATTGAATGTTTTGTGATTCAAGGGAGGGGAGAGCTGGTGCTGGTTCAGGATCCTCTTCTTCATAAAGATCATTCCACTCATCCTTTAAATCAGCTAGGATATTGTGAAGTATAATGCAAGTCATGATCCAATGATTTTCAGTTTTGATCTCATTTTTTTTTGAAATTGGATTCTGAGCTCCCGAAGACTAGAAAATTGTCCCTTTAAAATTCCTATAGCGTGTTCAATACATACTCTTGATTGGGCAAGGTGATAATTAAAGTTAGTTTTGGGGTCATTTTCTAAGGTTGCACCACGGAAAGCAGGTATAATGTACTTCCCACTTGCATATGCTGACTCTGCAAGGAGGTACTGAGATTTGTCAAAGTATGAGTCTGGGGTTTGAGAAATCCTCATTCTTTGGAAGACGGAAGAGTCATGAAATGATCCAGGGCAGCCACTGTGAATATCAATAAAATTTTTATTGACATGCATATAAGCTGAATGGCCATAGAGTATCTAGAAGGAATATAAAAAGTTAGTTCATAAATGATGAGAAATTGAAGAAGATTTTGAATAAACCTTTTTTTGCAATAAAATAATGGTTCTCATCATGAGCAGACTTTTGACTCAAAGGTATAGTTGTTCCATCAACAAAACCTACACATCCAGGGAAAACTTTGGCTTGCATTACTTGAGAGGATTCAAGTCGCTGTTCTGGAGTTGGCCAAGCAAGTGTTTGAGACTTGAGGGAAGGGTGAGCAATCATACAGCACTTGGTGTATAATATCACCGTAACATATCCTATGTTAAATAAATTATCATAATTTCTTACAGCAGCACCATTTCCATTTGAGCCAAAGCAACATAGTGCGACAGCAAGTTGAATGGCAGGATTACACTGTTTGTTATGGGAATTGTTATGAAAGATAGGATGTTCAGAGATGAGTTTATAAAGTTTTAAGAAAGAATTGGGAGAAGTTCTAAATAGTTGAGGAATGTTGAGAATGGAGTGGAGATCATATTGGGGATCATGATAAAGATATGGCCCCCTGGCAATGAGGTAACACTTTTTGGAAAGAAAACTCAAATAAGCTAAAGCATCTTCCAAATCAGAGTCAGATTTATAGTAGAGAACTAAAATTAAAGTGATTGAATTCAAAGTGGAGTGAGGTAGCTGTCTATTAGAGAGTTGCTTCATTGTTGCTGGTAGTATAGGTTGTTGGTAGAAGGTTTAGGTGATGAGTGGCAAGTGGGAATTCACCTCCAAATGTGCAATTTGGGTGTGTAGAGAAAAAAATTTTAAGTGTTTTCCACCAAAATTAAGTAGCATATAGTGAGTAGAGACTTAAGGATGGCATCAGCAATTATAAGTCATGTTACTTTCTTAAAAATCCATCATGGATGTGATGAGTCTGGGATCAGGAAGTAGGAACAGAAACTGGGGTATAAGAGGCAGGATAATTCATTATGATGGATTCCTTATCCACTAGCCCCGGGGCTAGTGGATAAGAATCTTCCGCAATTAATAATTTCTGATCCTGGGGAGAAAAATTCCTGATCCCTAATTGCAGATCCCTGAACATTGATACCCCCTATTAAAGGGACAAATTATAGATGGACTAGGGACAATAGGTGGCTTGGGATAGACAAGTGGACAAGAAAAATAAGAAAAAAACTATAAAGAGAGTGATGAGCAAGAGGGAACAGTAAGCAAGGTAAAAATAAAAAGAGAGGAAAAGTGGCTGATGTAAAGGGATTAAGCATGGCATCCATATATAGTAGTTAACAGATCAATATGTATTTATTAGGAGGGTAGATGTTGAGAAGTATGTGATAGAGAAAATATACATATCTATAACTGGGCAAGTGCTCTATGTAATTTATATATATGATAATATAAAATTAAATAATGAATTTAATAGGGGGTATCAATGTTCAGGGATCTACAATTAGGGATCAGGATTTTTTTTCCACATCCAACATTATTAATTGTGGAATATTCTTAGACTACAGAACAAGTTTGTTTTGCCATGGAGTGCAACAATTATGCAACAGTTATGAAACAATTTTTTTTGCACTTAAGACCCACTTAAGACCTTTAAGTGCTAAAATCAATTGCTACATAACTTTTGCGTAATTTTTGCACCAGTGTTGCACCCCAAGATGAAACAAACATTTATTAGAGGGTATCAAAGTTAGAAATTTGTAATTCTTTAAAAAGTATTTCACAACACAAAAAGAAAGCCACAAACTCAACATTAATTCTCAGTAAAAAGGTATTTTTTGGGCACAATATGGCATATTTTAAAAAATAATAATGGTTGATTTGGTGGAGAAAAGAGGTATTTTAAAATGAAAGATTTCCAACTTTGATACCCCCTATTTTAGTGTTATCCACTAGCCCTGGGGCTAGAGGATAAGGAATCCACGATAATTCATTATCCTGCCTCTTATACCCCAATTTTCATTCCTATTCCCTGATCCCAAACTCATCACATCAATGATTAATTTGTAAGAAAGTCACATGACATACAATTTCAGATGCCATCCTTAAGTCTCTCTTCACTCTATGCTACTTAATTTTGGTGGAAAAAAAAATTTTTTTCTATCTACACACCCCACCTGCTCATTTGGTGGTGAATTCCCACTTCCCACTCATCATCTAAACCTTCTACCAAAAATAATGAAGCACCTCTCTACTAGGAAGCAATTTCACTCAGCTATGAATGATATAACTTTAACTTTAGCTGCTGACTCTGGTTTGGAAGACACTTTAGCTTATATGTCTTATCTTTCCAAAAAGTGTTATATCATTCCAAGGGGGCAAATGTTTATCATGATCCCGGATATGATCTTGCCTCAATTCTTGAAATTCTTCATTTAAACTTCACACAAGTTTTTCAAACTTCTCCTGATTCTTTTTTCAAAATTTCTCAACTCATCTCCAATCATCCTATCTTCCATAATAATTCCCATAAGAAACAGTGTAATCCTGCCTTATAACTTGCTGTTGCACTATGTCACTTTGGTTCAAATGAAAATGGTGCTGCTATAGGACTTTTAGATAATCTCTTTACAATAGGATATGTAACTATCATATTATACACCAAGCACTGTATGATTTCTATCCTTTCTCTCAAGTATCAAACACTTTCTTGGTCAACTCCACAACAGCAACTTGAACCCTCTCAAGTAATGCAAGCTAAATGTTTCCCTGGCTGTGTAGGTTTTGTTGATGGTACAACTATACTGTTGAGCCAAAACCCTGCTTGTGATGGCAACAATTATTTTTATCACAAAAAAAGTTTCTTCAAAATGTTCTCAAATTTTTCTTCATGAACTAAATTTTTATCTTCTTTCTAGATACTCTATTGCCATTCAACTTGTGTGTGATATCAATAAAAATTTATTGCTTTTCATAGTGGCTGCCCCAGCTCATGTCATGACTCTTCCATGTTCCAAAGAATGAAGATTTCTCAAAAGCCTGACCATTACTTTGACAAATCTCAGTATCTCCTTGCAGACTTAGCATATGCAAGTGGAAAATACATTATACCTGCTTTCCAAGGTGAAGCTTAAAAAAATGGCCCAAAAACATCTTTTAATTATCATCTTGCACAATCAAGAGTAAAAATTTAACATGCTATTGGGATTTTAAAGGGAATATTTTCTAGTCTCCAGGAACTCAGAATCCAATTTCAAAAAAAATGGAAATCAAAAATACAAATCATTGGATAATGACTTGCATTATACTCCATAATATCCTGGCTAATTTGAAGGACGAGTGGTATGATCTCTATGAATAAGAATATCCAGAACATGCACATGCTCTCCCACCCCTTGATTCACAAAAATTAATTCCCACTGGGATATTCTCTATCATTATGTCAATCACACTCCATCATTTCTCAGCATTAATCCTTTAAATTTTATAATATCTTTCATTCTTTTTTTCTTTCACCCCTCATATCCTTTTCCTCCTCTCATCTTGTATCCCTCAATCTATTTGTATTTGAAGTTCCCAGTCTGAAAAAATTTTATGTATTTTTCTAATGATATACATGATTTTTGATAATATTATCAATTTCTAATCAACCAGTATTATCCAATAATTTTTGAAGAAAGCTATCAAGTATTCTAACTTTTCTTTTTCATTCATTTTTATATAATCAGACATTACAACATCTGGTATAAATATTTTTAATGTTTTAATAGATTTTAATAGTCTTTTACTGATTTGAATTGAAGAATCTATCCTTGTAAGGTTACCAAACTATTTTACAGGATTGGTTTGATGATATAGTTTGTTAGCAGGCCAAAAAACCACCCATAAACCATCATACTTCTTTAACCCCACCATATAATTGAGCTCTGGAAAGATAAAGTAGCCTTCATGTTGTCTAGTTATGTCTTCCTTCCAAGAATATTCATCCAAAAGTCCATCTAAAGTTGTTTGCCACAAAACACCCAGACTAATATCACTGAAATCCATATTTTTTTGTGAGAAGTTGGAGAAGCCTCCAGAAGTCCAAGTTAAGTTACCTCCAAAATAATTGATACCATCATAGCAAGGAAGATCTAGTTCAGTCACCATTTTCAGAGAGTTATGATAGTACTTTAAAGCAAGAAGTTTAAATAAAAAGGTGTAAAAAGAAAAGATGAACCTTAAAGCCTCCCTTACTTGTTTATCATCTATTTTTATATTTATATAAAGACCTGGAGATTTAATAAGTATAATGAAGTTTAAAAATTAATAAATTTGCTTTCTGATGTCAAATATATGTTGAGTAGCAGCACTTTCACCAGCAGCATACATATTACCCTCACCACCTCCTTTTTCATGAGCAGAATTAGTCTTTATTTTATGCCTCAACATTATTAGGTATTCACAAATTTCCTGGAATCTTCCAACATCCCCAAGCTCTTCAATTATTCAATTTTAAAGGACTTCAAAATCACCGGAAGAATTTCATTATTAGAAGGTTGAATTACTGAAGGTTTTGGTGAGACATGAGCTATGCAATAGGTCCCAGTGTTGTAAGAGTCAGAGAATGCAGGGATAGGGCCATGAGATGTATCTCCCTCCTGAAATCAATAAGTTCAGTACCAAACCTCTTCAAAATCAGTTCCCACTTCATTTCTTGAGGCATCCCCCTCCCTTCTGAAATAAGATGACAAAACTTCTCACTTCTTTCAATATTCCCAAGTCTCCTTCACCCTTAATCCTTGCATAAAATACTAGTTCCATCTCTCAATGCAAGGATTCACTCAGATACCGTCAAAGATCCAAACATGTTGATACTTGTCAGCCAGGCTATTCCAGGAGTACAGTAAATGATATATAACTTATAAAACCTTAAAAAGTGGGTAAGAATTGTATTTAATGAATATAACTTAATATTTTATTGCATAATGAAATTATATAAGTATTTTATTATATACAAGTGTTACATTAAATTTATTGGTTATATATATTTTTATATACAGTTAAATTGAACATAATATAATATATTCTACAAATAATGGCGCATTTTTATGTATTTAATAATTATAAATTTATATTTAATTAATTGAAAAAACATATATTATAATTATAAGTGTAAAATTGACTTATAATATATTTTAATTAATTACTTAAATTTATATATTAAATAATACCTCTCATATGATACTAAACAATAATTAATGACGCTTCTTTTGACCCTTAATTGTGTTAGAAAAAACAAATAAATTAATTTATACTAAATTGAGATTAATTACATGATTTGTTGCGTCAAAGTATTTTTTGTTTCACTTAAAATATCCTTTAATCAGATTGTACCATCTGTTTGGAATTATTTTTCTCATAGTTCCTATGTTCCAATCTTGTTTAGTTATTCACTATTTTCACTTACTGATTTGGGAATTAATGACGGGAAAATTGGTTTCTTAATTGGGTTTTAATTAATTGTTTCATGATTTTCTCTATATTGTTATGTTTCATTTACTCTTTTGATATAATTGTTTTATTCCATTCTAATCATTGTATTTACAAATATAGTAGCGCTTCAGAGGACCCATTGCCTATAAAAGGGCCTTGGATAATCCCCTGTAGCCTCATCACTTATTATACACTCAACAAATTAAATACTATTTTACTATGTTTATATTTTTTTTATTAGTAATACAATTCTAATTGAAAGTCTATATAACAAATTAAGGGTTGCTTTAAGTCTGATAGTAATTAAAAGTGTTTGCGGCGCAGAACCCTTACATTAAATAGTATTATTATTAATAAATTCTAAGTTTTTGTCATCTCTCAAAGTTGCTCGCCGTTGTTTCCCTCTTAAATAAATTAAATATATTATTGTAATTTATTTCTTTTATTTTTCCCTTGTCCTCCTCCTTCTCTCCTCCTTTTCTCCTCTTTTTCTTACCTTCTTCTAGACGACTGACCGACAATACTCATCTTTGCTGGATAACTGAAAGTCTCAACAAAAATCACTTTCAGCTTCAACATATCTCCACTGAGCACATGATTACTGATCTCCTCACAAAATCATTGGGAAAAGTCAAGCTGAATCATCTTCTCAAACTTATGGGTCTGGTATTAAAGGGGGGTGTAGAAATTTCTACATCTAATACCTGGCCCATATCTTCTCCAGCTCTTTTTCCTCTATCTTTCCTCATTTTCCAAGTTCATATCATCTTTTCTTGCTCATTTTTACTGAGGAATCACAGAGATAAAAGCTCAAACATCGAGGACAACTGTTGTTTCTCACCCAGAGTCATATTCCTCAACCTGGACCTCAAGGATGTGCTTTTGCACCTGAAATGTTGAACTGTCATAGTGTGGGAACTTCCTCCTTGAATATTTTCCCTGGTTCTCATAGTAAGGGAACTGCTTCCTTGACTATTCTTTCCCTTGGTTCTCTTAGTGAGGGAACTGCTTCCTTGACTATTTTCCCTTGTTTCTGTATTGTAATTGAGTAGTTTCTATTGATTTTAAGTAGTTTTCTGTTGTTTTGGATGGTGGAATTTGTCATATAATCAAGCCTATTCTTGCTGTTTCCGTTTTCCCCATCCAAATCTTTTTCTCTCTATTCTTTTTATTCCCTCCATTACTTCCCCTTTGGCCGCTTCTGACAGTCATTGCACTGTGTGGGGAGAATAGAGTCTTTTGTTCAGGTTCTTTCCTTTTCTACTAATATTGTTTATCCTAACCACAGAAGCACACAATTGTGTCCATTATAGTTTTAGCACATGCTTTGTTGTAGTTACTTGTTGTTGTAAGGTGCACAGTTGCTGATTGACCTGTGTTTAGGTATGTTTTGTTCTTGAAATATATCCAAATATTTTTCTCTCTATTCTCTTTATTCCCTCCATTGCTTCCTCCTGTCCCTTTTTTCCCCTTTGGCCGCTTCTGACAGTCATTGCACTGTGTGGGGAGAATAGAGTCTTTTGTTCAGTTTTAGCACACACTTTGTTGAAGTTATTGTTGTTGTAAGGTGCACAGATGCTGATTGACCTGTGTTTAGCTCTCCCCTGTGCTAAAACTTCTACATAAATTATAACAAAAATAAATTAAATAAATAAATAAAAATAAATAAATAAAAAATAAAAATAAACAAAAACAAAAACAAAAATAAATAAAATAAATAAATAAAAAAATAAATAAAAAATAAAAAATAAAATAAAATAAAGATAAAATTAAAATTAAAAAATAAAATAAAAAATAAAAAATAAATATAAATATAAATAAATAAAAAAAAGTAAAAACAAAAAAACTAAATAAAAATAAAAAATAAAAATAAAAAATAAAAAATAAAAAAATAAAAAAAAATAAAAAAAATAAAAATAAAAAATAAAAAATAAAAATAAAAATAAAAATAAAAAAATAAACTATAAAAATAAAAATTAAAATTAAAATTAAAAAATTAAAAATAATAAAAAAAAAATAAAAAGTAAAAAATAAATAAAATAAAAAATAAAATAAAAAATAAATAAAAAAGTAAATATAAAATTAAAATAAAAAATAAAATAAAGAATAAAGAATAAAAAAAATAAAGAGAAAAAAAAATAAAATTAAAAAATATAAAATAAATAAAATAAAAAGAATAAAAATAAAAAATAAAATAAAATAAAAAGAAAAAAATTTAAATTTAAAAATAAAATAAAAAAATATTTAAAAATATGAAAATAAAAAATTAAAACAAAAAAATTAAAAATTAAAAATTAAAAAATTAAAAATAAAATTAGAACTAAAAATGAAAATAAAATAAAAAAATAAATTATATATATATATATTTAAAAATAATAATAATAATAATCAAAGAAAATATAAAAAAAAACAAAAACAAAAACAAAAATTAAAATAAAAAAATAAACATAAAATTATTATAATTATAATTAAAATTAAAAATTAAAATAAATAAATATAAAATAAAAATAAATAAATAATAATAAAAACAAAAAAATAATAATAATAAAATAAAAATAATTAAAATAAAATAAATAAATAAAATAAAATAAAAAATAAATAAAAAAATAAAAAATAAATTAAAAAATAATAAAAAATACAAAAAATAAAAAATAAAAAATAAAAAAAATATAAATATAAAATAAATACAAAAAAAATTAAAAATAAAATAAAAAAATAAATAACAAATAAAAATAAAAAAATAAAAATCAACAAAATTAAATTAAATTTAAAATTTAAAAAAAAAATTAAAAATTAAAAACAAATATAAATATAAATATAAAAAATTAAAAATTAAAAATTAAAAAATTAAAAAAAAATTAAAATTAAATAAAATAAAAATATAAAAATATAAAAATATAAAAATAAAATAAAAAATAAAAAAATAAGTAAATAAGGAAATAAAAATTTAAAATAAAAATAAAATGAAAATAAAAAATAAAATAAAATAATAAATAAAAAAATAAAAAATAAAAAATAAGATAAAAAATAAAAATTATAAAAAAAATGAAAAATAATAAAAAATAAATAAAAAATAAAAAAATTAAAAATTAAAAAATTAAAAAATTAAAAAATTAAAAAAAAATAAAAAAATAAAAATAAATAATAAATAATAAAAATAAATAATAAATAAAAAATTATAAAAAACAAAAATTTAAAAAATTTAGAAAAAAATACTAATAATAATAATTTAAAATAAAAAATAAAAAATAAAATTAAATTTAAATTAAAATAAAAATAAAAATAAATAAAATTAAAAATAAAAATAAAAATAAAAATAAAAATAAAAATAAAAATAAAAATAAAAATAAAAATAAAAATAAAAATAAAAATAAAAATAAAAATAAAAATAAAAATAAAAATAAAAATAAAAATAAAAATAAAAATAAAAATAAAAATAAAAATAAAAATAAAAATAAAAATAAAAATAAAAATAAAAATAAAAATAAAAATAAAAATAAAAATAAAAATAAAAATAAAAATAAAAATAAAAATAAAAATAAAAATAAAAATAAAAATAAAAATAAAAATAAAAATAAAAATAAAAATAAAAATAAAAATAAAAATAAAAATAAAAATAAAAATAAAAATAAAAATAAAAATAAAAATAAAAATAAAAATAAAAATAAAAATAAAAATAAAAATAAAAATAAAAATAAAAATAAAAATAAAAATAAAAATAAAAATAAAAATAAAAATAAAAATAAAAATAAAAATAAAAATAAAAATAAAAATAAAAATAAAAATAAAAATAAAAATAAAAATAAAAATAAAAATAAAAATAAAAATAAAAATAAAAATAAAAATAAAAATAAAAATAAAAATAAAAATAAAAATAAAAATAAAAATAAAAATAAAAATAAAAATAAAAATAAAAATAAAAATAAAAATAAAAATAAAAATAAAAATAAAAATAAAAATAAAAATAAAAATAAAAATAAAAATAAAAATAAAAATAAAAATAAAAATAAAAATAAAAATAAAAATAAAAATAAAAATAAAAATAAAAATAAAAATAAAAATAAAAATAAAAATAAAAATAAAAATAAAAATAAAAATAAAAATAAAAATAAAAATAAAAATAAAAATAAAAATAAAAATAAAAATAAAAATAAAAATAAAAATAAAAATAAAAATAAAAATAAAAATAAAAATAAAAATAAAAATAAAAATAAAAATAAAAATAAAAATAAAAATAAAAATAAAAATAAAAATAAAAATAAAAATAAAAATAAAAATAAAAATAAAAATAAAAATAAAAATAAAAATAAAAATAAAAATAAAAATAAAAATAAAAATAAAAATAAAAATAAAAATAAAAATAAAAATAAAAATAAAAATAAAAATAAAAATAAAAATAAAAATAAAAATAAAAATAAAAATAAAAAATAAAATAAAAAATAAATAAAATTAAAAAAATTAAATTAAATTAAATAAAAGAAAGTAAGTAAAAAATAAAATAAAAAATAAAAAATAACAAAAATAAAATATAAAAATAAAAATAAAAATAAAAAATAAAATAAAAAATAAAATAAAATAAAAAATAAATAAAAATAAAAAAATAAAAAAAATAAAAAAAAGAAAGTAAGTAAAAAAATAAAATTAAATAATAAAAAATAACAAAAATAAAATATAAAAATAAAAATAAAATAAAAAGTATAATAAACTAAAATAAAATAAATAAAATAAGAAAATAAAAAGAAAAAAATAAAAATTAAATATAATAAAATAAAAAATAAAAATTCATAAACTAAAATAAAATAAAACAAAGTAAAATATTATAAAATAAAATAAAATAAAAAAATGAAGTAAGAAAAAAATAAAAAATCAAAAATCAAAAAACAAAAGAAAATAGGAAAATTTCAGTCCATCAACTTATTTTGATGAAAAAAAAAATTAAAAATCAAAAACAAAAAACAAAAAAAATTCTCCCTTTGCAAGATTAAGATGCATCACAAATAAAAAACTTTTAATGTCCTGATGAACATTCAACATTTCTGGAATTAATGATCAAATATAGGGTTTACAATATCTGTATTACATTAATAAGGTAGCATCATATACTAGGGGGGGAACTATACACCAAAGAGCTCCTTAAAACTGCCAAGTCAGCAACAACATTTTACCAGTTCATGGAATCATTCAAATTTAGCCTTTGGTGACCCTGACGTGGCCACAACCTTAGAGAATACTATAAATCAATTATAATAGAATCACTCAGCTTCTGAGTTTGTGTCAGCATTCTGGGGCCTTTACCAATTATGTTATAAAACGGGAAGAAGGATAATTCATGTTTCATTTCAGGAATGAGCACTTATTAAGAATTGGAATATTTTAATCAGTCATCCTTATCCAACCTCCCTCCAAGCACTCATAAATCTGGTCATTCAAAGTAATAACAAGCTTATGCATTAGCACATGGATAGTGGGAGTAGTGCTTGTCACTGGAAGAACTATTTCCAATAGATTGGGTCCACACATTGGGACCCAAATTCCATGAATATCACTGTGGTAAATGAACAGAGTGCTGGTGAAAGAAGAAGGCTTCAAGATGAAGAATACTAATAGGCACATGAGTAAAGGTTTGTGTCTAAGGTTTGAACATAGTGGTAGCTTTGTAAGGGATTTTAGAGGGGAAATCAGGGTTAGGGAAGTCAAGGATAGCACAAGAAAGGGGAAAGTAAAAAACAGCACTTGAGAGTGAAGACTGTGCCCTCCTTGAGCAGATAAGAGGGAAATATTAAGGTAAAATTTGTAGAAGAATTATCAACCTGTAAGCCAATAGAAGTAAATGCTAATCATATTATACTAAACTTGCCTTTAATGAACCTTGAAACCACAACAAATCTAAAAGCTCTGCTGGACTGCAAGGCCATAGACTATTTTATTTCCAACATTCACCACGGGAGATCAGGGGGTTAACTTCTAGCAGTTCCCTCTCTTTGAAACTTTCAGGAAGAGGTTGGGAAAACATTGGGGAAATGTTGTGAAAGTGTTAGGAAACTGTTTTTAAATTATATGAATAATTTTGAAAAAAAATTTGGCCTTAAATTGAGCCTCAATTTATCCCTTCTTGAGCAGAGCTTGGGATTCAAGTTGAGCATCAGTTGGACCAAATTTGGGCAATGGTTGAGCTAAAACACTTAACATACCATAATATTCAATTTTATATCTAGATCCATTGAATGTTGGTAGGTCAGGTTTGATATTAGTAGCAATATCATAAATGACACATAGTATACTAGGTCTGGAATATCATTTCAATTATCACTTTCATTTTGGAAAATTTATAAAAAAGAACACTATTTAAGTCCTTTTTAAAAGGTTTATTAATATTAATATAACTCTTTAAAAATATTTGCAAATAATTCTAAATTTTCTTGACAAAAGTTGATATTGAGCCCTTATCAATAAAAATTTCTCATTGTTCCTTGGAATATGAAAATATAAGACAATTTTCAAAAAATTTAATGTAGGAGAAAATAAATATATATATTTTATAAGGGGAAAAAATAGTAATGTATTTTTTTTTACATTTACACTATTAAAAAAACTAATTTTTTTGTATTGGCATGAAACTTAGGCTCTAAAATAATGCACTTCTTTCAGTTATCTATATGTATTTAGTTATTATTAAAATGTGATTCAAAATTAGTTATTAACATGCATGAAAAATTAAATTGTGATTATTCATCTAATATTATATATATTCTATACTTTCATCTCTTTCAAAACTTTTCTCTCATCCTCGCTTTCTTTAAACTACCACCATCACCATAAAATTCATTTAATTAAAGTGTCAAATTTAAGATGCATTGGACAATTCTCTTTAAATTTAAAACCTATATTTCCAAGAGAAAGATCAGTATTTAATGAAGTATCCACTTCAGTTATTATGCAATGAGAAAGATCTTTAGTTCATGTTTTTAGATTATTCAAAGAAGGAGAAGCAACACCTATTGGTGATTTTTCTAAAAAAACAGAGCTGCCAATTTGGACAACTGCTTGGAGAAATCAGATCTGGATCTCAAACTATCTTCTTCAACAATAAATATTTTTGATGTCATCAGATTGTGTTTGGCTGAACCTGTTCTGGACACTTTGGTCTTGTAAAATAACTTATTAATTAAAGGAAATTTTAAAAAAAATATACTAGAACATGAAGATATTTGATGTCATCAAATTGTTTTTTGGTAGAAGTGTCCGGCACAAGTTTTCCTGAACTTGTGCTGGACACTTTTATGAGGAACACCTCACTTCTCTTAAAAAAACATGTGCCTAACCAACTTCATATAGCAAAAGTGTCCAGCACAAGTTTGGCCAAACTTGTGCTGGACACTTTTACCAAAAAACAATTTAATGCTGTTAATTATGTTCATTTTATTGCCTATTTTTTTTTTTTTTTGGTTTTCCTTGCAATTTTTAGTCACTGGTTTTGTCCAAAGTGTCCAGCACAAGTTTGGCCAAACTTGTTCTGTGCATTTTTCCAATATGAAGTTGGTAAGGTGCATCCTTATTTAAGAGAAGTGAGGTGTTCCTCATAAAATTGTCCAGAACAAGTTTGGCCAAGCTTGTTATTGACACTTTGGACAAGACCAATGACTAAAAATTGAAAGGAAATCCCAAAAAAATAGCCCATATAATGAAGATAATTGATGGCCCCATTTTATTTTTTGGTAAAAGTGTCCAGCACAAGTTTTGCCAAACTTGTGCTTGACACTTTTACTAAAAAGGAATTTATTCATTAATTTCCATAACAACCTTTCAAGTTATACACTTTAATGACTCTTTTTATTTTTTTTTAAATATAAATATTTTTTTTAATTGAGTAACTAAAGATTTTATTTTCAATAGCCTGTAGGTCTTATATTTTAGGTAAAATAAAAAAAATTATACAAAGTTTAGTTTTACAGACTTAATAGATTTGAAGTGAGAAGTTACTTTATTCTTTTTGAAATTTGAAAATAGGAATGGCATTAGTTATTTAAATCCCTATAGTTATTAATATTTGTTATCAAACAATTTGCTAAATTTATCTATTGTTGCAATTATGTAGTAAAAGATATCATTATTTTAAACTAAATTTACTTTCATAATTTTATGGTTTATCTTTTGGATGCAAAGTAATGCTTAGGTATGTTAAGGAATTATTTTCACCCTCTAAATTGATAATCATATTGGATATTCAAAAGCTTATGTCGGATCAATATGGGCTCAATGAAGGATAAAATTATGGTTATAGTTGATCAACTTATGCATAAATTGAGATCAATTGAGGTTCATTTTTGGACCAATCTGAAAATAAATGTAAATCTAACTCTAATTTACTTATGTTTATAAAGTATTCATAAACCTGAAATAATGAAGGGACACTCTAAAGTTCAGGAGAGGGGATTGCTAGCAGCTCACCCCTAGATTTCCTGCGGTGATGGTTTTACAGTTAAATAAAAATAAAAAAGAAATAATAGGACCACCTCAGGCATCTAAATATGTTTGATGGATCCCCAGGTGAGGGAGGAGAAGTAATTTAGAGAATGCTTTTTGCAGTTTCTGGTGTTCCAGAAGGGAAACGCAATGAAGGGCATATGTGACAAACCTGAAGGACCAGTACAACATGGTACTGGGAATGACATGGCTTCACCAATATAAACTACAAATTGATTGGAAAGAAAGGGGATGCTGGTGCTTAAGTATTGCCACCTGTCCCCCTCAGGGGTCGAATGCCCATCCCAGAAAGTCTTCTGATGTTCTGTTATCATCAGTTAACTTGCCACAAAAAAATTATGCTTTCTCTTGACTCTAAGCATCAGGCTGGGGATGGGGAACTAACAGGAAGCACTGGGGTGGAGCCAAAAATGGGTAGAGTGCACCAAGAAGAGGAGAAGGCACAACAAAGAAAAGGGAACAAAGAAGATGGAAATTTGAATTTCACAGAGAAAGAATATATCCCCTGGCCTCTTCAGGGGTCAGGGGCCCCTCCCAGTGTTTCATTATCATCAGTAGACTTGCCACAAGAACTGACACATTCTCTTGATGCTAAGTTAAAGGACTTGGAGGGGGTTCTGGAGAAAGAAGAGGAACTGGAATGTGACACAACAGCTTGGAACATATCTGCTAGGATTTCAGCCAAGTTCCAGTCCAAAAATCCAAAAAAAAGTCTCAAGTAAATGGTCCCTGAGGCTTACTGGGAATTCTTACCACTGTTTGAAGAGGAGGGAGTCAAGACCCTGACACCTCACTAACCATATAACTTTTACATTGATCTTATGCCTGGTGAAAATCTTCAATTTAGTTGCATAATCCTATTGTCAACCTTGGAGTAAACAGCAGTCAAAGAGATGATTGATGAAAATTTAAAAAATGAACTCATCAGAGAATCAAAATCTCCCTGGGCAGTCCCAAAGATCTTTTCAGGTAAAAAGGACAGTTCATTGAGACCTTGAATGGATTTCAGAAGGTTAAATGCGTTGAAAGCTAAGAAAAGGTATCCCCTTCTGCTGATTAGTGATTTGATCAACAGTATTCAGGATGCAGAGATTTTCTCATCCCTAGATCTTAGGGCAGATTATCACAAAATACATTTCAAAGAAGGACATGAACACAAACTAGCCTTTTGCACTAAATTTGATTATTTTGAATGGCTGGTAATTCCATTTGGCCCATTAAATGCCCCTGCCACTTTCCAACACTTCACCAATAGCATCTTCATTGATAGAATAGGGATAGATGTGGAAGTGTATCTAGACAACATCTTGATTTACTCAATATCAATGGAGGAGAACCAGATAGGTGTGAAGGATTGTTTTAAGCGCTTTAGGGAGGTGCAAGTCTGGTTAAAACTGGAAAAATGTGTCTTTTCAGTAAGTTAAATCCCATACCTGGGTATGATCAATTCAAAAAATAAGATGCAAATATACCAGGAGAAAGTAAAGGCAGTGGATCAGGAAATGCAGCTGGTCCAGTATAAACATTATTCCTGGAGGGAATAATTGGATGGTTACATTTGATTTTATTTAGCATGAAAAGATTGAAGTAACTTCTTCCAGGAAGACCAGGTTTAAAGATCAGACAAGGAACCTGGTATTTGGAACATAGTTCACATGGGACAGCTGAATCTTTTGATGACATATTGTAGATAATTTTGATAATAAGATGAAGTAAAAAATTTTCAGAAATGGATTGGAGTGGTTGGAGTAAAAGGTTGAAGGGGATAACAAGAAAATGAATATGAGTTTGATCAAATATGCAAATTTTAAGAATGGGGACATTCAGAGTACGTGCTGATCTGTTTCTGGTGAGGGGCATTCCCAAAATCCAAGTGGCTGGACCAAGATCATCCATTTCAAATTCAGTTTTGATTTTGTCTTTGAACCAGAGAAAATGATTGCCCGTAATAACCATGTCATCCACATGCAGATAAATAATACATATTTGTGATTTGTTTCTCAAAACATACACACACTGATCACACTTAAGAGGAGTGAATTTGAGTTTGCATAAATACTCATTGATGTGTGAATTCCAACAGAAAGGAGCCTGTTTGATGCCATAAAGAGGACGCAAGAGTTGACATACTTTACCTTCATTTCCAGAAGTTAAAGTACCTTCAGGCTTCTCTATGTAAATAGTTTCATTGAGATTTCCCTGAAGAAAGGCGGCCACAACATCCATTTGATGAACATCCCAATCAAAGTGAGCTGAAAGTGAAAGAATGTTCCTGAGAGATGTGATTCAACCAGTGGGAGCAAAAGTTTCATGAAAATCTATTCCAAAGATTTGTGCATACCCTTTTGCTACACAAAGAGCTTTGAACTTTAAAACACCACCATAAGCATTAGGTTTAACCCTGAAAACCCACCTGCAACCAATTACATTGGCTTTTTTAGGCCTGGGAACAATTTTCCAGGTGTTACAATGCTGAAGTGCTTGATGTTCATGTTTCACAGCCTCTGCTCATTCTGCTGAGTATTTGGAATAGATTGCTTGCTTATAACACTGGGGTTCAGGAATTTCATGAGCCAATAAGGGAGCTTCCAATGAGAAGGCAAAAGCATTTGCTGAAAATAGACCAAGAGGATCAGGAGAATCAGAGTAGGAATTATGTTGCTAGTGGTCATAATAAATTTGACGCAAATGTTCAGGAGTGGAGGTTTCAGCTGATGACATATCTGAATCAGGGGAAGAAACTGAGGGTGGAACATAATCAGGATCTGCTGGATTATCTGGTTCAATTGATGAATATGATGGATCAGATTGGCTTGAAACTTCTTCATCTGGGACTAAGTTGACATTGGTTGATGGCAATCTTGTTAAATGACCAGGTGAAGGACAGGGTGTTGAATTTGATGGTGTGCCAGACATGTGAGGTTAAGAGGGCAAGGAAGCCATTTCAGAGTTGGAATCATCAGAAATGTTCTCTGAAGAAGGAAGAGGAGTATGAGATCTGGAATATGAAGAGGAAGGAGGGTAAATGGGAACACCAGGAGTTAACAAGGATTGGGTATTGCAGGGAGCCTCAGGAACTTGTTTTAGGAGTTGTTACCATTGAACACGCTTGGAAATAGAGGAGATGAAAGGAAAAAAGAGTTCATTGAATGCCACAGATTTAGAAATAACTACTTTCTTGAGTTCCAAGAGCCAAACACAATAATTTGTTGTTCCTTCCTCATATCCTAACATGGCACACTTTCTGGCATTGGCTGAGAACTCACCAGGACGCTGAAGTTTGTCAAGAAAAGCATAACATGCACAACCAAAGACCTTAAGATGTGAAATTCTGGGTTTGGATTTATTCCAGGCTTCAAAGGGAGTTGATTTGTTGGAAAGAGCTCTGGCTGGTAACCTGTTTTCAAAATAAACTGCGATTTTGACTGCTTCAGACCAAAGTTCAATTGGAGCATTTGAGTGAAACATCATTGTGTTGGATTTTTCAGTGGTGATATGGTTTCCTCTCTCAGAAATTGGGTTTTGTTGAGGAGTGTAAGAGCCGTCACTCGAAGGGAAATGCCATGTTGTTTAAGAAAGTTGGCAAGACCAGTATTGATATATTCACCACCACCATCACAAACTAACTTTTTGATCTTAAAACCAGTTTGCAACTCAACTGACACCTTATATTCTAGAAAATACTTAAATACTTGGGCTTTGGATGAAATGAGGTAAACATGATGGTACGAAGTGGCCTGATCCGTAAACTTAAGATAATACTGTGAACCATCAAAGGAAAGAGGCTGAATTTTTCCAGATAAATCTGTGTGTACAACTTCAAGAGGGCTTTTGGCTGCAAGCAAATGACCAGGAAAGGAAGAATGGGTTTGTTTACCCAAAACACACGGTTCACAAAAATTCAATTCAGAGTCAGAAAAACTAGAGCTAGATACATCAGATTCCAATCCATTAAAGAGTTTTTGGATGTCCTAGTCTGTTGTTCCAAAGAGTTAGAGATTGTGTTGAAGATTTGGCAGTGAGGGCTGAGGAGGTAGAGAGAAACATGGCTTTTGGAATAATAGAAACTTCAAACAAAGAATTGGAGATAACTCCTCCAATGTAATTCTTTCCATTGTGTGTAATGATGAAGTTTAAGATGGGATTGATGGGAGCAGGAATAAGAAGGCAACCAGTTCTCCACAAGCATCCAAGAGAGATAAGATTCCTGCCAAGAGCAGGGACATACAAGGCATCAGTGAAGTAGACCTTTCCTTCAAGACCTCCTGATGCAGAAACTGTTCCTTGGGCGGTGGCAACAATGGATTTGCCTACTCCAGCAAGTTGAATTAGAAAATTGGTGGGCTGAAAGGTGATGAAACTTTCTCTGTTGTTAAACATATGACAGCTGGCACCAGAATCAATGATTGGAGAAAGATTGGAGGGGTAAGCAGCCATAGATGCAAAAACATTGGTAATGAAAATGGGATTTTCTTTTTCAGGAAGATGGGCAATGGCTCCAAAAAGAGAAAATGTTTATCAGAAGGAAAGACCAAGGCGGAATTGGCTGAAGGTGCAGATGGTGCTTCTTCTGGAGTGTTTTCCTTGGAAGAAGAGGAAGAAGCAGTGTTGGCTTGATTTTTCTTGGGAGGACAGAGTTCAGGGTGTTGAGAAAAACAGTGATTGTCATCATGTCCAACATTTTGGCCATGAACAGAGCAAGAGAGTTTGCTGTGTGCCTTGGATTTGGATGATTTTGAAGATTTGTGGGACACAGAATGAGCATTTGCAGTTGACATAACATTGTGAAAATCATAAACCACTTTTTCATCATAAGCATAATACAAGAATAAGGATAAGACATCATCCAGGCACATATTGTCAATTTATTGCCTATCTCTGGTAAGAAGACCATGCAAATGTTTGAAGGAGGGAGGAAGAGTAGCAAAGAAGAGATAAATAAGAACTTCCTGAGCAATGATCATCCCAGAACGGTGTGGTAGCCTAAAGTTTAGTACGGCACCTAAATATGTAAATGGAGTTATTACGGCGTGCAAGATTGGCGTTATTATTTTTTTTATAAAAAGGGTTTTATTTAATTTATTTTGGAGTTTAAAATATGAAGAAATTGGTCACAAGCAACTGCCTACACAAATACAATTTATTTTACGGAGAAAACTTATTTTTACGGTCTGAAAAATTTATAAGTATCAAGTCAAGTCACTCAAGAACCTTGGGAAATTTTCCCAGAATTTTTACTATTTTTCTTATATTTTTAAATGAATTTTAAAGTTTTATAGAAATATTTACGTTTTCAAAAATTACTTAACTTTGATGAATTTTCACAGGGTAATTAGAGCTGCGCAGACTACGAAAATTAGTTTGGTATGTAAAGGAGAAGTAGCTCTATTATGTGTAATTTTTCTAGATTATTTATTATGGTTTTAAGGTTCTAAATTGAGTCCGGAAGTCCGGAGGGACTCCGTACGGACTCCGCTTTGACTCCGTACGGACTCCGTACGAGCTCCGGATTGACTCTGGAAGAGCTCTGGAGGGGAAAATTTAGGCACGTGACTAGGAATACTTAAGCGACTCTCAAACTCGAAATTGAGAGGGGGGGGATACATCATACAGCTTAATCATTAACTACCACAGTCTCATTTTTTATTACTCAACAAATTAAATAAATTTGTAATACCCTTATAACATTATTATTTTTTACATAACATCTTAGAAATACAATTCAACAGTTTAAATAACACTTCATACAGGGTATCTTTAGAAAGGTATTCGTCGCTGGGACTTGATTATTGCTGTCTCATAAAAATTCAAATTATTATAAAAACATAAAAGTCAATCTTTTCAGATCTTTCACTGGTACACCTTAATTGTTGTTATCAGTATTTCTTTATCAACAGCCACGATCGTTTAATCTCAATAAGCGTTAATTATTTTAGAGTTTCATTATTTTTATCAATCAGATCTAAGTAGATTGGTTAGCTTAGTGATTTAGAACACCTACTTTGTTATTTTTATTGGAAGGACGGGGTTTTCAGCTAAATCCACATATCTCCTCCGGATTCTGCTTACAGCAAGGCGACTGTAAGAGTTTACCTTACCATAGTTGGCGCCCAACGTGGGGTTCAATTTCTCTAGCTTTCTTTAAAGACTTACTTGGATCTAGGACTTTCTTAGCCTGCAAGAGGCTTATTCTCTGGAACTCAAATTGGATTTTTGTTATTGGCCTGCAAGAGGCTTGTTATTTTATCGATTGTTAACGCTTTTCATTACTTATTGGGATGTCTTCTTCTGCTGTTGCTTCTGGATCTTCTAACCCTCTTACTCCCTCAGTTAGAATTGTTTCTTGGGATGGCCCAAAGTTTGATGGGGAGGAGGTTAAATGGTTCATTAGCAGGTATGAAGCTGCTGCTGCTGCTGATGGTGCTTCTCATGTGGATATGGTGAAGCAAGTTAGATTTTTTATTGCCGATAGGGAGGTGGAAAAAGAGGTTATTGCTATGCAGGCATTCAAGGACAAGGATTGGGTTAAGCTTTCTAAAGCTATGGTTGATAGATGGGGTGTTAGGTTTACTATGATGGACCTCAATAAAATTGTTGGAGACTGGCAAGCAAAAGGTGGAGTTTCTTCTATGGCTGACTTCAAAAAGCTCTGTGTTCAGTTTGATGAAGTGGTGGAATATCTCATACTGGTGGACGAGTTAGTGCATGAGAACCAAGCAAAAGATTTGTTTTGGTCAGCATGCAGCAGGGATATTCGTATGGACGTCTTGAAGGATCTTTCAAGAAAAGATTTGATGAAGGAACTGCCTAATGGTGAGCAGAAACTGCCGGCTCTGGAGGTTATCAAAGAGAACATTCAGGCCCATCTAAAGTTATTGGCATTGGACAAATATCAAGAGTCATGCACTCAATATGTTAGCAAGGTTAGCGAAGTTTTGGCCGAAAATAACGATATTATGGTCAAAGCCCAGGAGGCCAAGAAGGCTCAAATGGGATTACCTGCTGCTAAAGTTGAGGGTAATGTAGATAATAAGATGGTCGATCACTTGGCCGATTTAACGAAACAATTAAAAATATTTGTTCAAGAAACCCAGAAGGCTAACAAGGCCCCAATTGCTTCTTCGTCGATGTCAACTTCTTATCAGTCTAGAGGGTATGAACGTCGAAATTATAATGGCAATAATAATGGTAACCGCTTCCCAGGCAATGGGAGAAATGGTGGTAATGGTGGTAATGGATATAGAGGTGGCTACGATGAGCCAAAGGTGTGCTCCTATTGCAATAGGAGGGGTCACAGAGCAACAGTTTGTTTTGCTCTTGATAAGGATATGGATGCTGGGCGAGTTTTATTTGATGGTAAAGTTTATAAATTTCCCGATGGTTCGTTCATCAAGCCCAGTGATGGACAGTCTCCTTCTGATTTGGTCAGAAGAAGTTTAACGGCTGAAAGGAGAGCCAGATTTGAAGAGGTGACGGATGAAGATGTTAATGCCAAGAGTGGCAAAAATGGTAATGGTAATGGTGGTAAAGCTGACAAGGGCAAGGAGAAAGAGGTCAGTAAAGCCACATTTTCTACTTCTTTTGGTGGTTTAGAGCTGGCGACGGTTGCCCAGGTGGAGGGCAGCTGTATGGCTGGCGAATACGATGTTAATGCTGCTAGAAGAGCAGCTGCTACTAAGGCGAAGAGTAGCATTCAGAGCCAATTGAGGGCTAATCCTGGCAAGGCCAATAACAAAGTGAACCCTTACTCTAAGGACAAGATTTCTAGTGCTCAAACTGCCGCCAACAAATTGAACCCTTACTCTAAGGACAAATTATATAAAATGCAGAAGGGGATTGCTGATATGGGGCCCCCTAGTTATGGCAAGTTTGATTTAAATGGTGAGCCTATGCCAGAGGATGATTCGGATTCTGAGGAGGACGTACCGTTGGCGTCTCTACCCAGACCAAGTTTTAGCGGTCCCATCCCAATGGAGGGTGTAAGAAGGACTAGCGATGGATCAGGATTAGTGCAAGAAGCTGGTGACGGAGTTAGGGTTATAGAAAGTGAAGATGTTATAATGGGGGGTGAAGATGGCTCGGTTGGACCTCAAGAGGTACCCAGGGCCAAGGTTGTTAAATCAAAGGTCCAGTATGAGCGGCCAGTAGTTTCTGGTCAAGCTAATGCGATGGACGCAGTTTTGAATAGGGTGAATCAACTGCAGATTCCCTTATCTTTGGGGGAGTTATTTACGATTAGTCCGGCGCTTGCTGAAAAGCAAAAGAAGCATTTGTCGAGGCGTCGGGTTTCCACTGGAGAGGTGGAATATATTTGTGAAAATGCTGAAAATTTTGGGGAAGATGTAGATACACATTTTTCCGCTCCCCTGGGTTACCTGGTGGTAACTCTTAATGGTAAAGAAGTAAAGGCCTTGGTCGATTCAGGGTCTCAAATTAATTTAATTTCATTGGAGCAAGCGACGAGTATAGGCTTGCCAATTAAAAGTGGAACTGGGGGAAACCTCAGAGGTATTGGAGGGCATGCAACAGAGCTGATGGGTACAGCTGAGCATGTCAGGTTAGGCATTGGTGGATCTGTTGGTAAGGTTCATTTTTATGTGGCCAGAGGAGCAGTCAAAACTGTTCTTGGTGGTCCTTTTTTGATGGATTTTGAGGCCAGGATAGGGTATCAAGCTGGCATGGGGATTAGTTTGGAGATCACTGGTGAAGATATGCGGAGGTTACATATGCGGTTAGCGCCTCCTGGAGATGAAGGTTGGGAAACACGGCCAGGGATTACTACTCTGTGCCAGTGTTGTGTTTGCACCAAGAAGCGGCATATAAAACGGACGGCTTCTGGTGAATTATGTTTGTTGGAAAGGGATGGATGCCCTCATTTTTTGGGGTAGCAGGGGCTGATCGCTCTAATGTTGTAATCTCTCCTCAGGATGAGATCCCGGATTGCAATAGGTCAGCTCACTTGGAGATAATTCAAGTGGATTCTCAATTATTTTCTGTTAATATTACTTTGGAGTGCAAATACGTTTTGGACTTTTCTATATGTTTATTGGATTTACCCGGTTTTTCTATTAAATTTAAAAACGGTGAAAAAGGCAAAATGGGCCAAATTAGGTTGGATAAAAATTGGAAGGGTATGTTTATGGGCCTCCAGCAAGAGGTTAAACTGCAAGTATCTCCTTCTATTATGGACCTCCAGCAAGAGGATAAACTGCAAAAATCTCATCAAAACCAAATTAAAAATCTCGGTATAATTAAAACACAAAAAAATAATTTTTGTGAAAATTCTATTATGGGCCTCCAGCAAGAGGTTAAACTGCAATTATCACCTTCTATTCTGGACCTCCAGCAAGAGGGTAAACTGCAAAAATCACATCAAAATCTGATAAAAAATCTCAGTATAATTAAAACCCAAAAAAATAATTTTTGTGAAAATTCAATTCCGGTCCTCCAGCAAGAGGTTAAACTGCCAACTTTCTTTACGGGTGATTTACTGTTGGATAAGGGAAGCAAAGGTGTTGGAAAATCTGTTTATAAATTAGACGAGGGAGAGGTGAAAAGGGTAAAATTTAAAAATGAAATAAAATATTTTTCTAATTTTTCTTATTCTGATTCTGGCGATGAAGAAGATTCATTTGATGAAAGTTTTAATGGCGATACAAAAGTAAATGATTTACCTCAAGCTTATTTAGATGTGGACGCAGCCAAATATAAGAAAGTAGCAAATAAAGTTCGACCTATTAATGAACCGCTACCTGCTGAATTAAATCCACCTTTGAGAAGACCAAGGTTATCAAGAGATCCTTATGAAAGTCCCTTGGTAAAGAATCCGCCTGAATTTTCTGAGACGTCAAGAATCACTTTTGAGAGACTGGGTGTTGTTAATTTTGGACCTGATGGTTGGTTGTCTGGAGAAGAGAAGAAGTTGTTGTTGGATGTGATGGTCAAGCGAGAGAAGGCCATTGCTTTTGTAGAAGAGGAGAGGGGTGTGTTGAAGCATTCCTATGGGGAGCCTTACAAGATTCCTGTGGTATGTCATGAACCGTGGCAGCAGAAACCGATTCCTATTCCGGCTGCATTAAAAGAAGCCTATATTGAAGTTGTCAGAGAACGGATACGCACTGGACTGTATGAGCAATCAACGTCAAGTTATTCTAGTCCGGTATTTTGTATCAAGAAACCGAATGGCAAGCTTAGAGTCGTTCATGATCTTAGGGAATTAAATAGGGTTACAATAAAGGATGCTGGGATACCGCCTAGTGCTGAGGAGTTTGTTGAAGCGTTTGCAGGGAGAGTGTGTTATGGTTTGGGAGATATTATGGGTGGATATGATGAGAGAGAGTTACATCCGGAATCAAGGCCTCTCACTACATTTGATACGCCACTTGGACATTTACAGTTAACAAGATTACCTCAAGGAGCAACAAATTCGGTTGCAGTTTATCAAGCTCAGATGGCTTGGATCCTTCAAGATGAAATTCCACAATATGCTGGAATCTTTATAGATGATGGAGGAATTAAGGGACCAACAACCGACTATGATAACCAGGTGTTGGAAGAGAATCCCGGGATACGCAAATTCATTTGGGAGTTTGCAATTACTTTAGAAAGAATCTTGTTTCGAATTGAAGAGGCTGGTTTAACTATTTCAGGTTCAAAATTTTCATGTTGTGTGCCAGCCTTAGAAATATTAGGCCATGTGGTATGTAGAGAGGGTAGGATTATGTCCAAGAAGAAAGTTAACAAAATTCAGTCCTGGCCAAGACCCAAGAATACGACCGAAGTTAGAGGGTTTTTAGGCGTTTGCGTATATGTTAGAATGTTTATCAAGGACTTTTCTTCATTGGCAGCTCCATTGAGACGGTTAACGAGAAAGGATGCAGACTGGGAGTGGGATGAAGAGTGTGAGAAGGCGTTTGTGAAGTTGAAGGAGGTTGTGGGGAAGGATTTAGTCCTGCACATGTTGGATTATGGAAAAAATGCTGGCAGAATTTATTTAGCAGTTGATTCAAGTCAGATTGCAGCTGGGGCGGTTTTGTCTCAGATGGATAAAGCTGGTTACATCAGGCCAGTTAGGTATGAATCTGTAGTATTTACTGAGGTCGAATCAAGATATTCTCAACCAAAATTGGAATTATGTGGTGTGGCAAAAATACTGAAGAAACTTCAGCATATTTTGTGGGGGCAACATTTTGAGTTGCAAGTGGATGCGAAATCGTTAATCCAGATGATTAATTCCCCAAGTTTACCGAACGCACCCATGACAAGATGGGTAGCTTTTATTCAACATTTTTCGTTTGATTTAGTTCATAAGCCTGGCAAAACTTTTACTATGCCAGATGGTTTATCAAGGAGACCATGCACTGAAGAAGATTCAGACTCAGAAGAGTTCGATGAAGATATACCTATTATCAAAGCCAGCACTAAAGGAGCTGAAGACTTTCCATACCTCCCCCATGAGGTTAAACTGGCAGGACTATTGTGTTTAGATTATGATGATGATGACCTCCACCAAGAGGATAAACTGGAAAATAGTTTTTATGTTAATAAAGGTGTTGGAAAAGGTGTAGATAAATTCGGCAGAGAGGAGGTAGAAGAAGATGTGGTGTATGAAGATGAAGATGGATTGGTAGTGTGGGATAGTAGTAAGTTAAGGAATGGTGTATATGTTGGAGAATTAGAGAATTTAAATAAAAAGGTGGATAAAGAGAAAGAGGTATTTTCAAATACGGTTTTCGAAGGATCCAAAGGTTCAGAAGAAAAACGTCGACATAGCTCGATTAAAAATTTATTTAGGGGTCAACGATTATTGGCTCATTCATGTGCAGGTGATATTGGTGATAGAGAAGTCCCTATTGATGTTATATTAATTGATTTTCAAGATGAAGTCTGGGGTCAGACTGGTTTTTATTTTTTGTTAGTCAAATATTTGTTGACTTTAGAGAGGCCAGAAGATTGTGAAGACAATGAATGGGTGGCTATCAAGAGGAAGTCATCTACGTTTTACCTATCTGGTCGACGTTTAATGAGGAGGAGGTATCCAAATCCTCAAGTAGTTATAACTCAACAGAAGGGGCAAGAATTAGTTTTGAAATCACTGCATGAAGATCTCGGGCATAGAGGCGTTGGAGAAACATTTAGAAGAATTTCTGATCGATTTTGGTGGCCTGGCATGAAGATGGCTGTTAAACAGTGGGTTCAGTCATGCGAAGAATGTCAAAGACGAAGTTATTTAAGGCCAAAAGAACCTGGACGCGCGACCGGTGAATATACGCTCTTTGGAAGAGTTAGTTTAGATGCCGTTCATATAAAAGAGGGACGGTATAAATATTTAATTGTGGCCAGAGATGATTTATCTGGTTGGGTAGAGGCAGCGCCTCTTATTAATTTAACTGCCAAAAATGTGGCAGAATTTTTTTTGAATAATTGGGTATATAGGTATGGGGTGATGAAGTTGGTAACGGTAGATGGAGGTCCTGAATTTGGGACAGAGTTTAAAGAGGCCGTATTGAAAGTTGGATCAAAGGTTAGGGTAGCAACCCCATATTATCCTGAAGCTGAAGGCATGGTTGAAAGAGGGCATCAAGTTATTAAGGATGCTTTAGTTAAAATGTGTGGGACAAGTGCCGAAAAGTGGAGGCACTATTTACCTTTAGTTTTATTTGCTGATCGAATCACTGCCAAAAGGACGACCGGATTTTCACCTTATGAACTTGTTTTTGGACAGAAAGCAGTTTTACCGGTTGATTTAGAAGCTGAATCATATCTTGGAGTTGACTGGGACACGGTCAAAACTACTGAAGAATTATTGTGTGCAAGAATGATGCAGCTAGAAAAGAAAGAAGAGTATTTAGAAAAGGCATATTGGCGGATGATGAAGATCCGAAATCAATCAGTTAGATATTGGGATGAGCGGTTGGCACATCGATTAAGGAAACCTTTGAACCCAGGAGATATGGTCCTGGTGTATAATAGGAGTTTGGAAAGTCAGTGGGGAAAAATGTTTGCAGATAGGTGGAATGGACCGTATAAAATCAAGGAGCAAGTTTCCGGCGGTTCATATGTGCTAGAAGAGTTGGATGGAGTAGTATTGAAGAAGAGGGTAGCGGCCGATCAAGTGAAACGGTTCTATCCTAGAGGCACCAGGAGTGCCAAAGTCTTCCTCCGCAATGAGGATAAACTATGACATTTATGAAATTATATGGACGAACTCCGAAATGAGGATAAACTACAATTTTAATGACTTTTATTAAATTTATACCTCCGAAATGAGGATAAACTATGATATCAACAAAATTTTATGATGACCTCCGCAACGAGGATAAACTATCTTCTTTTTTTATCAAAATACTTTACTATCGTTACACTGTATATGGACAACGAAGCTGTGATGAAACTTAACGAAATGCAAGAAGACCTTCTTTGAAATTTTCGAAAACTTAAAATTCTTAAAATATGGGTGAAGATAGTGTTGGAAAAATTTTAAAATTTATTGGAAGAAGTGTTCACAGGGGAACCTTCTTAATTAAATATTGGCAAGTGTGGGGGTAATTGATGGGCTGGCTGCTCTATACACAATTACCCCATAATGTTCGTTTCCAAAATTTTCCCTGTTTCTATTAGAACTTTAGAATGATAATGTTGATTTTTGTTAGTTACAAAAATCGTATGCAGTTGGCAACGCTTAATGGGGCCAACCTTTAGAATGATAATGTTGATTTTTGTTAGTTACAAAAATCGTATGCAGTTGGCAACGCTTAATGGGGCCAACCTAATTACGAATGTAACGAAGTGTAATCGTATTGTGAGTATCAAGTGATTAATGATATGATGATTGATTGACAAATAGTAATAGTAGGAAATCAATTAAGGAAATTAAGATAGTGTAAGAGCCTGTCTAACCTTTAGAATGATAATGTTGATTTTTGTTAGTTACAAAAATCGTATGCAGTTGGCAACGCTTAATGGGGCCAACCTAGAAATGAATGTAAATATAAGAGACATGGGATAGAGACAGTGAAACAAATACCTAATTACGAATGTAACGAAGTGTAATCGTATTGTGAGTATCAAGTGATTAATGATATGATGATTGATTGACAAATAGTAATAGTAGGAAATCAATGAGGAAATTAAGATAGTCGCTCACTGTGTTAAATATAACTATCACTATTGTTAACCTATATCTAACCTATCTAATACTAACACAAGTATACTCATTAATACACTGTTCTGGATAAAGTTATGTAAATGGATTATAAAGAAACAGAGGGTAGTCATGTCGAGTTAGGAAACATCACTTTTAGATTCTGAAACCCCCCCTTGTTGAGTAACTCGTCATGAAGTTGTAACTTTGAGAGGTGGGTTCTTAATTTTAACCTATTCAGGGCTTTTGTGAGCATGTCCGCCGGCATTGAGTCTTTTGGAGTGTAGGGGACCTCGAATACTTGATTGGTGACTTGCTCGCGGATCCAATGTAGCAGGATGTCAAGGTGTTTTGTTCGCGCATGATAGAGAGGGTTCTTTGTTAGTGCAATGCATCCTTGATTGTCATTATAGATTTTAACGGGGGCCTTGCTTTGGTATTTTGAGATGTTGATGTCATCAAGGAGGTGTGTCAACCAAATTGCCTCTTGTCCTGCTTCCACTACTGCCTTGGCTTCTGATTCGGAGGTACTGATGGAAACAGTAGTTTGTTTCTTGGTCCTCCAGCTGACGGTACAATTGTTCAGTGTGAAGACATAGCCAGTAGTGGAGCGCCTGGTTTCAGTGCATGAGCCATGATCAGCGTCGCAATAGCCCTTCAGTGGTTCAGGGTTAGGTGATGTTGGTTCAAAAAGAATTCCAATATACCTAGTCCCTTGTAGGTATCTGAGCACATGGATAAAAGCATTTCAGTGTTTCATTCCTGGCTTGTTCAAGAATCGAGAGAGTTGACTGCACGCAAAGGCTAGGTCTGGTCTTGTGCATTGAACCAGGTAATTTAGATGTCCTACGGCTGATCTGTAGTTATTATTTGAATTCAGGAATTCGTTATGGTCTTCATCAGTGGCTGGAGTAAGTTGTGAATTTGGTTCCATTGGGGTAGATATTGATTTGCAGTCGTTCATTTTGTAAAGATTGAGAATGGCTTCTATTTCATTCGATTATGTCAGCGATATTGACTGGTTACTTCTTGTTATCTTGATTCCTAGGATCATTTGAGAGTTGCCCAAATCTTCCATTTCGAATCTGTTAGATATTAAGTCTTTGAACCATTGGATGTCTTTGCCAAATATTGAGAAATCGTCCACGTGAACATGGACGAAGCATGGTCTTTTGGTGTCTTTGTGGATGAAAAGAGCTGGATCGACTGTACTGCACGTGAAGTTATTTTCAGTGAAAAATGATTTTACTAACTGGTACCAGCATTGTGAGGCTTGCTTTAGGCCATATAGTGATTTCTTGAGTCGCAGGACAGGATTGTTGATGTTTTCAGGGGCTGATATCCCTTTTGGCAGTCGCATGTAAATGGTTTCTTCTGGGACTCCATTGCAGAAGGCAGACTTTGCGTCCATTTGGTGGAAATCCCATTTTTCAGTTACTGACATTGCAAGAAGCATTCGTAATGTGGTTAGCCTACCAGTAGGAGCGAAGGTCTCTGTGTAGTCGATTCCAAATTTTTGAGAGAAACCTTGTGCACATAGGCGAGCCTTGAATTTGCTGATTTCGTTCTTGTGGTTCAGTTTGATCTTGAAAACCCAAGTGCTTCCAATTGGCCTAGCTTCGTCGGGACACTCAATTAATTCCCATACTTCTTTATTCTTGAGGGAATTCAATTCATTCTCAATGGCAATTCTCCAGTCATCACTGTTCTTGTCGCGTAGGGCTTGTTCATAGCTAGATGGCGTTAGGAATGTTTCAGATATAGGAATCATTGCGTTAAGTGCATTCTCATTCGAAGGATCTGGTGGATTGGTGTCATTTGCTCTTCTGTGTCTGGTACGACGTCCTTCAATGATGTTTGAGGGATCAATGTCGGAAGAGATATTTTGGGGAGCTGTATTGCCAGCCAATCGGTATTCCCAAAATCTTGAGGGTTGTCTCTGCGGACCAAGCTCAAGTTCTGTAGCGTCAGAGTCATTTTCTTGTTCACTCTGTGTGTCATTTGGGGCATTTGAGGCATTCGAGCGGTCATCAGTGGGTGGCACCACAGCGACAACGGTTGAGTCATCTTCAATGAATAGATTCGGCCAAGAAATTTTTGGTTTGGTTGGTTCAGAGAACGGGTATATCTCCTCATTAAAGATTACGTTGTGTGAGTAAAAAGGCTTATTGGTTTCTAGGTTTAGCAGCCGATAAGACTTATGTTCCTCGTGAAAGCCCAGCAGACATGCCTTGGTGGCATTACCGCTGAATTTTCCAGAACGTACGTGCTTATCAATGAGGGCGTATGCCAGGCATCCAAATGTTTTGATATACCGTACTTTAGGTTTCTTGTTGAACAGCATTTCATATGGGGACAGTTGATTGGGATTTGATTTCGTTGGGATCTGATTTTCTATGAACACAGCTGTTTTTATTGCCTCTCCCCACAGTTTAGTCGGCATATTAGCTCTAAAAAGCATTGCTTTGGCCATCTCAACTGAAGTCCTGTTGCCTCGCTCAGAAATTGGGTTTTGTTGTGGGGTGTATGGGGATGTCACAATAATTTTAAAACCCTCGTTGGCAGAGAGATCATTGAATCTTTTATTGACAAACTCGCCACCTCCATCACACACTAGGTTAAGCAATTTATGCCCAGTAAGATTTTCAGAATATCTTTTGAATTGCAGGAAATAGTCAAAGGTATCTGCTTTGCTTTTAAGTAAATACACAAATCTATATGAAGAATATGCGTTGGTCAACTTAAAGTAGTACTCATTCCCAGCTTCAGTTTTAACAAGTCTGCCGCTTAGGTCACAGTGCACGTATTCCAATGGTCTGACGGTGGTAGGAAAATGACCAAGGAATGGCAATTTGTGCATTTTGGCGTTAACACAGTGTTCGCAGAAGAATGAGTCGCTCGTGTCTTCAAAAGGAATATTTAAGTGCCTTAGGAAGTTTTTTAGGTAATCCAAGTTCACATGCCCAAGTTGTTCATGCCAGGATGACAGGTCAGACTTCTTGACAGATGCAATCAAAGATACATTAGAATTTGTGAGCTTACGATTTTTAGCATTGATCTGGTATAAGTTTGATCCAGGTATTAATGCACCTGAAAGTACCTTCTTTCCGTTGTTCTCAATCAGAATGGACCCATCAGGTTCAGCGTGCATTCGGCATCCTCCCTTAATGAATGGAGCTAGTGCGATAAGGTTGCAGCTGATTTTTGGTACATGTAGGCATCCTGTGAGGCGGACTCCTTCATTTTCATCATTTAAAAAGTCCACAGATCCAATTCCCATGGCGTAGATCATGGCACCATTTCCAACTTTGATCGGAATTTTAACTCGGTCGTATGAAGTGAATATTTTACTTTCTGGGAACATATGTGATGAAGCTCCAGAGTCGAATATGAATTTGTTGGAATCTGGGAGTTTTGTGGTAACCGCGGTGTAAAGATGAAGTATTTCGTGAGTGAAATTCGCAGTTTCTGAGCTTGTTGATTCACTTTTGCCTTTTTGTTTGAAATTAGGACGAAGTTCAGGGTGTAAAGCCCAACACTGGTCTTCGGAGTGAGGGCATTTATCGTTGTGTTTACCATTAGCACAGTACTCTCGTTTTTTATTTTGGGTATTTTTGCCCTTCTTGGCGATGAGTGCTGTTTCCGATGAATCGAGGCGATCAGCAATAAGATGAAGCTTCTTGAGGACTACGTCAACGGTAAGTGGTTTTCCAGTGTCTTCAGCTGTGTTAATTATCATTGCACGGTGCATCTCAAGTGAGTCAGGCAATTTGTCGAGGATGAAGTAGGGATAGTGCTGATCTTCGAATTTTTGTCCAATGAGAGTTAATTCATTGATTGATGATTGAAGTTCCGTGACAAAACCTCGCACATTTCCTTCAGAGCATTTGATGGAGCTAAACCGAGTATACGCCGCTGCTACATTTGTCGGCCCAGTTGCGGAGTAGCGCTCAGCCAATTTTCTCCACAGTCCCATCGGATTCGACCTTTCAGTTTCATCAACGATGGAATTCAAGTTTGTGTCGTCTAACTTCTGGACTATTATGTTGGCGGCTCGACGGCATTTGATTGTGTAAGCAGCTTTGGCTTCCTCTGTTGATGGAACTGGGATTTTGCCTTCGACTAGGTCATCAAGATCGCACTGCGATAGGTAGAAAATCATCTTCCTGCGCCATGTAAGGTAATTGGAGGATGTAAGGATAGGTATGTCCTGCAATAGTTGGCCGGAGTGATTAGATGATTCGATGGCAATCAGTTGAGTCTATTTCAGACTTTTAATCTATTAGAACTTTAGAATGATAATGTTGATTTTTGTTAGTTACAAAAATCGTATGCAGTTGGCAACGCTTAATGGGGCCAACCTAATTAGGAATGTAACGAAGTGTAATCGTATTGTGAGTATCAAGTGATTAATGATATGATGATTGATTGACAAATAGTAATAGTAGGAAATCAATTAAGGAAATTAAGATAGTGTAAGAGCCTGTCTAACCTTTAGAATGATAATGTTGATTTTTGTTAGTTACAAAAATCGTATGCAGTTGGCAACGCTTAATGGGGCCAACCTAGAAATGAATGTAAATATAAGAGACATGGGATAGAGACAGTGAAACAAATACCTAATTACGAATGTAACGAAGTGTAATCGTATTGTGAGTATCAAGTGATTAATGATATGATGATTGATTGACAAATAGTAATAGTAGGAAATCAATGAGAAAATTAAGATAGTCGCTCACTGTGTTAAATATAACTATCACTATTGTTAACCTATATCTAACCTATCTAATACTAACACAAGTATACTCGTTAATACACTGTTCTGGATAAAGTTATGTAAATGGATTATAAAGAAACAGAGGGTAGTCATGTCGAGTTAGGAAACATCACTTTTAGATTCTGACAGTTTCTAGTTGAATCCTGGCTTTGTCTTTTAATTATAGGAAGTCCACTAAGACTATAAACTGGAACGAATCAAGAGACACCGCTCTCAATGCCGGATTCAAGATTCTTTTTTTTTTATTTTGTTTTTGATTTTTTATGTTAGATTGTGATTTCTTTTCTTTAATATATATTATGAATTAATGTAAAGGTGATGCTCACTGGTGGTCTCTAATCATTTTTATAAATTGGAGGGAGCCCACCCAGTGATCATCATTATAAAAATTATCTTCTAAAAACTTTCATTTATTTTCTTTTCTTTTCAATTTCTCAAAATTGTGTAACCACATCAAGTTGCACTTGGATGTGGGTATGATGTCGAGGGTATGGCTCATCAAATGGCCGGGGGGCATCTTTTAAAATTTTATTTAAAAATTTTTTTTTAGTACTTTTTTTTGTCTTTCTTTTCACATTTATTTAACTTTCTTTAAAATTAAATTTTAACTTTTATTTCAAAACTATCTTTTCTAAAATCTTTTATTTTAAATTTAAAAAAAAAATAAAATAAAATAAAATTAAAAAAAAAAAAATAATAATAATAATAATAATAAAAATAAAAATAAAAATAAAATAAAAATAAAATAAATAATAAAATAAAAATAATAAAAAAAAAATTAAAATTAAAATTAATTAATTAAATCAAAATTATTATTATATTTCTTAGTTTTATTTTTTTTTTTAGTTTTCATTCTTTTTAGTTTTATTCATTTAGTTTAGACAGGAAACAGGGTCTAGGGGAACTCAATACATATGGGATTTTACTTCAAGACATCTGTTAGTCCTCCAAGACTTTAAACTGGCTACTGTTCAAGACGTTCTTTAAGGTTTTTTTTTACACGTATTTTGGATCTGTTAGTCCTCCAAGACTTTAAACTGGCTACTCTTCAAGACGTTCTTTAAGGTTTTTACACGTATTTTGGATCTGTTAGTCCTCCAAGACTTTAAACTGGCTAATTTTCAAGACTATCGTTAAAATTTTTTATTGGATTTGTTAGGTCCACCAAGACCTTAAACTGGACTGTTATCAAGCTGTTGGGTCCACCATGACCTTAAACTGGATTTCTTATCGATTAAATGTTTGGTCCACCATGACTTTAAACTGGTAGTTCATTCATTGTTTAGTCCACTATGACTTTAAACTGGAAAATTAATATCTGCAGGATAATTCAACATTTGTTGGACCACTATGGCCTTATACTGGATTACTTGTCGATCAAATGTTTGGTCCACTATGACATTAAACTGGATTATCAAATTTATTCAATCTTTGGTCAAGCCTAGGCCTTACTTAGGAATATATCAAGATATTTATGCACTTAAACGATCTTTGGTCCACCAAGACCATAAACTGGAAATTGATTATATGTTTGGTCCACCAAGACATTAAACTGGAATGTCAATCTTGTTTGGATAACTCAATTCAATCTTTTAATTTATCACTGTCCACTAAGACTTTAAACTGGTTATTCAATTATTTCTGGAATTGGGTGCTGATAAGCTTTAGGAGGTTAAAATTTTAGGTGGTGATGATGCTAAGGAAAGCATAATGGTTAATTAGGTGAAATTTGTGGCGCTTTAACATGGTCTAAAGTTAAAATTATTATTGGAAGCCTGGCAAAAGTATTTTATGGGTTTGCTGTATAGCAAAGTTTGAAAATTGTGATGAAGGAATCAGAAGTTAGGATGGTAGTTGGATTTTAGGGAATGATTTTTTTTTTTTAGTGCCTCATAGTTAGGCCATTTTTTTTTGGTGTGAAGCTTGGAGGACCTTATGGCGAGATTGGAATCATAGAATTCGGCTCAGTGGGGGGCCCTATGAGGTTGGAATCAGGAGTATTCGGCTCATAGGAAGATCCACTCTCTCAATGCTGTGACAAGAAGGAAGACTGGTATATGGGAGTCTGAAGGGATTCAAACCTTTCTCTCAGTAGTGGAATCATCACAAGATTTATATTATTTTATTTTATGTTATATCAGGCCAGAGAAGAAAGAAAACATCGTTTATGTTGAAAGTTTAAGAAGACCAAGCAAAAACAAAATTTTATCAAGTTATACTGTTAGAAAAGATAATTTCTTTGAAATTGTTCAACATCATTATCAAAGCTTTGCATTAAAATTCTTCTTTTCATGAGGTCTTCATGGTTATTAGCTGGAGTTTCTTGAAAATAGGCCAGCATTTTTCGTTTCAACTCATTAGTAAAGTCAAGAAAAAGATAGCGATGAAAATTTGGGTAATGATTGATATAGTCCGTCTTCACTCTACCAACATCATCAGTGTTGGTTATTTCGACAGCTAGAAGTTCAAATATGTTATTAAGTCATAGGTTTAGTCAATTTTGATTAAAAGTTTTTTTTAGTAAGATAAATAGGGTCTTACATTTAGAGCCAGGAAACATAGTCTCAGCAAAGTTAGTTGGGGGTACTGGCGTTATAGGATTAGGATCTTGTGAAGGCAAAATTAGGCCGGGATCCGTTGATGAAGATTGAACTTTTGAAGCTGTTTTTGATCTTATTCGTTTTAAGAAGACAGGAATTTTGGATCGCTTTTTAGAAGTTGAGGGATCAGGGAGAGCTGCTGGTCCTAAATATACGTTTGTTTTAGAAGGAACTATTGGCCGGTTGCATTTGACTTTTTTCACACGGCATAAGTCGCAAGCTGTTCTGCCAGGAAGATTAGGGTTGGACATTAAACAAGGTACCTGGTATCGAGCGCAGAGTTCACATGGAGCGACAAGTTCTTTGGAAGACATATTGATGAAGATGAATTTTATAGTTGATTAAAAAAGATGGTGGTTGAAGGTTAAAGATGAATATTGTGTTCAACCACTTATGCAAAGTTTTAAGAATGGGGACATTCTCGATTGGAGGGAGGATGTGGTAGCCTAAAGTTTAGTACGGCACCTAAATATGTAAATGGAGTTATTACGGCGTGCAAGATTGGCGTTATTATTTTTTTTATAAAAAGGGTTTTATTTAATTTATTTTGGAGTTTAAAATATGAAGAAATTGGTCACGAGCAACTGCCTACACAAATACAATTTATTTTACGGAGAAAACTTATTTTTACGGTCTGAAAAATTTATAAGTATCAAGTCAAGTCACTCAAGAACCTTGGGAAATTTTCCCAGAATTTTTACTATTTTTCTTATATTTTTAAATGAATTTTAAAGTTTTATAGAAATATTTACGTTTTCAAAAATTACTTAACTTTGATGAATTTTCACAGGGTAATTAGAGCTGCGCAGACTACGAAAATTAGTTTGGTATGTAAAGGAGAAGTAGCTCTATTATGTGTAATGTTTCTAAATTTTTTATTATGGTTTTAAGGTTCTAAATTGAGTCCGGAAGTCCGGAGGGACTCCGTACGGACTCCGTACGGACTCCGCTTTGACTCCGTACGGACTCCGGATTGACTCTGGAAGAGCTCTGGAGGGGAAAATTTAGGCACGTGACTAGGAATACTTAAGCGACTCTCAAACTCGAAATTGAGAGGAAGGGGATACATCATACAGCTTAATCATTAACTACCACAGTCTCATTTTTTATTACTCAACAAATTAAATAAATTTGTAATACCCTTATAACATTATTATTTTTTACATAACATCTTAGAAATACAATTCAACAGTTTAAATAACACTTCATACAGGGTATCTTTAGAAAGGTCTTCGTCGCTGGGACTTGATTATTGCTGTCTCATAAAAATTCAAATTATTATAAAAACATAAAAGTCAATCTTTTCAGATCTTTCACTGGTACACCTTAATTGTTGTTATCAGTATTTCTTTATCAACAGCCATGATCGTTTAATCTCAATAAGCGTTAATTATTTTAGAGTTTCATTATTTTTATCAATCAGATCTAAGTAGATTGGTTAGCTTAGTGATTTAGAACACCTACTTTGTTATTTTTATTGGAAGGACGGGGTTTTCAGCTAAATCCACATATCTCCTCCGGATTCTGCTTACAGCAAGGCGACTGTAAGAGTTTACCTTACCATAACGGATAATATGAAAGTTAATCCTTTTGAAAGCATCCACATGAGCTTTGTAGTCTCCTCCTTCAGGGAGAGAAAGAGTAACCATGGATAAGAAATGAGCAATTCTTGATCCAACTTGTTTGCTAGCATGCCTGCGTGCCAATGCTTTCCACATGGCATAAGCAGTAGGGAATGTATGCACCAGCTTCTTGTTTGCTTCATAAACTCTGGTAATAATTTCTTACTTACACCTGGTGTCATTTCTGATCCATTGTGTAAGTTCAGCTTTGGTTTCAGAATCTACAGGGGAACCATCATCAGAAGGGAGAGGAGCAAGAACTTTGCCAGAAACCAAGCCAAAGAGATCCAGAACTTCAAAGTGAAGGTGAATGGTGCTTTTCCAAGTGTCATAGGAATCATTGATCCACTGGAATCCTGGTTGGAGGCCATGATTACATCTAGTCAACAGCAAGAGATTTGGAGAATGAGAGATGTGAAGAGAGGAGTGATCCAAAATCTGAGAGAAAGGCTGTTTTATTGTTCACTAAGCAGTTTTGTTGTAAATATACTTGAAGGAGGTGCTTTATGCAACTGGGCCCATAACCTGTAGATGTTTTAGCAAAGGGGAGAGCTAAACACAGGTCAATCAGCAACTGTGCACCTTACAACAACAAGTAACTACAACAAAGTGTGTGCTAAAACTGAACAAAAGACTCTATTCTCCCCACACACTGCAATGACTTTCAGAAGCGGCCAAAAGGGAAGAAAGGGATAGGAGGAAGCAATGGAGGGAATAAAGAGAATATAGAGAAAAATACTTGGATATATTTCAAGAATAAAACATACCTAAAAACAGGTCAATCAGCAACGGTGCACCTTACAACAACAAGTAACTACAACAAAGCATGTGCTAAAACTATAAGTGACACAATTGTTAGCTTCTGTTGTTAGGATAAGCAATATTAGTAGAAAAGGAAAGAACTTGAACAAAAGACTCTATTCTCCCCACACAGTGCAATGACTGTCAGAAGCGGCCAAAGGGGAAGCAAGGGACAGGAGGAAGCAATGGAGGGAATAAAGAGAATAGAGAGAAAAAAATTTGGATGGGGAAAACTGAAACAGCAAGCAGAGGCTTGATTATATGACAAATTCCACCATCCAAAACAACAGAAAACTACTCAATTACAATACAGAAACAAGGGGAAATAGTCAAGGAAGCAGTTCCCTTACTATGTAAACCAGGGAAAATAGTCAAGGAGGAAGTTCCCACACTATGACAGTTTGACCTTTCAGGTACAAAAGCACATCCTTGAGGTCCAGGTCAAGGAATATGACTCCAGGTGAGAAAGAAAATTTATCCTTGACGTTTGAGCTTGTATCTCTGAGATTCCTCAGTCAAAATGAGCAGAAAAAGACAATATGAACTTGGAAAATGAGGAAAAAAAGAGAAAAAAGAGCTGGAGAAGATATGAGTCAATTAAAAGATGCAGAAATCTCTACATTTTATTTATTTTTATGTTTTTTATTTTTTAATTTCTTTTCTTTTCTTTTTTTTATTATTATTATTATCTTTATTATTTATTTATTTTTTTTATTTTTTATTTATTTATTATTATTTTTTATTTTATTTTTATTTTTTTATTTTTTATTTTTATTCTTTATTTTTTTTTGTTTTTATTTTTTGTTATTCTTTATTTTTTTTTTTTATTTTTTTTTTATTTTTTATTTTTTTTATATTTTATTTTTATCTTTATTTTT